>JAVUPR010000455.1:2290000-2842299 GCA_036785695.1 Gentiana straminea
TAAACATATACCCAGTCATAGATCTCCTGCTGTCCACATCAACAACAAAAGTAGAATCATAGTACCGTAAGAATAAACACTGACTACATATTCCATAAATGAGTCCAATATTAGATGTACCCCTAAGGTACCTAAACATCATCTTCAAAGCTTTCCAATGTTTCTTCCCAGTTTGAGCCATAAACCTTCTTACAACACTTACTGCCTGAGCCAAATCAGGCCTAGTACAGACCATGGCATACATTAGACTGCTTACTACATTAGCATATGGAACCTTAGACACGTATTCTTTCTCCTCAGCTGACTGTGGAGCAAACACAATAGATAGATGTAGATTTGATGCCATTCGACTGTCTATAGGTTGGTTACTGACATGCCAAACTTGGATAGTATCATTTTAATATACCACTGTTGAGACAGAAACAACTTCCCTTGCTTCCTATCTCTATAGATCTTCATTCCTAGGATTTTCTTTGGATTCCTCAAATCCTTCATCTCAAATTCAGCCTTGAGCAAATTCTTCAGATCCTGAATGTTAGACTGGTTCACAGCAGCTATCAACATATCATCCACATACAGAACCAGATAGATGACTGAACCATCCTTCAGCTTGTTGTGATAAACATAATAATCATATGGACTTCTGTTATAGCCCAACTAAATAATGTAACTGTCAAAATTCTTGTACCACTGCCTTGAAGCCTGTTTAAGTCCAAACAAGGACTTCTTCTTGCAAACAAACCCTTCTTTGCCAGGAACTTGTAAACCTTCTGGCTGAGTCATATATATTTCCTTATCTACATCCCTATGTAGAAAGGTTGTCTTCACATCTAATTGCTCAAGCTCAAGATTCTGATGTGCCACTACTGTAGGCAACACCCTAATGGAAGTGTGTATGACCATTGTTCTCAGACAATATCTATCCTACTTAAAATGGTATGCTGAGTGTCTACTTAACCAGGGTTCACTAGACGTCTTTCTCGACACTCTGTCGTACACACTTACTGATTGTACGTACTCACCTTGCTTAGCCTATGTTCCATGCTCGAGAAGAGGATATGCTCTTGCCGTTCGTTAGAGATGATGGGCTGAAACCGGACTCTAGGTGGCCTACAGACATATCTATGGATATCCCAATCAATGGAAGGTTTTCTGATATCCGTATAGTCTTTCTTGGGTAATTACCGTCAGTGTCCCACACCATAATACTTTGCTGCAAAGGTTGTAGTCATCGTAATGGCTACTATCATAAATGCGGTGTACCAGTTCATAGACCTTTAGCGTCGGTCAAACACATGTTTATTTCCTCTCATATGTGTTCGAGTGGCCTACGCACCTCTTGACGAGTGGCTTAAGAACCTCAAGAATCATATGGTTTTGCTGGATACCCCTCTTCGAGTCCTTAGGCCCCATCCTTGGAAAAAAAACTTGAAGCTACCTATTCGAATCGGGGGCGTTGGTTGTGGAAGACCACTTCTAAAGAGTTAGGCTAGTAGCCCTTTCTTTCAAGGGAATGATCTTTTCAACTTATGCCGTTGGACTGGTCATCTGTGAAGCTTAGGATCGTTAGGCTATTGATCATAGTACGATGTCCTTAAGGGCTTCAGCCAAGAGTGTCGATTAGAACTGGACGAGGCCTCATGGTTTTGCGTGAAAGTGATGCTAGCCTACCATATCTTGGTGTTCCGCTTACATCGCCTACCAATCTATGGTGTGTGTTATCCATTATGTGCCAGACCTCATAGTCCACCCCTCATTCTGACTGAACCCTCTTGCAACCAGACGTGCCATATATCTAATTCCCTCAGCATGTGATTTTCCTTCATTTTTCTTGTATATCCATATGCATCTGACCACCCTTCTATCTTATGGTTGTTTGCCTAGATCCCAAGTCTCATTCTTCTGAAGTGACTCCATTTCTTCTCCCACGGAAGCAAACCATTGAGATGCCTCAAAAAATGTCACAACTTCTCTATAGATGGATGACTCAGATCCATCCACTTATTTTGCTACTGGAAGTGCATATCTGACCATATCCTCAAACGTATACCTAATGGGAGGTCTAAGATTGGTCCTTCTATCTCTGCTGACCAGCTTCAGCTGTTTGAGTATCTCATGACCCCTGTTACTAGTTTGGATCCAGTTATGGTTCTGCTGAGTGCTGACTGCCTTCAATTGAGTTTTTTAGTTCAGCCGATTCCACTTGATGCTTCACTTGTTTGTCGACCTTCTATGTTCCAGAACCAATCTCAAATTTAGATGTGGCCTTCATAAATGAGTTAAGAATAGTGTTTTTATCAAAGACTACACTCTTGTTGAGTAAAACCTTATTTTCAGTTGATGACCAGATTCTATACCCCTTAGCTCGATCTTCATACCTTACAAAAACTTCGTTCTTGGCCCTAGGTTCCAGTTACCTTCACTTACATGATAGTAGACTACACTTTTAAAGACCCTCAACCCTAAGTAATCTGCAGGCTTTCCTGCCTAAACTTCAAGTGGTGTTTTAAGTTTGATCCTAGTGTGGCCCCTTGTTGATTAAGTAGCAGGCTATGTTTACAGCCTCTGCCCAAAATCTTCTTGCCAGACCAGGATTAGAGAACATGCACCTTGCCCTCTCCAGAAGAGTTTGATAAATCCTTTATGCAACACCATTCTTCCGTGGAATGTTTTTGACAGTATGGTGCCTAGCAATGCGTTGTTCTTGCAGAATTCATCAAACTCGGACCAAGGAAATTCCAGACCATTATCAGTTCTAAGTCTATTGATTTTCTTCCCAGACTGATTTTCATCCAATGCCTTACACTACTTGAAGTGCTAGAATGCATTAGCATTGTGCTTTATCATAACTACCCAACCCATCCTTGAATAATCATCTATGGAAGACATAGAATACATGTGACCACACAATGGCTTCACTCTTGAAGTCCTCCAGCAATCATAATGAACATAATCAAGTGTCCCTATTGTGATGTGGATTGTTTTTGTTAAATTGCTCCTATGTAATTTCCCAAACGCACAGTGTTCACAAAATTCTTGCTCCCTAACATTATGTCCCCCAAGTAGATCATACTTAGACAGAATTTGCATCCTTTTTCCCCATATGACCCAACCTCAGTTGCCACAGCTTGGTCAGTTGTGATTGGAGAACCTTTGATGATGCAAAAATAGCAGACAACCTGATACAACAGATCCTTGTAGTATATACAATGTCCCTTGCCTGATACCCTCCAGAATCACAGCTGAATCCTTATAGACATTCACCACTCCAAATCACCTCTGAACCTGAACCTTTTGTAGTCTGGTAGTTTAAGTGATATCAAGTTTCTGGTCATCTACGGAACATGCCTAACCTCCTTCAGTGTGTAAAATTAACCATCACGTGTCCTCATCTAAACTGAGTCAATCCCAACTATTTTGCAGACCTTGCTGTTAGCCATAGCAATATGGCCTCCCTCCATCTGCTCATCGGTTGAGAACCACTCCCTTTTTGGACACACATGATAAGATTCCCCAGTGTTGAGAATCCATACATCCTTGTGCCCTGCTGATTCTAAGACTGCTAGAGCCAGATCTTCTTTAGAGTTGGTGTTTTGTTTGACCAAAGGAGCAGTGCCCTGCTGAGTACCATGTTGCTTCTTCCTCTTTGGACATTCATTTTTCCAATGTCCCTGCTCTTTTTAGTACTTACAGACATCATTTGCCTTAGGAACCATGGAACCACCCTTCTTGAATTTCTTCTTTCTTGGGTTTCTTGATCCTCTTGGAAACAGATGCAATATGGCGTAGCTCTCGAGCATGGAGAGATGATCTCACATCCTTCAATGACACCAAGTCCTTTCCAACAATAAAGGACTGCCCAAACTTCTCGTATGATGCAGGCAATGAACGTGTAGGATCCGTGTTCCATCTTCATCTTCAATTTTCACATCAATATTCTTTAGGTCCAGGAATATTGTGTTCAGCTGATCAAGATGATCCCGCTTGTGAGTAACTTCATGCATCCTTAAACTAAACGAGACTTTGCTTCAATAACAACTTGTTGGTTAGGGACTTTGTCATGTGCGGACTCTCAAGCTTCAATCACGGTTTCTTTGCAGTATCCTCTACAGCAACCTCTGTGATAATATAATCTGATAAGCACAACATAATAGTTGAATATGCTTTCTCCTCCAGAGTGGTTCTCTCAGCAGCACTTGCTTCTGTTGATTTAGACACATGACCTCATAGTCCCTGTTGTGTCAACAAAGCACACATCTTAATTTGCCACAGACTAAAACTGTTTCTTCCTCTAAACTTGTCAATTTTAACATTTAAAGCAGGTATCTTTCTCACCAGAAAAGCTTGCGTTGATCCCAAAACATAGCACTAATTATGACATTGGTCCCAATCAACCTTGCTTTGAACAAATGGCAGATTTCCTGATAGAACCTCGCTCTAATACCAGTTTGTTATAAAGGTTCGATCAGGAAGTAATGGTGATTGTGAGTAAAGAATATAAAATAAACAAGCAAGTAATACAAAAACAAGAAGAACACAGATTTAACGTGGTTTTTGGTAATGTGCCGACTACTCCACAGACAAACGAGGATTATTTTATTATCACGAGAAAGTTAATTACAATTTATAACATACACATATGGTATTTATAGGCCTTGGGAACCCAACCCTAACCGCCTTAACAGTCAACCCGGGTAATGTCTGAAATACCCCAGAAGTAACTCAACCAAAACGGAGAACCCAGGCAAACTTGTTCCCCAAGTAATGTTGAGAATCAACTAAGCACGGCAAACTCAACATATGATCAACTCTGCCGACTTCCTCTGGCTAAACACCAGACTCACCAGCAGCTTCATGCTTTGCCGACCAAAATAGGTTTCCATACAGACTCAACTGAGTATGCCACTCAGCTGACCAGACTCAGCATGCATAGTTTAAGTCATTACCATTACAGGAAATGTTTGTTATGGAATAAACGCATTCCATTATTGAGTTCGAAATGTAAAAAATATAGAATGAAACAAACTACATAATAGGTAAGACATCACTACTACAAAAAAGCATAAAGATCACGGTTTTTAAGTGTGATATATTCACATTAGTCACGGCTTCCATAGTGTGGCATATTGAGGTGTGACATAAAGTACTTTAATCCAATCACAGTTACAAACTGTGACCTATTATAATAGTTATCACACTTAGAAACCGTGATCTACTATAGTTGGTATCACACTTAAAAACCGTAATCTATTATAACTTCATCACATTTAAAAACTGTGATCTATTATAGTTCTTATCATACTTAAAAACCGTGATCTATTATAGTTGTTATCACACTTAAAAACCGAGATCTATTACAATTGAAACACATTTAAAAAGCGTGATCTATTTTAGTTGTTATCACACTTAAAAACTGTGATCTATTATAATTTAAATAACACCAATAAAGTGTTTTTTTCAAAAACAATATATAAGCACACATATATTTTTGTCTTTGTCGGGACTCGAACCCGGATACTCTGGATTAACGAGCCACACTATTTACCATTAGGCCGATGCTTTCTTTCTTCTAATTTTCGACCACACTTAACTAAGATCCCATTATAAAATACCAAATTATTTTAATCACAGTCAAAAACTGTGATTGATTGATGTTCTTGTCTCATTTTTTTCTAGAAACCGTGATAATAAAAATTATGATATATTTTAGTTGTTATCACACTTAAAAACCGAGATCTACTATAATTTCAACACATTTAAAAACTGTGATCTATTTTAGTTGTTATCACACTTAAAAACCGTGATCTATTATAGTTGTTATCACTCTTAAAAACCGAGATCTATTAAAATTTCAACACATTTAAAAACTGTGATCTATTTTAGTAGTTGTTATCATACTTAAAAACCGAGATATATTATAATTTCAATCACACCTAAAAAGTGTGATCTATTATAATTTCAACACATTTAAAAACTGTGATCTATTTTAGTAGTTGTTATCACACTTAATAACCGAGATATATTATAATTTCAATCACACCTAAAAAAGTGTGATCATTCTTTTTTTTCAAAAACAAAATAAACGCACACATATTTTTTGTGCCACTGGGACTCGAACCCGGATACTCTGGATTAAGGAACCACACTAATTACCGTTGGGCCGATGCCTACTTTATTATAATCTTTTGCCACACTAATCAAAAATATCATTATAAAATATTATATTATTTTAATCATAGTTAAAAACCGTGTTTGATTGATGTTCTTGTCTCGGTTTTCTTAAAAACCGTGATAATAAAAACTGTGATCTATTTTAGTTGTTATCACACTTAAAAACCGAGATCTAATATAATTCAACACATTTAAAAACTGTGATTTATTTTAGTTGTTATCACACTTAAAAATCATGATCTATTATAGTTGTTATCATACTTAAAAAACCGAGATCGATTATAATTTCAACACATTTAAAAACTGTGATTTATTTTAGTAGTTGTTATCACACTTAAAAGACGAGATTTATTATTATTTCAATCACACCTAAAAAGTGTGATCATTTTTTTTCACACCTAATAACTGTGATAAAAAAATTAAGTGTGATAAATATACATTTTACTTGTCTCGGTTTTTTAAAAGTGTGATCATTATCTTTAGATAAGTGTGATCTATGTCTCTATTCTTGTTAGTGGATATAATTTGTCTCACTTTTTCTATAGTTGTGACAAAAATATCATGAATTCAGTCATAGTTTAAAAATGAGATTAATTGATATAATTTATCTCACTTTTTCAATAGGGGGAAGGGGCCAAAAGGACAATAAATTTCATAAATAGGGATGCAAGGACATCTTTCATTTTGAGTGATTAAAAAGGACAAATTAATAATAGATGGACCGAAATACCCTTTCTTTCTTATAACTTGGAATAACTGCCGTGGAAGGTGTAGTAACGTATTGTGCTTTTGGTCCTTATTTATTAGTATGACTGGATTTCCAGAAATAATGGCAAAATCTTAACGGAAGATTAGATAAAGAAAAACCGTTGATCCATTTTCCAAAAAAAAAAATCAAACCCATCAACAATTGAGCGAAACTGAAACCCATCTGCATTTTGTATCTTTTTTATTAACAAGCGAAATTAGGGTTTCAATCTGCAATCGAAGGAGGAGGCATGCTAAACAGAATTGATTTTGAAGTGTATCGGGGGAATTGAAGTGAAGTAACAGTCAACAAATGACTAGTGGAAGAAGAAGGAAGAACAATGAGTAAGCATGATTTTTTTTTCGGAACAAACACCGAAAAAGTGAATTTATTAGATTTACTTGAGATTTTGTTTTTCCAGAATCGAGCAATTTTTTGTTTGTTTATCCCCTATATTCAGCATATCTTTAGTTACCAAATCTTTAAGCTTTTGGTCCTTGTAACTAAAATTCATAGTGATCCCGTGTTTACCGTGCTTTTTTCACAGAATTAATGTCACTACATATGTGTTATTTCATGTCAGTATGTTACTACTGATACGAGCAGGAAGATATATATGATGGTGAAATTGTTACTTCATATTATTATGTGTTACTACATCTGCTAAAAGTAACATGAGATAGTGAAACTCTTACTTCATATCAGTGTGTTAGTGTGTTACCGCGTATGTGTCTTTACAACTGTGTTACCGCGTATGTGTTACTATATATATGTTCCAACCTATCGTGATACTCACTGGATATCATATTGTTTGACAAGTATTCTTGGTTGGAGCAGATCGAGGGATTAGTACGTATGCTTCAACTTAAACGCCGATACAACAAAATGCCTTCTTTGCTACATATGTTTCGACTAAACGCCGATACAACAAAATGCCTTATTTACTAAGTATGCATCGACTAAACACCGATACAATTGACTTATTTACCAACATAATAGCAAGTCAGTATGTGAAGTTATGCAGATGTAATTGGAGATTGCAAGAGAAGACAGAATAAATGTTCTTTACCAACTGTGTTTCATATTTTAGTTGGTATGTAGAGCCGGATTTGACATAGTCGCACCATATCTTAGTAAATGATCATGTTTGCAAGTAACAAATAACAATTTAAAAGGAGGGAATTAATGTAGTAACATTTTATTGTTACTGCATGTTTAAAACAATGTAGGAACATTATCTCTTAATGCATGTTTAATATAATGTAGTAGCATTACTTGTTACTGCATGTTTGACATACATGCTTCAGTTGTTGTCTCATAATAATGAATTTATGTATTGAATATGACACAAAGAGATTGCACTGCATTTATCATGGCATGGCATAGTAACACTGAAAAGACAGTTACTTTATGTATGGATGAAATAAGATACAAGTGCATCCATTATTCAAAATCGGATTAATAGTCCAGTCTGGGACGTTATGCAATTGTAAATGGAGGTTGCAATGAATGAGGTAAAAATGTTTTAGGTTCAAACATGAATGCTAACATATAAATGACAGCAACATATAATAACAGATTATGAAAAGTAATAATAAGGTGCAGTCCGTGCACTTAAAACAATGGAATTATTAATAGTCCAATGATTCACAATGAACACCAGCATAATGAAAATACCAAAAACTAATGGCCGTTTTATGGTTCCTCAGACGATGGCAACGACCACATATGGTAAAAGGCTTCAAGCTTTCAACTCGATCACCCTTAGAAATGAATCGCTTCTTCCGGGGTCTAGCGGTGTAAGAAGTCGTAGGCCCAATTATGCCATCTCATATGACCTCCACATCAAGACCTTTAGTGCCATATAAGTCAGCGGCTAAAAACAAGGAACGCACTTCGTCATCGCAACGAAGAAAACACTTGAGGCAACAAAACATACATATGTAACGAGTAGTACAACCTTCCACCGATTTGAAATCTTCTCATGAGTTGACTTTAACGTAACTTCAGAATTTAATGGTAACAACACATGTCTCTAAAAATCACATACAGGAAATTAATGAAGGTAACTAAACAATTTTTAATAACTGTAAGTACACCATCTAGATTGGATATAATACACAACCACTATGTAACTAACTAAATACTAGACATATTATCAGCAACACATTTAGTACAAGTCAATGTCTACTGCATAGCGTCTCTACATTGTATGTGTTACTGCATCTGTTATTACTACATGTACACACTTAACTTCTGTAATTGCATCATATACGCTGCTTAATTACTACATTTTACTACATCTGTACTTAATACCCTGATGTTATCGCATCTTGGCATGTGAATGGGGTGAAATTGTGTGATATTATATCACATGTGAGTGTTACTGTATATGTCATCTCACACATTTACCATTTGTTACCGTAGCATACAAAGTTAAATGAGTGCAAATGTCAAATAAGATGTCACTGCAACAATACAAATACAGAATAAAGTGACTACAATTTATCTTGCACATTCAGGGAAAAAAAATCATTAGTGCATATACATATTAAAAAGACATTTCGAGGTCACATACGCAGGTACATGCGAACATAACTATCTCTGTATATTGTTAGCCTAGAAAAAGTTACAAACTACACTAACATACAAACACAGAAATGGAAATAAATGGATGACACCTACGATTAAAAACACAACATATCAACAATATACAAACCAAATGGAAGAGAAGCATGTAATCCTATTAGCTAGGTGTTGAAAGTCGAAACAACCCCTAAGAACAAAAACCCGAAAAATATTTATCAGCAATCAAGAATCACATTCTAATAAAGCTTCCAAATTAATAATAATTTATCATGTATACAAGGAATCATCTGATAAACTCATTACCATCAACCAACGAATCTATATTTATTTACAGTAGTTAAAAAGAAAAAAACATTGTATAATTTTGGAAAAAGTTTACAAATCAACCATGAAAACGTAAAATATTGGAATGTAATTATGCTTACAAAGATTATGCAGTCAATTATTCGTAAAAAATTAGATCGAAACCGGGAAAAAGAATGAATCGAAAATACCTATCCAAGGCAACAAATGGAGACCAAAAAGTCACAAAAACTTTTGTGCAGAGTCTTTATTTAATCGGCGATAGAAAGCATAAGAGAAAATGTATGATGCAATTTTGTACGACAATGAATCAGCTGAAATTATTTCTCCATGATTCGCATCAGATTAGCTTTAAAGTCGGGCATGAATCACGCAAATCAGGCCTGTTGAAACATGTAAAAGGGAAAGGAAAAAAAAGGGTAATTTAGTCAAATAAGTTATGTTTTGTCCTTATAAAATAACTGTGTCCTACAAACCCTATTAAGTCACAAAGTAGTCCTTTTGGACAAAAATCTATTTTCAATAACCGTGACAAAAATATCGGACCAATTTAGTCTCAGATTAAAAGTGTGATTGATCGGTATAATTTATCTCGTTTTTTGAATAACTGTGACAAAAATATCATATCAATTCTGTCACTATTTGTGAGATTGATTGATATAATTTATCTCGCTTTTTAGAAACTGTGACAAAAATATCATATCAATTCAATCACAGTTTAAAAATGAGATTGATTGAAATAATTTATCTCGGTTTTTCAATAACCGTGACAGAAAAATCATATCAATTAAGTCACACTTTAAAAATGAGATTGAATAATATAACTTATCTCAGTTTTTCAATAAGTGTGATAGGAAGTTGTAAGTGTGATATATATATTTTCGTTGTCTCGGTTTCATTGAAACTATGATTGTTATCTTATCTTAAGTGTGACCTATATCCTATTTTGTAGTAGTGCATCGAGTGATGAGTAAGGTTGGGTAGTGGGATAAGGTTAGATAGGGTGTGTAAAGTATGGAAGGAGTACACTAAGGTGAGGTGGGATTGCCCTACCCGCCACGCACGTTACCCTACGACTTTTCCCTTCCACAACCCACGGCCTCACGGCCCTCACCCAACACGACTTTTCTCAAAATATATATAAGTCATATAATATTGCTTATATTGCGTGTTTATCGTAAAAATGGAACAAAACATTTAATATTACACTATTTTATGATTATATTTTGTGACAAAAAAAAAAAAAACACCTAGAAGACTCATATTTATTACTCCACACATTATCCATATTTATTACAATGACATAGGTGAAATGTATTTTACATTAATTATATCTATGGATCGATCATTTATTCATTTCATTGTTGATGCTATTGCACTAATTCACTTTCTAATATTTGTGATGTTGAAAATGGAATGAAAGGTGTTCGTCAGCCGAGAAACACGATTCTATAAAATAATATATCCACTTCTCAAATTATTGGTGTTTTTTTTTTTTTTTTTTTTTACTGTATCAGCTGCAACTGGCCAACTGTGATCAATTTATAGCATTAAAATAGTTTCCGGGTTGAGGTGCTCAAATAGTAGCATTATTAGTAATATTAAAATATTCTCCGGCTTAGCTGCTCAACTATGTATATATATAGAGATTGATGCTGGGGATAAACTCACAACCTCTTTCCTGTACTTAGGAGCTTACTTATTAAAATAAAAAAAGGGAGAGAAAAGATGAGCCTAAAGGGTAAGCTTATTGCAGAGATTGAGATCAAATCTGATGGAGATGTGTTTCATGAGATCTTTAGATACAGACCCCATCATATATCCGACATGAGCCCCGATAAAATCCAAGGTGTTGATGTCCATGAGGGCGAATTTGGAACCGTTGGATCTGTCATTTTCTGGAATTACACACATGGTAAGAACTTATTTAAATTGTTTATCAATAATCTTTCATTTCTTATATGTCTTTTCTTGGACTTGTATTATTTTCTTTAGTGGCCGGTTATAATTAATCTTCATTCGACAATTTATAGCAGGATATATATTTTCTAATTCCTACCAACTTTTAAGTGAAAATTTGCTAGTATGTTTGAAATTAACCTCTTTTTTTTTAACGGTGATGCACGGACACTACTTTTTTTATGGTTAAATTTGCTATACCGCCATTGTTTCACATGTCAGACACGCGCCGAACACAACGTCGGACACAACATCAGGCCGAATTATAATTTTCGAAAAATTTGGACACGCGAATCAGACACAGTGTCCCGAAACATGGACATTTTTCCCATATTTTAGACACTTATATCAGATTTTGGACACATTCCACCCAAAACGATGCAGTTTTTATTTAATAAAAAGTCTACTCACTAATGGAAGTCAGATCTAGTCTCAATCTTGTCTCATTTGGACAAAATTAAAAATCCCGCTCATTTGGTGCTTATAGTTTTTAATAATTACATTTTAGTCTCTATATTTTTATACAGTTTGACCGCCGCACCCGTGTCCTGTTTTTTCTAAAACCACAATATCCACGTGTCCCGTGTCCCATGTCCGTGTATCCGTGTCCGTGCAACCTAGCTTTGTATTTCTGCAAATAAGGGGGATGACTTTGTGATCTAATATTCTAATAACGTCTTCGTTTTATAGATGGAAAGCCCAAAGTGGCCAAGGAGGTTATTGAAGCAATTGACGAGGTTAAGAAGTCTGTAACTTTCAAGGTGATTGATGGAGATCTCCTGAAAGAATACAAGTACTTCACCTTAATTGTTCACGTCGACACAGTCGGGGAAAACAACTTGGTCACATGGACCTTGGACTTTGAGAAGTTGAATGCAGACACCCCATATCCCTTTACTCTGATGGAGTTTTGTCTGGATGTAACCAAAGATATCGAGGCTCATCATCTCAAGTGATGAATATATGACTATGGAGATACCTGGCACACGTGAAAAAGGGTGTGATGTTATGAATAAATGGAAGTAAGGTGTGTATGTTAGTAAACTATGAATGGCTATGCGTTGTATCGTTGATGGGAATAATATACTTATGTGTCTTTGATTTTACTTTATCATATCCGATGGAAATAATATTGTATGCTTGAATTCTCATGTCCTTTGTAATTCAGATGGATATTCAAATATATGGATGCAAAAGGTTGTGTTTTTTTGTATTATATAGAATAATGTGTAGTTGTGTGGATGTGGTTTGGACTTTTTATTTGGGTCATTTGGTTAAAAGGGATCGATTTTATATATAACTCAAAACACAAGATTGTGTGTGTATACGTACTATTATAGCTATCACACTTTATTCTGTATGTTACCATGCTAATCATAACTCGAGCTCCCAAGCTTTCTACACACTTTTGTTGGCAAGGACGAAGGCAGGAGGTGGGTCTTCATCTGGGTCAAAGATGACTTTATTAATTCCGCCAGAATCAAATATCGCGAACAGTCTCACTGAATATCCAGTACCATAGTCTAGTGTCCGTGCAATTTGAGAAATTCGCGGAGAGACATTTTGGGTCTCACTTTATTTGGGTCATTTTTCTTGAAGAGTATGCATGGCATTAGTAAAGCATATATACAAAAAATTATAAATAAAAAAAAGAGATTCCCGGGTTACTTTAACCGTTGACAATGAATAAACGTAAAGCTGGTGAATTTAAATGTCTCAGTGAGAAAGATAATGTCGAAGGTAATCCATATTTTATCCCTTGGATAAGACGATTAATAAATTCACTTCTAACACATTATTGTCACTGAATACAACAAATATCAAATAAGCACATAGCACAATTTACATCTACACTGCACAATAACATGTTACATGTGTCCCAAGTTATCTTATAAATTCCACCGAGTATAGGTTCATTATCGTTCAACACACACCCACACCACCATGCGATTGGATTGATCAACGCTTGTATGCCTAATAATCCGAAAAATAGACATCTCGCGTACATCTGTTAACCTCAACGTACATACCCCTAGAAGGTCACACATGTCCGCGCCCATACCACCGTACATTTGATTCCTGCTAGCACAATATGTACCCACATATGCACCTGCAATGGTGGTCATACTTTGTCAGAGTACAACCATTACACACACACACACACTCACACACCTATTCATACAACCTCGTGTACTTATAGTGCCTTCCTAATGGTCATAGCTATAACCCACGCACAATCACAATGCCATCTCTATGTCCTAAAAACCCTACAAATGCCATCCATGCGGTCATATTAGTCACACACACACAATTACTATGCCATTCCTATGGTCATAGAAACCCCACCAATCCCATCCTAATAGTCATGGTAGTCATCCATGCACAGTCACTATGCCAATTGTTAGAAAATCTATGCGGGAACACAGTGGAATTCAAAATTTTATTTCCTTTGACCAGGATCGACTTCGTTGAAGCAATAAACAAATAAGATAGTAGATGGTGGTTACCTTGATAGATCTAAAAAATCGCTGCTTTGACCGTCTAAGAAGAGTAGTGTTGCACGGAGCCGCCCAAGTGTTCGGCCTCTACCGGTGATCCACATGAACAGCTCGCCGGAATCCCATCATGGATTGCTACCAGAAAAACTCGGTTGCTAGACCGAATTTTTCTCTCTCTCTCTCTCTAACTCTCTACTAAAAGCTCTCTATTTTTCTCAAAAACTATTAGCTTTTGGAATTGTGTTGTACAAAAGAGCTTGGTACCCCTTGTTTATATAGGGAGTGGTGCGCCCCTCTCTAGTCCCAATCTGATTGGGATTAGCTTCCTAGTAGATTTAGGAGAAAGAAAACTTTTTCCTAATAAAATAAGGAAAATACATTTGGTTGATTTATCTCATTAATATGCAATATCTTATATTAAATATTTTTCCTAAGATTTATATTGAAAATATCTTATATTGAATATATTTTTATCTTATTACCATAAATCAATTTAGACATGTGTATATATCACATATATATACTATATGCATAAATCTATATATATTATATATATTTATTACACAAGAGCACATGCATATCACATATATGCACACTACACACATAGAGTCATATATATATATATATATATATATATATATATATATATATATATATATATATATATATATATCTTATATTAATACTAGATAATATAACACCATGATTAATTAATTTGCAAAATCCATATGTATCACATACACATAAATTTCGACCCATATGCCATTAAATGGCTTCTGGAATATTCTTTAATTAATCAACACAATTAATATCTTGCAATTTATTTATTCATAATAAATAAATACCATCATATTAATTTACTACTATAACCTTTATAGTATCAGATAAACTTCCTTATTCGGTTATCACTATAACCGCATTTTAATCCGGCTAGATGTTCTTATGTGCGTGACCCGATAGGCTTCTGAATATGATGGCCGTAGACACAAAGTGCATATTACAAAAATGCCCTTCATGCCTAACGATCACGGGATAGCATCTAGCAACACACCGTGACCCCCAATCATCAGAAGAGTCAAATGCAATGACTACTACCTTTGATGTGAAACAGTCACCGTGTAAATAGAATCCTATGACTGTAATAATATCCATACGGTCGTTCGTCGAGTTTCAAACATCAACGACCGTATCTTATAATCTGGATATCATGCTCTCTCGAAGTAACTCATTTACTTCCACTTTGCAAAGATTCACGAGAGTAAGACATTCCTTATAAGAAGACCATTTCGGATATTCACGTACCCCTACTAATAGGGTACGCGATTCCCAGACGACCAAACATGTATACTCCTCATGCTTCAGTATCACATCCAATCACTACCGCTTGATCGCCCCATGGTTAAGGGAAACCTCAATAGTGTCAAAGCATGACAATCGATACCGTGATGCCATGTAGACTCCGGTCCTAAGGATAATTTCACAACCGCCACATTGTTTGACACTTAACAGTGTAAGTGGGTCAGTCTAACGTATGCATCCTCTAATATACGTCCACGTACGGTCTAAGTTTCTCTACACTTCGATTGACAAGATCTAATCCTGCCTATAAAGACAAAAGACATCTAATACGTGCTAGTGATAACGCTCTAAATGGTACCAATAATTATACCTATATTCACCCCGAATTCTGCTCAAGAGAGGATAGATAAGATCGTTATTATGTGGAATATGTGTTAAATACTATATGAGTGTTTCCAGGATAGTAATTCTGCATCTATGCTATTTTCCCGATGTTTTGGTACTGTTTTGTCTCGTTTTACGTGTTTTATAGGATGTACCGAAACTGGAGCATTGGAGAACGGATCTGAACCAAAAAAAGTACATTGGGCCAAGTGATTGAAGCCCAAGAAGAATCCTGCTGAAGAAAAGAAAGAAAAGTAGGCCCAGTAACCCGGAGGCTAGGCCCGGTAAACCGGCATCTTGTGGAACACGAAATTGATTCTACTGCATTATCTAGGTCAGTTAGGGTTTTAAAGAGTCTTAAGTCGGCTATTGTATCTATATAAAGCCGCATATTCTGAGTATTACATATCATCTTATCAATCTTGAATATCTTTGAATACATTACAATTATTATTATGCAATAAAGTTTTTTTGAGCTTGGGAGAGTTGTTTTTGGTTTCCTCCCTTCTTCCATCATCTCTAGCTTGAGTAGATCGAGCTAGATCTCCATTGTTGAAGGTATGAAGCTTTGAACGTTCCTTTATTGTCTTCAATATGGTAGATCTGTTCGTATTTCTGTGTTTTATTTAATCTGCATGTTTAACAACCCTATAATTTACTTATTTTAATCGTACTGAGCAATGTAGATCCAGAAATTAGGAAAAGCCGCCCCCGGTAACCCGGCGGTCTATACCGGTTTACCGGGGCATGTTTTAGAAAACCTAAACTGGGATTCACTACAACTACGCTGATCGGCAGAAATAATTAAAACGAGTAGTCGGTCTGGCCAATCTAACATTCGTAATTCGTAAATTAACATGAAGGACTGTTAGTGAAGTGTTAATTAGGACATAGTCTTGAATGGACCCTAGGAACGTGCTGGTCAATGTTGACAGCTGTCCAGGCGGGTTAGCGGTATGAGTTAGCACTCAATATCGGCAATTCTAGTTCGTTATTCGTATGGGCTATTACGGACCAATTAAGGAGGGTAGCTTGCGTATAGATTGTCTGCTGCCATTGTCGGAGTAGATTGGGTTAGGAATTGCACCCATAGCTGATAAATATGATAATAATAATTAAAAGCTCGTGATTAATCTAAGGAAATTATGTGGGGAAGTAAACGTAACGATTAACTAATCCAAGTTAGTAGATCCGTGAGGAGAGGGAGCGAATACCATGTTTGTTTTCTTTTATGTTATTGTTGGTCAATGACCGCCTTTATGTTGCTTCTTAATTAGGTTAGAATCATTTATACTTATAAGTTGCATTGTCTCTGTGGGATCGACCTTGACTCGTATTTACTATACTGCGATGTACCTAGTATTCTTGCTAGTAGTATCGACGTTAGTGACTTGCACGCGATCAACTTGCCTATTTGTACTATCAATGCCCTGTTTAATAGTACATAAGCCTAGAGACATTAAAGTATCAAACTTATTAAAGTGATTAGAGATCTCATCAACCATAATCGCCTATCATGATTTCTCTATCATAGTTTAATACTAAGGACGTTCTCATACAACAATTCACAATTGGTTCTTTAAAAGAACATATCTTTGACAATAGAAAAGCCATTTTATATATGTATAAAGACAAAGAAATAGTAGAAATGATCCGACACGGTCGGATCCGGTCCAACCCGATTGGGTTTACGACACAATTTCAACAATCTCCCACTTGGCCTAAAACCAATCACTAGCACACACAAGACCAGGTAGAAACACAAGAATCTTATGCAATACTCGCAACCAGCCCTAGCCTTGAACGATCGCTATCTGTGGGGACTCAGACTATCTTCATATCATGCTCCAAATGATCAAGTCAAAAGGAACCGCCTCAACACATACATGAATCTCGGACGAGACCCTGGTCCTTGCTTCAAGCAATGAATCCACTTACTATATCAGCTATATACAAAATGTGGAAGAACTATACAAGGTTCGGGAATGAACCTTCTAGACTCATGTATTTCTCCCGCTGCGCCTCTAAGGGCACTATTGTGCTTTGGCTCAGTTTTTGAATTTACAGTGACCCATAGCCAAAAACATTTCCAGCTCAGTGTATCACTTTAATCGAAGTGACTGCAAACCCTGACTGTAGCTTGCTAGGAGTAATAGCACCGAACGAGAGACTCGATCTTAGCACAACAGAAGCTTTTGCGATTTATGATATGAGACATAAATAATTAATCCTACGAGAAGGTTGAAGATTTACCTTATCGGAGAGGAAGAGATAATCGACCAAAGGGAGATGCCGTAGTCTTCTAGATTGTGTCTCTTAGCGACGACTGGTGGACGTCGATCCTCACCGTAGAACCTCCTCGAATATGCACAAGAAAAACCCTAGGTTTTTCTTTTCTAAATGACTTAGGCAAGAAACTAATTTTTCTTCCTTTCTAATTGATGTGTGGCGCAATTTATGAAGTGTGTATTGTGTTGGGAGGAAATCTCTTTATATATGAAAATAACTAGTCAAGAGAGTTATCCTTGATCTTTGATCTTTTCGAGTTAATTGACTTCATCTTTGTTTTACTTTGTACGAGTAAGAGAAAGTGCCCACTTCTGAAGTAGTGGCATATTAAGCGCATATTCTGTTATGAGCCACCATTTTAAGCACGTATAACTCACTTCCCTTGGTGTGTAGTCGATAGCGTATTGCTTTGACTATAGCTGACCCTGGTTTCATCATGAATCATGTTTCACTTAGGCTTATAAGGCAAAGGAATTTTGGATTCGGTAGTTTATCATGAGTGGGGCCGTGAGGATAGTTAAATCAATGAGAGTTTACCCACCAAGAAAGAGAAGTGAATTGAAATACATACATCTACATTCTCTTTGTCAATATCTTAGTCGATGGAGCGTAAGACGCGTGCCTTTTGCATAGACCGATAAATGCGAGCCTAAGAGTGACATATGCTCGGTTCTCGAACCGCCTTGCCAGCTCAATTAATTAACAAATACATCAAGACTGGTTCGTTTGACTACGGGTTGATGTAATGTGAAATTGTCTGCATTTCTAAGCGGTTGTGAAAGTTATTGCACACACACATTGGTTCATGACTTGAATAGTGTTTAATGTGTTACTGATGAATATGAGTGGCGTGATCTTGATCTTGACTTTCTGAGGCGTATTTGTTTTTAATTAACTTGTGTATTGATCAGAGTTTTATTTTCTTTTCGCCTTTTTGATCGGGACGATCAAAAGCTAAGTGGGGGGTAGTTGATAACGCTCTAAATAGTACCAATAATTTTACTTATATTCACCCCGAATTCTGCTCAAGAGAGGATAAATAAGATCATTATTATGTGGAATATGTGTTAAATGCTATATGAGTGTTTCCAGGATCGTAATTCAACATCTATGCTATTTCCCGATGTTTTGGTACTGTTTTGTCTCATTTTGCATGTTTTATAGGATGTACCGAAACTGGTGCATTGGAGAACGGATCGGAACCAAAAGAAGTACATTGGGCCAAGTGATTGAAGCCCAAGAAGAATCCTACTGAAGAAAAGGAAGAAAAGTAGGCCCGGTAACCCGGAGGCTAGGCTCAGTAAACCGGCGTCTTGTGGAACACGAAATTGATTCTGCCGCATTATCTAGGTCGGTTAGGGGTTTAGAGAGTCTTAAGTCGGCTATTGTATCTATATAAAGCCGCATATACTGAGTATTACATATCATCTTATAAATCTTGAATTTCTTTGAATACATTACAATTATTATTATGCAATAAAGTTTTCTTGAGCTTTGGAGAGTTGTTTTTGGTTTCCTCCCTTCTTCCATCATCTCTAGCTTGAGAAGATCGAGCTAGATCTCCGTTGTTGAAGGTATGAAGCTTTGAACCTTCTTTTATTGTCTTCAATATGGTAGATCTGTTCGTATTTATGTGTTTTATTTAATCTGCATGTTTACAATCCCATAATTTACTTATTTTAACGCACTGAGCAATGTAGATCCAGAAATTAGGAAAAGCCGCCCCCGGTAACCCGGCGGTCTATACCGGTTTACCGGGGCATGTTTTAGAAAACCTAAACTGGGATTCACTACAGCTACGTTGATCGGCAGAAATAATTAAAACGAGTAGTAGGTCTGGCCAATCTAATATTCGTAATTTGTAAATTAACATGAAGGACTGTTAGTGAAGTGTTAATTAGGACATAGTCTTGAATGGACCCTAGGAACGTGTTGGTCAATGTCGACAGCTGTCTAGGCGGGTTAGCGGTATGAGTTAGCGCTCAATATCGGCAAATCTAGTTCTTTATGCGTATGGGCTATTACGGACCAATTAAGGAGGGTAGCTTGCGTATATATTGTCTGCTGCCATTGTCGGAGTAGATAGGGTTAGGAATTGCACCCGTAGCTGATAAATATGATAATAATCATTAAAAGCTCACGGTTAATCTAAGGAAATTATATGGGAAAGTAAACGTAACGATTAACTAATCCAATTTAGTAGATCGGTGAGGAGAGGGAGAGAATACCATGTTTGATTTCTTTTATGTTATTATTGGTCAATGACCGCTGTTATGTTGCTTCTTAATTAGGTTAGAATCGTTTATACTTATAAGTTGCATTGTCTCTGTGGGATCGACCTTGACTCGCATTTACTATACTGCGATGTACCTAGTATTCTTCCTAGTAATATCGACGTTAGTGACTTAAACGCGATCAACATTTTTGGTGCCGTTGCCGGGGACAATGGCCGATTTTTAAATAGAAACGTTTTAATTCTAATTAAGAAGTCGTTTTTCCTTTAGTTTATTTTATTTTGAGTCTTGAGTCATTCTGTATCAAACCTGCACATGTTAAACTGCCAGAAAGAGAAATTTTAGGGCCGGTTTCCCGAAGGTAACCCCCGAGTTACCGAGGCCTGAAAAATCAATTTCTGAACAGTTCCTGTTATTCTATGTTATTCCCTGTTGATTTTAGTTAGTAGGTCTGCAACTGTTGGGATCACACCCAGCTGAAGCGGGAGTTGCTAACCTTTTCTTTGTTTTATTTTTGTCTTTTCGCAGGAAGATCAGAACTTTTCAGAAATTTGATTAATTTCGAGTTGAAAAAGGACACACAAGTCAAACAATATGCCTAGAACGATCTTGAACATCACACCGATTTCCATGTACCCTAGATCTGAAGCAAGAGAGCATTATGATGCAGTCAAGCAACGGTTGGAAAAAGAGGAAAAAGCAATCAAGAAAGAGCCTGAAGATGACTTAAAAGAGTATAGCACGTATCGCCCAGGTGAGTTCCCTGGCGAATTAATTGATATATCATCTTCGGATTATGATTCTGATGATCCTGAAGAGGATCCTGACACGATGTTTTCTGAGCCTGAGGATTACCCAGACTCAGACACCGTGGTGATGTTAGGAAACCCTGGTACGTTCAGACTCCCAATTTCTGTTAATGGAATATCCGTAGGATTAGGTCTCTGCGAATTTGGCTCGAGTTGCAATATTCTACATTTTTCCCTCTGTCAAAAGATAAGACTTCCGGTCGTAATGAATCAAACCAGGACCATGACCTTCGTGGATAGAACCAGAGACATGCCTGCTGGTTTTCTTAAGAAATGCATAATTAAGGCAGGAGGGTTCACATATCCTATTGACATCACAGTCATAGATGTACCTGAGACCCTAGCGCCCCAGTTCTCTTAGGAAGGCCTTTCTTAGCAACGAGCAGGGCGGTTATGGATTTTGATAAGAGGGATATTACTTTAAGGATGAATAATGATGTTGTATCTTTTAGGATCTTAGAACCCCTAGAAAACCGACTGGAGAGTTGTAAGATGACGTATGCTTCAGGAAAGGTGGAAATTTTGGAAATCGAAGTGTTGGTGATTTAAGTATAACCATGTCCATTTGTGTAATTAAGGGTTTGGTACAAAGATGGGTGAACTCGAAACACTCTATTATGGGTTTGGAGGTGCGGAGTGCACGCTCATATAAGTGGTTACGAGTTTACGGATGTAAATGATCAAGTAGAGTTCGAAAAGCTACTTAAAAGACACAAAAATTCGATTTAGGAAAAGCAGAGGGACAGGCGGCCGCTTGTCACCATAGGCGCCCGCCTGTGAAGGTTTTTCAAGTAGGAAATTGAACAGGTTCTTGTTCGGATTTCTGGTGTTCACAGGCCAGCCACAGGCGCCCGCCTGTGACTCGATTTTGTGAATTGGTGTGTCTTTTCATTGTTTTTCAACAGTTTCTTCCATATAACACCTTTCCAAAAAGGTGTTCATATGTTAGAACGTTTTTTAACCAACATATAAGATCATTTTGAGAGCATAGAATAATTATATTCAAGTTCTTCTTCATCTTTGAGAGTCAATATCTTCTTACAAAACTCCATTAGTAATCTTTTCTTTTGGTGCCAAAAAGAGAGGGAAACGTAGTCTTATCTCACAAGAGTATTCGTGCAACCCGGGGCATCGTATAAGGGTCGAATAACTTTTGTAGGAAAGTGTTCTACACGATTCTACGTCATATCAAGTTTAATTTTTCCTGCGATTTTAGTTTTGACATTGTTGTTTACATTCCCTTGAAAGCCTATATCTTAACAACAATCTACAAAAGTTATTTCAGAATTTCTGCAATGTCAAGTGTCAAGGAGATGACTACAAACTTTGGAAAATTGGAAAAGTTTGAAGGTGTCAATTTTAGAAGATGGCAAAGGAAGATGCATTTTCTGCTAACAACATTGAAAGTGGTGTATGTGTTGAGTATACCGATGCCAGAAGTGATGGATGACGGACCACTGGAGGAACTGAGGAGGAAGAACAAATGGGAGAATGATGACTACATCTGTAGAGGTCACATTCTAAACGGTATGTCTGATTCATTATTTGACATTTACCAAAATGTTGAGTCTGAAAAAGAACTTTGGGATTCACTAGAGTCTAAATACATGAATGAAGATGCCTCTAGTAAAAAGTTCTTGGTTGGTAATTTCATGAAATATAACATGGTAGATTCAAGGTCATTAATGGAACAGTATAATGAATTACTACGCATTTTGGGTCAGTTTGCACAACATAAAATGGAAATGGATGAGTCTATTTCGGTGTCACGCATTATAGATAAATTACCACCATCATGGAAAGATTATAAACACATGTTAAAGCACAAAAAGGAAGAATTATCTCTGGTAGAACTTGGTAGTCACTTGCGTATAGAGGAATCTCTAAGGGCGCAAGAGGGTGGTAAAACCAAGGGTAAAGAGGTAATGGATTCGACCTCTATCAATATGATGGAAGCCGGTGAATGTTCGTATAAGAACAAATGAAATATAAGAAGAAATCTTACAAAAACAATGGCAAAGATACCAACAAAAAACCGAAAGGTGCTTGTTGGAATTGCGGAAAAACTGGACATTTCAGGGTTGATTGTCGAGTAAGGAAGAAAGGACCAAACAACGAGTTCGGGGCAAGGGTCTAAGGACGAAGGTGCTCCTAAACATCAAGGTCGAATGTTACTTGTGGATTTAATTCCAATGTGAATTTTGTAACTAATCGAGGCATTTTATAGGATGATGATGTTGCTTGGTGGATTGACTCGGGTGCAACGAGACACGTTTGCAAGGATCGAAGCTGGTTTAAAAACTATGAACCTGTGATTGATGGATCCATGCTACTTAGGGGAAACGAGTCAAGGGCCCATAGTTGGAATTGGAAGTGTTGTTTTATCTTTTAGTTCTGGAAAATGTATTATTTTAAAACTTGTGTTGCATGCTCCGTGTATACGGAAAAACTTGGTTTCTGGTAGTTTGTTATGTAAAGAAGGCTATAAACAAGTTTATGAGTCGGATAAGTACATTTTAAGTAAGTGTGGTGTATTTATTGGTTTTGGTTACTTATGTAATGACATGTTTATGTTAAATATTCAGCATGATGTTGTAAATAATGTTATCACAAATTTTGATGTTAATAGTTCTGTTTTGTGACATGCTCGGTTGGAACATGTTCATTATAAGCGTATGTTGATAATGTCTAAAAATGAGTTAATTCCATATTTTGACATGAATATGAATAAGTGTAATACTTGTATGTTAAATAAAATTGTGAGACAACCTTTTCATAGTGTTGAAAGGTCGTCTTCCGTTTTAGAACTTATTCATAGTGATCTATGTGATTTTTGTGCTACGCCTTCTTTTGGTAATAAAAAATATGTAGTAACCTTTATAGATGATTGCACTCGGTTTTGTTATGTATTTCTACTTCATTCTAAAGACGAGGCAATAGACAAATTTAAAATCTATAAAAATGAGGTAGAATTACAATTAACCTCTAAAATAAAAAGGTTGCGTACCGATCGAGGTGGTGAATATTTTGACCCAACCTTTTTCGAGTCATGTGGTATAATACATGATGTTACAGCGCCGTATATGCCACAACAAAATGGCATAGCGGAAAGGAAAAACCGTACTCTTAAAGAGATGGTTAATTCCATGCTATCTTACTCGGGTTTGAGTGAGGGATTTTGGGGAGAAGCCATGTTAACGGCTTGTTATTTGTTGAATAGAATTCCTAATAAAAGGAATCCTATAACCCCATATGAACTTTGGTTCAAAAAGAAGCCGAACTTGAATTATCTACGAGTTTGGGGTTGTAGGGCTGTTGTAAGACTTACCGTGCCTAAGATTAAAACCTTGGGTGAAAGAGGCATTGATTGTATCTTTATTGGATATGCTTTGCATTCCAAAGCATATAGGTTCTATGTTATAGAGCCTAATGATTCAGTTGCTGTTCATTCGGTGATTGAGTCGAGGGATGCCATCTTTGATGAACATCGGTTTACTTCTATACCGAGGCCGAAAGATATCACTCCTACTATTGTTGGAGTTGAGAACAACAATGGTGTTGATTCTCAAGATGAGCCTTTAGAGCTTCGTAGAAGCAAAAGGGCTAGGAAAGCAAACTCTTTTGGACCCGACTATCAAACTTATTTGGTGGATGGAACAAGAGATGAAGTAGGATTTCAATACTCATATTGTTATAATATTGATGAGGATCCTAAGACGTTTAAGGAGGCTATAGAGTCTCGAGACGTGTCATGTTGGAAAGAAGCCATCAATGATGAGATGGATTCCATAATGGGAAACAACATATGGATCCTTACGGATCTTCCGCGTGGTTGCAAACCCTTGGGTTGCAAGTGGATATTTAAAAGAAAGATGAAAGTTGACGGTACTGTCGACAGGCATAAAGCAGATTGGTAATTCAAGGCTTTAGGCAAAAGGAAGGTATTGATTATTTTGATACCTATGCACCGGTTGCTAGAATCTCCACAATTAGATTGTTGATTGCCCTAGGTGCTATTAACAATCTGGTAATCCATCAAATGGATGTTAAAACAACTTTCTTAAATGGAGATTTGGAAGAAGAAATATATATGAAACAACCGGAGGGGTTTGTTATGCTTGGTAATGAGCATAAGGTGTGTAAGCTTGTAAAATCATTGTACGGGCTTAAACAAGCACCTAAACAATGGCATCATAAATTTGATGAAGTTGTCTTGTTTAATGGTTTTAATCTTAACCAATCAGACAAGTGTATATATAGCAAATTTGACAATACCGGTAATGGTGTGATAAATTGCTTATATGTTCATGACATGTTAATTTTTGGAACTAACCAAGAACAAGTTGATCTTTGTAAGGCATTTTTGTCATCATGTTTTTCTATGAAAGACATGGGGGAGGCGGATGTGATTCTTGGAATCAAGATCAAACGGAGTGACAAAGGGATCTCTTTGACACAATTTCATTATATTGAGAAAGTGTTAAAGAAATTCAATTGTGAAAATTCTACTCCAGCTAATACTCCCATGGATCCTAATGAGAAACTCATGCCTAATACGGGAAATCCGATATTACAACTTGAGTATTCTCGGGTGATAGGATGTTTAATGTATGCTATGACTAGCACACGTCCAGATATTGCTTATGCGGTTGGAAAGCTAAGCAGATTTACGAGTAATCCAAGTAGTCATCATTGGCGAGCAATAACTCGTGTGCTAAGGTATCTTAAGTCGACCAAGGATTTTGGCTTGACTTATGTTGGACATCCTTCAGTAATAGAGGGATAATCAGATGCTAGTTGGATATCCAATGTAGAGGATCATTCTTCTACTAGTGGTTGGGTGTTTTTGCTTGGAGGAGGTGCCATTTCATGGGCTTCCAAAAAGCAAACATGTATTACTGGCTCGATTATGGAGTCGGAATTTGTTGCCTAAGTAGCAGCCGGAAAAGAGGCGGAGTGGCTTAGGAATTTGATCTATGAAATTCCATTATGGCCAAAACCAATATCACCCATTTCTATCCATTGTGATAGTGCATCTACATTGTCTAAAGCATATAGTCAAGTGTATAATGGTAAGTCGCGACACCTGGGCAATAGACATAGCGCGGTACGTGAGTTGATCACTCATGGGGTGATTTCGGTTGTTTTTGTGAGATCTCAACATAATTTAGCTGATCACTTAACCAAAGGATTGGCTAGAGACTTGGTACAAAATTCGGTAATCGGGATGGATTTACAACCCATATAAATCTTGGTGATAGGATACCCAATTCCCCTATAATACAATGTTAGAGGCAGAATTCAATGTGGAAGGCCTATTGTCTTAGATTTGAGCACATGATATTGTCCCGAAGGTATGTGCTATGACCTGCAAGATTAGGTTGAAGATATTCTACTTAATGAGTCTTTGACAAAGTGCTATTGCAGGTGCACGATCAATAAAAGGCTCACCTATATGAGTATGAAGTTTGGCCGCTTCAAGGAAGTTCTAGGGTTGGCTTTCTGTATGCTCAAGAATGGATATGGACACAAGGCCTGGTTAATTAATTTCAAGAATAAACTTTTGGAGTTATCTTAATTCATGTGTAAATTATCTTCATGTATTCAAAATGTGTAAAGGGGTTCAATGCTTAGACACACCCCGATGCTCGGATATTTGAAATATGTAATATTACTAGGTGGTAATTCAATCTTCGTGATATTATCATTGATGCATGAATTATTATGTTTTGACTGTTTTTAGCGAAACCAAGGATTACACTTAAATGGGGGAGGAATGTTGGTGATTTAAGTATAACCATGTCCATTTGTGTAATTAAGGGTTTGATACAAAGATGGGTGAACTCGAAACACTCTATTGTGGGTTTGGAGGTGCGGAGTGCATGCTCATATAAGTGGTTACGAGTTTACGGATGTAAATGATCAAGTAGAGTTCGAAAAGCGACTTAAAAGACACAAAAATTCGATTTAGGAAAAGCAGAGGGACAGGCGGCCGCCTGTCACCACAGGCGCCCGCCTGTGAAGGTCTTTCAAGCAGGAAATTGAACAGGTTCTTGTTCGGATTTCTGGTGTTCACAGGCCAGCCACAGGCACCCGCCTGTGACTCGATTTTGTGAATTGGTGTGTCTTTTCATTTTTTTTCAACAGTTTCTTCCATATAACACCTTTCCAAAAAGGTGTATATATGTTAGAACGTTTTTTAACCAACATATAAGATCATTTTGAGAGCATAGAATAAATATATTCAAGTTCTTCTTCATCTTTGAGAGTCAATAACTTCTTACAAAACTCCATTAGTAATCTTTTCTTTTGGTGCCAAAAAGAGAAGGGAAATGTTGTCTTATCTCACAAGAGTATTCGTGCAACCCGGGGCATCGTATAAGGGTCGAATAACTTTTGTAGGAAAGTGTTCTACACGATTCTACATCATATCAAGTTTAATCTTTCCTGCGCTTTTAGTTTTGACATTGTTGTTTACATTCCCTTGAAAGCCTATATCTTAACAACACGAAGGGCATAAGCATAGAGAGGTTGTCACAGAAACCGTTGAGCAAGAGTTTATGAGATTAAAGTTGAGAGAGAAAGAAGATAAGGACCACAATAAGATGCTCACGGGAGCTAGTCCTTCCGTGTTGCGTAGTGAACGAGTTGAGCTGAAAGTAGAAAATGTGGAGTCCTTGAGGTTAAAGTCTAAATCTCGACGCAGAGGCAGACCTAGAACACAAGCTAAAAGAGAGAGACGTGCTAGGATGAGAGCTCAAAAAGGTTCTGTGAAGGTACAAGCCTCTGGAGCAAAAGTTTGGCGAGTTAAAGCTCCAACCCTTGATTGATTGGTGATCTGAGGAAAGTCGAGCTGGTGACTATAAACTCATAACTAATTCTTCAAACACTTAAGTAGTTTAGGATTGAATAAAAGTAGCCAGATGAAGGGACGAGCTTTTTTTCATCCTACCACAAATGTAGGCTTGAAACCGAATGGTTGTGGAAAGGTTTTTTATACTCGTTGTGGATTCTAGTGAAGTAGGTTAGGTTTTGAGTCGGAAATAACAATTGACGAATAAAATGATAGTCTATTTGAGGTCATAATTGAGCAGAAAGGTTGAGTAAGAAGTGCAGCAAAGGCAGACAAAGAATCTGGGGAAAAGATACCCCCGGTATCTCGAGGGTAACCTCCGGGTTACCGAGGCTTGATTTTCAGATTTTTGAACGTCAGTTTATAAAGCTAAATTTTTGGAGACACGTGGAGGACACACGTTGCACCAGATACGGTCAGTCAGCAGAAACCGAACCATTTTCCCCTCTTTTCAAAATTTTCATCCTTTCCCACACTCCACCATAACTCCACCTCAATCCCATCAATCACCTCCTCAAATCCCTCACCCTAATAACTTCTCTACCCACAATCCCACTAAATCCTTCCACATTCACTCAATTCTTCCTATTTAAACCACCCCTTCATCACCAATATCATCATTCTTATCAAATACACCTCTTTCATTCACAAAACTTCTCCCATTTCTTCTTTTAAATTCGGCCCACATCACCACCATATCACCACCATTCCTATTTTCCACCACTGTTACTGATCTGTAGTGCTGCTACTAAAATTCTTCATCTTTTATCATCAGAGGCACAGTCCCAAAAAGAAGAACAGAAAAATCCGGCCGGTAAACCGTACCCTACCTCCGGTTTACCGAGGGTTGTTTTCCAGTAACAGCTTTTGTATCAGGTTCTGTACTCATTCAGGATGGGTTCTATGCGTCAACGGTCAGCTGTTCGTCCAAATGGTTACCAAACTATATATGTAGATGCCAGTCCATTGATAAACGGGGTGGTGCATTTCCATTCTTTAGCTATTTACGAGTCGTTCTGAGGCCATTGGAATGCAAGACCAGTGGCTCGAGAATGAGGGGTAGATTTGGACGATTGCGGGTCGATATTGCCGGAGGCCCTGCAAGCACAAGATTTATTGGATATGGTTGAAGCACCGGACGGGTTCAACGCCACGGTGGTAAGAGAATTTTATGCTTATGTTTCACACAACCCCGGAGCCACATTTCCTATGGTCCGAGGTATGAAAGTTGATTTTTCGATCGAGCAGATCAACAATCATTTTGAGGTTATAAATCCACCGGTGGGCCCGGATGAGTACACATCCTCGAGCGACATTTCCGACCTCGAGAGGATGGATATGATTGCTGATTTCTTAGGGGTGCAATGGAAGCGTAACCCTGCTGTAGCCCCCACCATCATCCTAGAGAATGAGCTATCTTGGGACCGGAAGATGGTCAATAGAATTGTTTGTGCTCGCCTTCTTCCGACGAAGAACATGGTCTCTGTCACTAATACGAGGGCGGAGTTGATGTTCTATCTAGACACGGGTGCCCCAATGAACATCAGACTTTTGATGCATAGCCGTATTCATGAGCTTGCCGCCACTTCTGAGTGAGAGCTGTTACCATACGGACCGATGATGGATATGTTTGCTCTGGAGGCTGAGGTGAAGATGCTCGTCAGTGATGATTGGGAAGAACCTGAGCCGCACTCAGTTCACAGCCAGTCTCGAGAGTACAGAGATGGGTTAGAGCAGAGAGTGAGCGTACTCCGGTGCATGGTGCACCGAGGACTCAGAGAGCCTTGCTTGAGGAGCACTCACGTGAGATTGCGAGTCTACATAGTAAGATGGATCAGATTATTGACTTCTTAGGAGTTCCACCTGCTACCCCGCCACTGCCCCTTGTCATAGAGCATCCTCTTCCACCGCAGCCGCCTCGAGTTCTGCACCACCTCCCGGTTTTGAGCCTAGAGACGACTGGGAGGGTTATTCTGATGATGACTAGCTTTTATTTCTTTTTATTGTTGTTTTCCATTTTCTTGTTTTTTTTTATTTTCCTATCTAGTTGATGTCGCAGAATATTATTAATATAATGATTTTGTCGGCTTAAATTGTTTTGGAGTTATATTATTTTCTCTTTTACTGCCGCTCTTTTTTTATACAGTTTCTTGTCACCACTATTCTTCTTGGTTTGTTTGAGTTACTTAGCGCAGATTCTTCATGGATTACTTATATGAGCCCAATCGTTTATACGACGATCCGATTCTTCTTTGGTTCCGCCCTTGACCGAAGCTAAGTTCCTTTTCATTTTTCATTTCTCATCTCGCACATTGGGGACAATGTTTCAATTAAGTGGAGGGTAGAGGAACGTCACTTAGATTTTTAGCATTATATTCCATGAATTGCGTGATTATCTCGATTCTCTTTGATGCATGATTCACCACTTAGACTTAGATTACTTTCAATAGAATTTCAAAAAATTAGATATCTTTGATCTTTTCGAGTTAATTGACTTCATCTTTGTTTTACTTTGTACGAGTAAGAGAAAGTGCCCACTTCTGAAGAAGTGGCGTATTAAGCGCATATTCTGTTATGAGCCACCATTTTAAGCACGTATAACTCACTTCCCTTGGTGTGTAGTCGATAGTGTATTGCTTTGACTAGAGTTGACCCTGGTTTCATCACGAATCATGTTTCACTTAGGCTTATAAGGAAAAGGAATTTTGGATTCGGTAGTTTATCATGAGTGGGGCCGTGAGGATAGTTAAATCAATGAGAGTTTACCCGCCAAGAAAGAGAAGTGCATTGAAATATATACATGTATATTCTCTTTGGCACTATCTTAGTCGATGGAGCGTAAGATGCACGACTTTTGCATAGACCGATAAACGCGAGCCTAAGAGTGACATATGCTCGGTTATCGATCCGCCTTGCCAGCACAATTAATTAACAAATACATCAAGACTGGTTAGTTCGACTACGGGTTGAGGTAATGTGAAATTGTCTGCATTTCTAAGCTGTTGTGAAAGTTATTGCACACACACATTGGCTCATGACTTGAATAGTGTTTAATATGTTACTGATGAATATGAGTGGCATGATCTTGATCTTGACTTTGTGAGCCATAGTTGTTTTTAATTAACTTGTGTATTGATCAGAGTGTTATTTTCTTTTCACCTTTTTGCTCAGGACGATCAAAAGCTAAGTGGGGGGTAGTTGATAACGCTCTAAATAGTACCAGTAATTATACTTATATTCACCCCGAATTCTGCTCAAGGGAGGATAGATAAGCTCTTTATTATGTGGAATATGTGTTAAATGCTATATGAGTGTTTCCAGGATCGTAATTCTGTATCTATGCTATTTTCCCTATGTTTTGGTACTGTTTTGTCTCGTTTTGCATGTTTTATAGGATGTACCAAAACTGGAGCATTGGAGAACGGATCTGAACCAAAAGAAGTACATTGGGCCAAGTGATTGAAGCCCAAGAAGAATCATGCTAAAGAAAAGGAATAAAAGTAGGCCCGGTAACCCGAAGGCTAGGCTCGGTAAACCGGCGTCTTGTGGAACACGAAATTGATTCTGCCGCATTATCTTGGTCGGTTGGGGTTTTAGAGAGTCTTAAGTCGGCTATTGTATCTATATAAAGCCGCATCTACTGAGTATTACATATCATCTTATAAATCTTAAATATCTTTGAATACATTACAATTATTATTATGCAATAAAGTTTTCTTGAGCTTTGGAGAGTTGTTTTTGGTTTCCTCCCTTCTTCCATCATCTCTAGCTTGAGTAGATCGAGCTAGATCTCTATTATTGAAGATATGAAGCTTTGAAAGTTCCTTTACTGTCTTCAATATTGTAGATCTGTTCGTATTTAGGTGTTTTATTTAATCTGCATGTTTAACAACCCCATAATTTAGCTATTTTAACGTACGGAGCAATGTAGATCCAGAAATTAGGAAAAGCAGCCCCCGGTAACCCGGCGGTCTATACCGGTTTACCGGGGAATCTTTTAGAAAACCTAAACTGGGATTCACTACAGCTATGTTGATCGGTAGAAATAATTAAAACGAGTAGTAGGTCTGGCCAATCTAATATTCGTAATTCGTAAATTAACATGAAGGACTGTTAGTGAAGTGTTAATTAGGACATATTCTTGAATGGACCCTAGGAACATGCTGGTCAATGTCGACAGCTGTCTAGGCGGGTTAGCGGTATGAGTTAGCGCTCAATATCGGTAATTCTAGTTCTATATGCGTATGGGCTATTACGGACTAATTAAGGAGGGTAGCTTGCGTATAGAATGTCTGTTGCCATTGCCGGAGTAGATAGGGTTAGGAATTGCACCCGTAGCTGAAAAATATGATAATAATCATTAAAAGCTCGCGATTAATCTAAGGAAATTATGTGGGGAAGTAAACGTAACGATTAACTAATCTAAGTTAGTAGATCGGTGATGAAAGGGAGAGAATACCATGTTTGTTTTCTTTAATGTTATTGTTGGTCAATGACCGCCTTTATGTTTCTTCTTAATTAGGTTAGAATCCTTTATACTTATAAGTTGCATTGTCTCTGTGGGATCGACCTTGACTCGCATTTACTGTACTGCGATATACCAAGTATTCTTGCTAGTAATATCGACGTTAGTGACTTACACGCGATCAGCTAGCCTATTTGTACTATCAATGCCCTGTTTAATAGTACATAAGCCTAGAGACATTAAAGTATCAAACTTATTAAAGTGATTAGAGATCTCATCAACCATAATCGCCTATCATGGTTTCTCTATCACATTTTAATACTAAGGACGTTATCATACAACAATTCACAATTGGTTCTTTAAAAAAACATATATATGACAACAGAAAAGCCATTTTATATATGTATAAACACAAAGAAATAGTAGAAATGATCCGACACGGTCGGATCCGGTCCAACCCGATTGGGTTTAGGACACTATTTCAACAATCTCCCACTTGGCCTAAAACCAATCACTAGCACACACAAGACCAGGTAGAAACACAAGAATCTTTTGCAATACTTGCAACCAGCCCTAGCCTTGAATGGATCGCTATCCGTGGGGACTCAGACTATCTTCATGTCATGCTCCAAAAGATCAAGTCAAAAGGAACCGCCTCAACACACACATGAATCTCTGACGAGACCCTGGTCCTTGCTTCAAGCAATGAATCCACTTACTATATCAGCTATATACAAAATGTGGAAGAACCATACAAGGTTCGGGAATGAACCTTCTAGACTCATGTATTGCTCCCACTGTGCCTCAAAGGGCACTATTGTGCTTTGGCGCAGTTTTAGAATTTACAGTGACCCATAGCCAAGAACATTTCCAGCTCACTGTATCACTTTAATCGAAGTGACTGCAAACCCAGACTGTAGCTTGCTAGGAGTAATAGCACTGATCGAGAGACTCGATCTTAGCACAGCGGAAGCTTATGCGATTTACGATATGAGACATAACTAATTAATTCTACGAGAAGGTTGAAGATTTACCTTATCGGAGAGGAAGAGATAATCGACCAAAAGGAGATGCCGTAGTCTTCCGGATTGTGTCTCCTAGCGACGACTGGTGGACGTCGATCCTCGCCGTAGAACCGTCTCGAATATGCACAAGAAAAACCCTAGGTTTTTCTTCTCTAAATGTCTAAGACAAGAAACTAAATTTTCTTCCTTTTTAATTGATGTGTGGCGCAATTTATGAATTGTGTATTGTGTTGGGAAGAACTCTCTTTATATAGGAAAATTACTAGTCAAGAGAGTTATCCTTTTCACACCACAAAAACCTTTTCCCATAAGGAAAAAATATTTTTTCCCACAAAATAAGAGATAATTCCCAAAAAATCAATCTCTTAATTTTCCATTAGTTATCCAACAAATAGATAATTAATTAATTACACATTTGACATAATCTAGAAAAAATTTCTTCTCCTAAATTATCCACAAGTGTGGCGCCAATTTAGTCACTATTTTTAATAGAAAATGTCTTTTATATTTTACATATTCTTTACCAAATAAATAATATTGCATATTCATTAAATTGACCAACTATTCAATTTATTCTCGAGGTTCCATAAAACGAGAAAAAACTCGCGTGTTAGGAGCCAACCCGGGGACCATGGACCTATAACCAGTAGCTACAACAAATTAAATAAAATATTCATCGAACAGAATATTTCTACTTAATTCATTAATTCCGGAATTACGCCACCATAAATCCGAAACTGAACTCTATCGATTATAGATACAATTTATTCTCAAAACGTCGAGTTGAGTCGATAAGTGTCCATTGATATAACCATTTCATATAAACTAACCCTCCATTGACTATCCGTATCGAAGTAGGATTATTTCCGTAAACCTTCTTCACTACATCTTATCCCTATTTACCATTAACCCTCTAGTGATCAAATAGTTCATAACTAATACGAACTCCCGGGATCGATAAGTTTCTAGGATTAACAAATAAGGGGATTGTCTTTCTACTTCCAGCAGGAAGGAATAGATTCCATATCTATGAGAAACACACTTCTCACTCATTCCGGAATAGTGCCAACGTGAAAGTGATTCGGACCGCGCCTCTTAGCGAACCTTAACGAACACATCAAACCCTATCCTGAAACAAGCAGGAGTCTTTAATCACTTCAGGATTAAGTTTAATCCATATTTGATCATCTTGTGATTTAATAAGATTTCTCAATCACGGAATTATATGAGAAACTTGTTAGGTGTGATGCCCGAAAGACAATTTTTGTAATTGTTTTATTTAATAAATGAATTGACATTATTATTCATATTTATTATTCTCATATTCACCGATGTGACAATAGTATTTACACTACAGAAAACCCAAAAGTATATCGTTTATGTAATCACTTAACTCAGTGTATGGGATATACACGGGAGGATTGAGTTAGTGAATATGTACTTAAAATACAATTAGCCCGTAGTGAAGTTAATCGAGAGTATCGGGTCTCTCCTTTAACGTGCTATTAATGCGCCCAGAACACAATAGGTGTGATTGTCTTATCCGGACTTTCGGTTAAGAGAACCTAATGGGGCATTTATATATGATAGATATATCATATAGGGGTGGACCGATTTGATTAGAGTTCACGATATTAGTCTCGTGATCCGAATTACCCCATCTTGGCATTGTACTTGGATGGAGTGAGTAGTCCGTGTTATCACGGATACGGAATCCATTCCTTCCATTTATGGAAGTAGATAGAGCGATTCCCTTATTTGTTAATCCTAGAAAGCGATCGATCGCGCGAGTTCATATTACACCGATTAGCTACCGGTGAGTTGTATGAATTAATTGATCACTAGGGGGTTAATGGTAAATAAGGATAAGAGGTTCTAGAAAGGGTTAACGGTAACTTCCCGATTTAGAATGAACGATCTATGGAGGATTAATCCATATGTAATGATTATATCAATGGACGCTTATTATTATTCTCGTGAGGAGATAAATATAATCTTGTAATCGGAGGAGTGCGATCACGGGATTATGGTGGCATATTCCCGTGATTGATTTATCGAATATAATTATTCTATAATTATTTATTTGATTTATCGGAGCCGCCGATTATTAGTCCATGGTCCCCGACGTGCCTCCTAATATAGCATAGCTATTCTCGGACGTCGAATCCTAATAATATTAATTTAGTTCTTGTTGGACTTTATTAAAACGATATGTGAATTAATTGTTTAGTGGACTATTAAATTAGTTGGGCTAAATAATTAAATATGTGGAAAATACATTTTCCATAATCTTGGCCCAATTATTGTGTGTGTGGAAAAAAATCATATTGACTAGGTCAATGATGATGATTTTCGACCCCAAGGCATGTTTAATGAACAAGAAATTAGTTTTCTTGTGATTTAATAAGATATGTGCATAAAATATTTATTGGATAAATATTTATGGAAAGAAATAAAGATAAATATTATTCTAGATTTGTTCTAGAATATTATGGAATTATCTTTTATTTAATGTGATTATTATAATTGATTTTGTATTAATTATTAAATCCTTGGAGGCTAAGTTTTACTCTCCTATATAAAGAGAGTTCTCCCAAGCCTTAACACACATGTAATTTTCGACTTCTACCTCTTAGAGAGGAGAAGGAAAATTTCGGCCAAGGGGAGAATAAGGGGAAAATCTTGGAGATTTTTCCGGGTAGCATATCGGAAGGGTCCGAGTCGAGAATTTCCTTCCACCGGGAGTTGCTTGGATCACACGTACGGAAGATCGTGGTGCTCTTCACGCTTTCCTTCGTTCATCCTATTGCGGTTCTTCAACTTGGATTTTGAGATCCAAGAGGTATGATTTACAACCCCCCTTGTAGATATAGATCTAGTTATTTTATTACGTGTATTTTATAGATCTAGATCCTTAAATCGCTTCCATTGCGGATGGTATTACTAACAGTGGTATCAGTCGCCATGGTGATCTATATTTATACGTATAAAATATTAGATCTGGGAGTGGTAAAACATGTAGATTTTTTGTCCCAATTTTTTTTATTGGGGCCGATGCACATGTATGTATTTTTTTTATGTTATGAATGTCTTGGTTGAAGAGATGGATTGGGGTTGGTATTGTTTACCCGTAGATCTATTTTGTAGCTCTTTTGATTAGTATCAATTGAGCATAGGATGTGTAATTTATTTTTTGTCATACGAAAAATTATGTAAAAAGGTAGTACCTTTTGTTTTTTTAATTTTTGTTCCGGGTTCGAGACGACGAAGATCATGGTGTTGAAGATCATCAAGAAGGTAAACACGGGAGGAGGCTGTTTGTTTTTTTTTTTTTATTAATGGTCACGGCGCACAATTTTTTTTTTTTTTTGATAATGCGGCGGCAATCAATTTTTTTTTGTTGACTTTTCTTGTCACTTAGGTCATAAGACCGATTATAAAAATAAAAAAAATTAAAAAAAAAAATTTAAAAAATGGCCGAGGCCTGTTATATTAATAAAAATGAAGTTTTATTTTTTAAAACTTGATAATATAGATATATTTTAAATATATTGGTATATTACGGCCTCCTCTCCTCGTCGTTCGTGGTTCGTGTAAAGATCGAAGCTTTGAAGATCCGGAAGTTTTCAAAATCAAGATCGAACATCGAGATTTGAAGACTTAGATTAAATTTTTTACTTTTTCCTTAGAAAATAGGTTAGTCGGGGTACCAACGATCCATCTCGGTGTTTAAATTTTCCGCAATTTATTTTTTATGTGTTCGATCATAAAATAGATATAAAATCGGAATTGCCATGACATGCATCATACCATAAATCCACTCCATGCATACATGTAGAATTTTAATTTTGGTAATTAAAATAGGCATGTATACAAACTCGTGTAATTAGTTGAAATTTAATTAATACGTGGTAATTAATTAATTTAGTAACTAATTAAAGATCCGAGGACGGGTTATGAAATCGTTAAGCTTTTCGGTGTGTGTTTTCGGTGAACCGCCTTAAAGCCCAAACGAGATCACGTTTTCGATTCGTAGTGTCTACGAGATTGAATGATGGTAAAAGAACAATAAATCTTGGATAAAAACGGTTCGCTTATAGGTTGGGTGGTCAACTGAGCTTCGCTCGACCGACTTAACCCTCCTAGTGTGATGTATGCACGGGGGTCCGGCAAGACTAAGCTACACCGGAGAACGGAGGGGTGATTCCTTCTTATCTCAATGAGGCCGTCTTGACCCGATTTCGTCCGACTGTCACATATGTTCCAACGAATAGGACGGGTAGGCTTGCCTACGTTACCGACACCATTCGGAATCCTTGATTTGATGTGCTTTTATGTTAACATCAAAAAGACGTGGTTAGTTAACCCACAACCACTTCCAAAATATTGAGTGGGAGCGGGGAGGCGACGGCCAACCCCACGGCCTCTACTATAGATACAAGTAAGTGAGAGAAGGGTGACGCCTCGAGGCGCTTTGATTTCGTCCCCCTACGGATGGTGTTCACCCCTATCAACATTCATGGCTTGGTCTCCGAAAGGATATGATTTCTGGGTACTCGTCGGGTCACTGACCTATCCTACGAAGGCACACTCGGGGCGTACCTAAGAGATCCGATATAGTAGGTCACACTCATAAAGGATATTTTTGGTAATATCTAGGCTAAAAAAAGGAAGGTAGTCAATGAATAAAGGGATGTTCGATTCTCGTGGGATGTTCGATTCTCACAAGTTATTCATTGATGAGATTGTCTCGATTTAACCGTCATCTCTTTGACCTACCCTACGGCGGCACTGAGATGCGAGGTTAAAACCTTGGAATGGTAGAGTAGACTTAATTTTAGTTTACAATTCCTAAAATAAAATATAGTAGTGTTAAACTTGAATTAATACATGTCATTTTATTTACGACATTATATCCCTTACTAAATTGCTTAAAATTTATAATTGACTAGTATTGACTTCGTTAAAAAGTGGAAAGTAACTAGGACGTTGAACTAGTTAATCGATAATGCAATTATTTTTCGAAAGAGATATTTTCTCTTAAGCCTTTTAAAAACCAGAGTGACATATAGGTATGTCGCTAGTGTCATTCGTGTCAAACGGGAGACAAACTTAGGTGATTTCGGACTTTGAAATTCTTAGTGAATTTTGAGTGTGTAGTGATTACACGAGTAATTTTCTAATTGAAAAATCGGAAAATCATGAAGTATTACTAGTTGGACGATATTTGGAATCGATGAACTAGTGGGAGCTTTATGATTTATTGTTTTTCTAGAACATTAGAAAAGTGTACCTGACTACACACGTAATCGTTCTAATTGAAAAACTGGAAAGTCATGAAATGTTGCTAGTTGGACGATATTTGGAATCGATGAACTAGTGGGAGTTCTATGATTTGTTGTTTTTCTAGAAACATTGGAACTATGTACGAAAGATTTTCTAATCGAAAAAATCGGAAAACCATAAGAAATAAAGCATTGCTCGTTAGACGGTATTTGGAACCCATAAACTAGTGGGAGCTTTAATGTTATGATTTGTTGTTTTTTCTGGTATATTAAAAAATCCTAGAAGTCCCGACGAGTAACACTCGAAATAGACACCCCACGGTTCAAGAGTAGTGTCTACTCAAACGAACCGCTGGTTCAAGACTGTTTCCATTCACGGAAAGTCAAGAATGGGAGAATATGTCTAAAAGTGTTAGTCATCTAAACTAAGAAAATTTTAAGGCTGAACCGAAAATTAATTAAACTGAAAATCGTAGGATAAGGATAGTGATTTTGGATCACCAACCTATGAATCCTTGGCAATTTTCTCGAGCTAAGTTCTTTGGAAGAACAAGATAGCAGTGCATTTAACGATTAAAGGAGTAAACAACGGGCAGTTAATTTTAGCTAGAAAAGTGGGAGTGATATAAGGAAATGAATCTCGGATTCAATCCTTGAATATCGCGGAAAAATTATTTTCTGTTTACGATTCGTTGGAACGAATGGGTTTACCTTCTATTCGATAATTTGTTTGTCGCATAGAAAGTGAATATACCATTTGTAGTACGAATCCAAGACTCGGACTTTTGTTTGATAAAGTCGAAAACCACTTAGAACTGCTGAAACATGTATATAAAACACATCTTAAGAACTATTAAAAGCAATTGGTTTCTATATTTAGATAAACGCTTCTTCATATTCCATAGTTAGTGCATAGTCCATAAAAGACAAGACCTGAAGACTGGCTCAGGGTGATTCCTTTCTCCCAGTCTGGTTATATTGTCTCAAAGGTTCGATGACTAAGTTTCCTTTCAATCGGGAAAGGATAATGGAAATAAAGAAGTAACATAGCTTGTTCATGACGACCTTCGGGGTCTGATGAAAGATACGAGCTAGTAGGAGCTTCCGAGTAGTGACTTCTTGTCTGATAACTATTCAAACACTCCGGTAAGTTTATCCAAAATATTTTGAGGTTTCTCTGTTTTCAACAGAGATAGAGTATTCTATACTCAGAAATGGGCCATCACATAGTCCTAGGGATTGATGCTCGGCCTGCCTCATAGTGAAATGCTTTCACTAAGTGAGAAACCGTGAAATTGCCTTATATATTTTTTAGATGTGCTACAATATACTGCTTAACTCAATAAAGATATTGGAAGCGAAATAACGGTTTACATTGAAATGTAAGACCGATAAGTCTACCTAGAATATGCTTTGGAATTTACGGATAAAGTGTGGATTCGGTTCACCCCACTTCCATAAATATGAGCATTTAGCACACGGTGCTTGAAGGTAAGACTGGGAATTTCACGCATACGTTCGGTCAATGACCATTCGTGACATATCTTTTAACCTATTGAGTATAAAGGTTAGATATAGGATTCTTGAAATCGGGAAGGGACAGTTATACTGTTGCATCCTTTCTGATAGAATCCATGATCAGAAAAACCTTGAACCTTGAAGTACATTTACTCAAGGTAGTTACTAACTGATTAAAATCAGACCACATCCAACATCGGTTGTTGGTGATAACACTAAATACTACTAAACTAGATCAGAATTCGATCCACCCAGAATGTAGTGGGAGTATGGTTTATCCATTACCCGTTACGGTTTCTGTAGACTTTGTAGTCTGAGGATCGATCGATGACCTATGGCTCTTTTGTGAGCAGTATAGGATTCTGATAATAGAGGTTGGTTTACAAGCCATAACCCTGTGAATGGAGTTTGGTACTCCAGAGCTGTTCATACTCTTGTAGAACCACCTGAGTGTCTCAGGGCCAGTGGGAGTAATTGGATCTACACGGAAAAGAGTAGAATGAGTTCGGTATTGCATGATTTCGTTCAAAAGCAGAAAATAGGGGTGATTCCCTAAGACTTTCTTGCCAAACAAACGGAGTCTGGATTCATTCGGAACAAAAGGGTAATGCCTTATGAACTCATGACGGGATGACCGTCAAGGCTTATGTCCTTTTGTGGATAAAAAGCAAACCTCTTGGTCATTGGAAGTCATATATTTCTACAATATGTGGATTTGACCAGAATATTGATAAGTCTTTTGTAGACTGGATATCAATTTTAGTACAGTAGTGAATGTATACATACATTAGTGTTTGTGAAGGATAACACTGCACCAGTTGGAATCAACATGGGTGTGTTATCTGAAGTCAGAATCTGACAATACCACAATTCTCTGCAACAGAGATTTGGACAACATTCTTAAGAGTTTGACTCGGTCGAATTCATTAGAATCAGTCACTGGTTTCCCATCCATCTTATTGGTTAAGATGATGCATCTGTGCATGCAACATTCAACGAGGAAGTTCTACCCTATGCCTCAGGAATGACTCTCTAAATCTTCGGATCAAGAGAAATGGGATAGATTCTCTTTCTAGTAAGAGATGGTCAGGTTATTGAACGTCAACTTTGATCGAATCTTAGATTCGGCAAAGTTAACAAAGCAAGTTTAGTATGTCCTTTAGTATCTTGAAGAGAACGAGGAATAATATACGGACATATTCATGTGTGAACTTGGATATGTGTGATACACCGATTTTGACTTTAAGTCGATTGAGGATGATCGTTAAGTCGATCTCGGGCTCGTGTTTACTCGCACCACATGATTAGATGGACCGGTAACGTTTCGATTCTACGGATCGTCTCGAGCCGACAACCTGACTAATCATTAAGACCCATGACATTTAGATGTAGGTGCTCCCCGAGTCACTGACCTATCCTACGACGGCATACTCGGAGTGTACTTTGGAATCTAAAATGGTTATGATATGCTTAATGGGTACTAGAATACGGGATGGGTCTCCATTGCTTTAGAGCAAGTGGGAGATGTAGTTTGTTGTATTTTAAATAATAGGGTGTGCTCTAAAACAATTAATCACATGCTTTCGTGCAAGTGGGAGATTGTTAGGTGTGATGCCCGAAAGACAATTTTTGTAATTGTTTTATTTAATAAATGAATTGACATTATTATTCATATTTATTATTCTCATATTCACCGATGTGACAATAGTATTTACACTACAGAAAACCCAAAAGTATATCGTTTATGTAATCACTTAACTCAGTGTATGGGATATACACGGGAGGATTGAGTTAGTGAAGATGTACTTAAAATACAATTAGCCCGTAGTGAAGTTAATCGAGAGTATCGGGTCTCTCCTTTAACGTGCTATTAATGCGCCCAAAACACAATAGGTGTGATTGTCTTATCCGGACTTTCGGTTAAGAGAACCTAATGGGGCATTTATATATGATAGATATATCATATAGGGCTGGACCGATTTGATTAGAGTTCACGATATAATTCCGTAATCGAGAAGTCTTATCGAATCAATGGATGATCATATTTATGGATATATCTTAATCCTGAGGTGATCACAGTCAACTGCTTGAATCAGTATGAGGTTTGACTTGACGGTTAAAGATTACACTGAGTCTGTGATCTGAATTACCCCATCTTGGCATTGTACTGGATTGAGTGAGTAGTCCGTGTTATCACGGATACGGAATCCATTCCTTCCATTTATGGAAGTAGATAGACGAGTTCCCTTATTTGTTAATCCTAGAAACCGATCGATCGCGCGAGTTCATATTACACTGATTAGCTACCAGTGAGTTGTATGAATTAATTGATCACTAGGGGTTAATGGTAAATAAGGATAAGAGGTTCTAGAAAGGGTTAACGGTAACTTCCCGATTTAGAATGAACAGTCTATGGAGGATTAATCCATATGTAATGATTATATCAATGGACGCTTATTATTATTCTCGTGAGGAGATAAATATAATCTCGTAATCGGAGGAGTGCAGTCACGGGATTATGGTGGCATATTCCTGTGATTGATTTATCGAATATAATTATTCTATAATTATTTATTTGATTTATCGGAGCCGCTGATTATTAGTCCATGGTCCCCGACGTGCCTCCTAATATAGCATAGCTATTCTCGGACGTCGAATCCTAATAATATTAATTTAGTTCTTGTTGGACTTTATTAAAACGATATGTGAATTAATTGTTTAGTGGACTATTAAATTAGTTGGGCTAAATAATTAAATATGTGGAAAAGACATTTTCCATAATCTTGGCCCAATTATTGTGTGTGTGGAAAAAAATCATATTGACTAGGTCAATGATGATGATTTTCGACCCCAAGGCATGTTTAATGAACAAGAAATTAGTTTTCTTGTGATTTAATAAGACATGTGCATAAAATATTTATTGGATAAATATTTATGGAAAGAAATAAAGATAAATATTATTCTAGATTTGTTCTAGAATATTATGGAATTATCTTTTATTTAATGGGATTATTATAATTGATTTTGTATTAATTATTAAATCCTTGGAGGCTAAGTTTTACTCTCCTATATAAAGAGAGTTCTCCCAAGCCTTAACACACATGTAATTTTCGACTTCTATCTCTTAGAGAGGAGAAGGAAAATTTCGGCCAAGGGGAGAATAAGGGGAAAATCTTGGAGATTTTTCCGGGTAGCATATCGGAAGGGTTCGAGTCGAGAATTTCCTTCCACCGGGAGTTGCTTGGATCACACGTACGGAAGATCGTGGTGCTCTTCACGCTTTCCTTCGTTCATCCTATTGCGGTTCTTCAACTTGGATTTTGAGATCCAAGAGGTATGATTTACAACCCCCCTTGTAGATATAGATCTAGTTATTTTATTACGTGTATTTTATAGATCTAGATCCTTAAATCGCTTCCGCTGCGGATGGTATTACTAACAAAACTTAGATTAAATCGGTCCAGTCCTAGATGACTCTCATCATATACAAATGCCCTACTAAGACAACCAATGTCGACGGTCCGGATAAGACGGTCACACCATAAAGTGTTCTAGGCGAATTAATGGTGGTTTAATCAATATACCCCATACTTTGATTAAGTTCACCACGGACTAATAGTTCAAGTGTATCACCATAAACTTAATCATCATGTGTGACACACACTAAGTTATATGGCTACATATGATACGACTTGGGGTTTTCAGCAGTGTATTAAATATAAGCACAAAGCAAATAATAAGATGAAATAAAATCTGTCATTTATTAAATAAAAATAATTACATAAATTGTCTTTCGGGCACTACACCTAACAATCTCCCACTTGCCCGTAATGACAAGCAACAATTGTTTTTAGAGCACACCCTATTACATTTATCTATCTACTACATATTTCTCCCACTTGCTCTAAAGCAGATGAGACATGTCTCTCACACCCATACTCTCCAAGTGCTTGTCGAAGACATTAGATGCCAGCGTCTTGGTGCACGGATCAGCTAGGTTGTCGGCCGAGGCGATCTTTAGGACCGAAATGTCACCCCTATGCACGATCTCTCTGATCAGATGGTACTTTCTCTCAATATGCTTTGATCTTTTGTGACTTTGCGGTTCCTTGGAATTCAACACCGCTCCATTGTTGTCACAATAAAGTGGTATTGGATCATTTATATTCGGAATTACTTCCAAATCACCATGAAACTTCTTGAGCCATACCGCTTCCTTAGCTGCCTCAGAGGCTGCTATGTATTCGGCTTCCATAGTTGAATCGGCAATGCATGGTTTCTTTACGCTTCTCCACACTACGGCTCCACCTCTAAGAGTAAACAATGAGCCTGAGATCGACTTACGATCATCCTTATCTAACTGAAAGTCAGAATCAGTGTAGCCTACGATATATTGTTAGGTGTAGTGCCCAAAAGACAATTTCTGTAATTGTTTTTGACAGGATTTACAATTCATCTTAATATTTGCATTTATGCTTATATTAATACACTGCTGAAAACCCTAAGTATATCGGTATGTAATCACATAACTCAGTGTATGGCATACACACGAGGATTGAGTTAGTGATTATATGCTTAAAACTAGTTAGTCCGTGGTGATTTAATCAGAGTATGGGTCTCATGATTAATATACCAATAATGCGCCCAGAACACTTAACGGTGTGACCGTCTTATCCGTACCGTCGGTATAGCGTACCTAGTGGGGCATTTATATATGATGTCTATCATATAGGACTGGACCGATTTGATTTGAATTCTCGATATAATTCCATCATTGAGAAATATTATCGAATCACAAGATGATCATATATGGATTAATCTCAATCATGATGTGATCACAGTCTACTGCTTGGTTCAAAGTAGGGTTTGATTTGTTAGTTAAGGATCACTGGGATACATGTGATCTGAACACTTCTCGTTGGCTCAATTTTGGAATGAGTGAGTAGTCTGTGACTTCACAGATATAGAATCCATTCCTTGCTGTGAGAAGTAGACAGACAGTTCCCTTATTTGTTAATCCTAGAAACTAATCGATGGGCCCAGTTCATGTTATATTAGTTATGAACTAATTTATCACTAGGGGTTAATGGTAAAGTGTTGCTAGTTAGACGGTATTTGGAATCGATAAACTAGTGGGAGCTTTATTCTTATGATTTGTTGTTTTTATGAATCATTAGAAATATGTAAGAGACTGCACAAGAGTTTTTTCCATTCCTGGAAAAACATGAACAAATCATTACTAGTTAGACGGTATTTGGAACTGATAAACTAGTGAGAGCTTAGTTCTGGTGATTTTCTAATCTCTGAAAAATCATAAATAAAGTATGGCAAGTTAGACGGTATTTTGAACCGATAAACTAGTGGGAGCTCTAACCTTATGATTTGGTTATTTATTAGAAAAATCAAATAGTCCAAACGAGTAACACTATCATTAGACATCCCACAGTTCACGAGTAGTTTCAACTCAAATAAACAGCTAGTTCAAGACTGTTTCCATATAAGAAAAGTCAAGAATGAGAAAGAATGTTTATACGTGTTAGTCGTCTAAACTAAGTAGTTTTAAGGCTAAACCGGAATATTAATATATAGAAAATCAGAGGATAAGGAAAGTGATTTCGGATCACTGACCAATGCATCCTTAACGATTTCCTCGAAAGCTAAGTTCTTTGGAAGAACAAGGTAGCTATGCATTAAACGATAAATAGAGTAGACAACAGGCAGTTATTTCAGCTAGAATAGTAGGAGTGATATAAGGAAATGAATTTCGGATTCAATCCTTGAATATCACATAAAATTTATTTTCTGTTTTCAGATTCGTTGAAACGAATGTTAACTTTCAATTCGATAATTTGTTTGTCTTATAGAAAGTTAATATGACATTTGTAGCACGAATCCAAGACTCGGACTTTTGTTTGATAAAGTCAGAACCATAAAGAAATGCTGAAAAGGTATATGTAACACATCTTAAACTATTAAAGGCAAAAGGTTTCCGTATTTAGATAAACACTTCTTCATACTTTATTAATTAGTGCATATTTCCTAAAGACAAGATCTGAAGACTGGCTTAGGGTGATTCCTATCTCCCAGTCAAGGAATATTGTCTCAAAAGGAACAATGACTAAGCTTCCTTTCAATCGGAAAGGGTAAGAGATTTAAAAAATTAACATAGCTTGTTCATAATGACCTTCGGGGTCTTGTGAAAGATACAAGTTAGAATGAGCTTCTGAGTAGTGACATCTCGTCATAAAACTACTCGAAACGCCAGTAAGATTATCTAAAATATTTGGAGGTATCTCTGATTTCACCAGAGATAGAGTATTCCATGCTCAGTATTAGGCCATAGCATAGTCTTGGGACTGATGGTCGGCCTGCCTCCCAGTGGAATTTATCCACTGAGGGATAACACCATAAATTTGCCTCATATAGTTATTAATGTGCTACAATACACTGCTTAACTCATTTAAGATATTGGTTGCGAAATAACGGTTTACACTATCATGTAAAACCGAGAAGTCTACCTAGAAGATGCTTTCAAATTTGTGGATAAGGAGTGAATTCGGTTCATCCCACTTCCGTCAATATAGGCATTTAGCACTTAGTGCTTGAAGGTAGGACTAGAAATTTTGCGTACATGTTCAGATGATGACAGTTCATCCAATATCTTATACGTTGAGTAAAGGTTGGTTATAAGATTCTTAAAGATCAAAAAGTGACGGTTATACTGTCAAAACCCCTTAAAGGATCTATGAATAACAACCTGGGACTTTGGAGTACGGTTACTCAAGGTAGTTACTAACTGATTAGATCAGACCACGTCCAACATTGGTTGTTGGTGATAACACTGATAATTACTACAAGATCAGAATATCAATCCACCAGGAACGCAATGGGAGTATGGTTTAACCATTACCTATTGTGGTTTTCTGAAGACTTTGCAGTTTACAGAGGTGATTGATAACCTATGGTTCCTTGCGGGCTGTATAGGATTCGGATCAATAGAGATTGGTTTAAAAGCCATAACCCTGTGAATGGAGTTTTTGTACTCCAGTTCTGTTCACACTCTAGTAGAACCACCTAAGTGTCTCAGACCCAGTAGGAGTAATTGGATCTACATGATAAGAGTCGAATGAATAGAAAGTTGAACTTTCAGTACAAATCTGAGTGGTCTAGGGGTGATTCCCTAACAAGTAGAGAGTTAACCAGACCGTGAACATTCTCACCACTCGGTCTTGTTTGATTCCGTTAGAAAGCAGAAAATAGGGGTGATTCCCTAAGACTTTCTTATCGAATAAACGGAATCTGAATTCATTCGGAACAGAAGGGTTTTAGCTAAGAATAAATGCATGATTTCGTTAGAAAGCATGAACAAAGGCTTATATCCTCTAAGGATCAAAGCAAACCTCTAGGTCATTTAAAAGTCATATATTTCAAGTATGTGGACATTACCAGAATATTGATAAGTCTTTCATAGAATGGATGTCAGTATTGGTAAAGTAGTATATACATTAGTGTTCATGAATGGTAACATTGAAACTGTTGGAAACAACATGGGTGTGTTATTTGAAGTCGGAAACTGACATGCCAAGATTCTCTTTATGAAAGAATCGGACTACATTCTAAACGATTTGATTCGCTCAAATTCCCGAGAATATGTGACTGGCAATCCCATCTATCCTAATGGTTAAGATGATTTTGCATATCGGTATGCAACATTCAACGAAGTAGTCCTACCCTACCTCTCACGGAATGCTTCTCTAAACCTGAGGATGAATAGAAAATGAGGTAGACTCTCTTTTGATAAGAGAAAGTCAGTAATTAAAAGTTAATCTAATCTTGGATTCGAGGATTAAATAGCAAGTTTAGTACGTCCTCAAGTATCTTTGGAGAACGAGGAATAATATGCTAGTATATTCGGGTGCGAACGTGAATATAAATGATTACACTGATTCTGACTTTAAGTTAGATTAAGAATGATCGTAAGTCGATCTCAGGCTCAGTGTTTACTCGTGTGATTCTGACTTTAAGTCAGATTGATGATTTCCTTCCATGTCTGGGAGTAATTCCAGATCTGGTAAGCCGATACCACTTCATTGTGAAAACATCGGAGAGGTAGCTGATAAGGATCTTCGCAGTCACTAGAGGTCAAGAAAAAAAGCATATTTGGAGAGTACCACCTGATTGGATGTACCGGCGACGTTTCGATCCTAAAGATCGTCTCGAGCTGACAACCTAACGGATCAGTATATTACGTCGAGTGGCATTTAGATGTTGCATACTCACCGAGTCACTGACCGACCCTGCGGCGGCACACTCGGAGTGTATTTTGACATCAAAATGGTATGATGCATGATAAGTAGAGATTTCGCAATCCGGCTCGATCAAATACAATTTATAAAAATCGAAACCTTAGGAAAAACTCACTTTCTAACCGGCAGTGAACCGGGTCAATCATAGGTAGTGCGTTTAGAGTCCGAGGTCGATCCCACGAGGAGATTGAATCGAATACAAAACTTGTGTTAAAATCAGAGGACAAAGAGTATACGAACAAGACAAAAGATCGAAGCTTTTACTATTACACGGCATAAACAAGGATCTGAATCAAGACTTTTATCCAGAGTAAATTTCATCAAACTAATGATCTACACAATCAAAACCATATTGAGAGAAAACGAATCGAAATCAGAAAACTCACAATAATGAAGATCTAAAGATTGCAGATCAAGACTTTTGAATCCTAAATCAGCAAAAGATATCAACCTCTAATTCATACGATGATCCCAGGCACGAACTCCACCAAGCTATCGATCGAATATCGTATTCTACTCTATATATACTAAAATCTAAACTAAGAAATTGAAATACGGAGCCTAGTCCAGAGCTCTAATACGGCTATTTAGATGTCAACATGTCATAACAACCACCGAAGCGGCTGGGTTGAGCACCTAAGCCGGCCTCGAACTCAGTCTAGGCCAATAAAAGTCAGAATATTCGTTCTCCTAGGTTTAGCTGCTCTTAAATAGGCAAAATTCACGACCTTGATCTTGTTGGGCCGACCAACTTGGCCCATTTAACTTGTCTTTTGTAAAATGGTGATAACTTACTCTGTAGGGCTCCGATTTGAAAGATTCAAGATGCGTTGGAAATCATGTTCAATTACCTACAACTTTCATGAAGAAGAATTGACCAGAAAATGCCTCCAAGATGGGTCAAAATAAAGATTAACGAACAGGCATGGTGAAATACTACCGTCGGCCACAAACGCCCGTTTGAGTCCCTCCAAACGCTCGGTTGCCTGGAAAATATGATGATATTAGGGTTTCATATTCGATGAACGTGCGTTGGCCCTGCCTTGAACGCCCGTTTGTGTTATATGAGCTTCTTGAATCAGGCTGAACCTGCCCAAACGTGCGTTTGGGGGTCATTTGGACGATCGGCTGTCCAAAACTCTAACTTTCTGAATGATGTATCGACTCTGTGGATGCCCGTTTGAACGGTCCAAACGCCAGTTTGGCCTAGGATTGCTGCAAACGCCAGTTTGGGGTAGGGCAAACGCTAGTTTGCCCTGATTTCACTCCAAACTTGACTTTTCTTCACTTTCGTTCAACTTTCGTGCCACGAACACATATCTTATCCCAAAACATCACCTTCCGGGCTCTCGAGTCACCTAAGTCCTGCAATGAACACACTAACAAAACACCACACATAATTCCGCAAGACAAAAGTGCTCGGAAAAGAGTGAAATATCATCAAAAAGACGGAGTTCCCTATCGTTGTGACAGTTTTACCCCCCGTACACATAACTCACGATATTACTCTTGAAAAGGCCTAAATCTACCCAAAACATGCCAATAAAGTGATAAACAGGGGCTAGATCACATACAAAAGTGCAGTGAAGTTGACTCCCATCAATGCACTTGGCGGGTACAGATTTGAGGGATATATCTCATTTGCTTTTAGAGCAAGTGGGAGAATGTTGTGTATAAGGGGTATGCTTTAAAAAATTAATCACTTGCCTTTCGTGCAAGTGGGAGATTGTTAGGTGTAGTGCCCGAAAAACAATTTCTGTAATTGTTTTTGACATGATTTACAATTCATCTTAATATTTGCATTTATGCTTATATTAATTCACTGCTGAAAAACCCTAAGTATATCGGTATGCAATCACATAACTCAGTGTATGGCATACTCACGAGGATTGAGTTAGTGATGATATGCTTAAAACTAGTTTGTCCGTGGTGATTTAATCAGAGTATGGGTCTCATGATTAATATACCAATAATGCGCCCAGAACACTAACGGTGTGACCGTCTTATCCGGACCGTCGGTATAGGGTACCTAGTGTGGCATTTATATATGATGTCTATCATATAGGACTGGACCGATTTGATTTGAATTCTCGATATAATTCCGTGATCAAGAAATATTATCGAATCACAAGATGATCATATATGGATTAATCTCAATCCTGATGTGATCACAATCTACTGCTTGGTTCAAAGTAGGGTTTGATGTGTTAGTTAAGGATCACTTGGATACATATGATCTGAACACTTCTCGTTGGCTCTATTCTGGAATGAGTGAGTAGTCTGTGACTTCACGGATATGGAATCCATTCCTTCCTGTGGGAAGTAGACATACAGTTCCCTTATTTGTTAATCCTAGAAACTGATCGATGGGCCCAGTTCATGTTATATTAGTTATGAACTAATTGATCACTAGGGGGTTAATGGTAAATAATGATAAGATGTTTTGAGAAGGGTTTACGGAAATGATCCCAAGCACGAACTCCACCAAGCTATTGATCGAATATCGTATTCTACTCTGTATATACTAAAATCTAAACTAAGAAATTGAAATACGGAGCCTAGTCCAGAGCTCTAATCCGGCTATTTAAATGTCAACCTGTCATAACAACCGCCGAAGCAGCTGGGTTGAGCACGTAAGCCGGCCTCAAACTCAGTCTAGGCCAATAAAAGTCAGAATATTCGTTCTCCTAGGTTTAGCTGCTCTTAAATAGGAAAAATTCGCGACCTTGACCTAGTTGGGCCGACCAACTTGGCCCATTTAACTCGTCTTTGGTAAAATGGTGATAGATTTCTCTGTAGAGCTCTGATTTGAACGATTCAAGATGCGTTGGAAAGCTTGTTCAATTACCTACAACTTTCATGAAGACTACATGACCAGAAAATGCTAACAAATGGGTCGAAATAAATATTAACGAACAGGCATGGTGAAATACTGCTGTCGGCCACAAACGCCCGTTTGAGTCCCTCCAAACGCTCGGTTGACTGGAAAATATGATGATATTAGGGTTTCATATTCGATGAACGTGTGTTGGCCCTGCCTTGAACGCCCGTTTGTGTTATATGAACTTCTTGAATCAGGCTGAACCTGCCCAAACGTGCATTTGGGGGTCATTTGGACGCTCGGCTGTCCAAAACTCTAACTTTTTGAATGATGTATCGACTCTATGGACGCCCGTTTGAACGGTCCAAACGCCATTTTGGCCTAGGCTTGCTGCAAACGCCAGTTTGGGGTAGGGCAAACGCCAGTTTGCCTTGATTTCACTCCAAACTTGACTTTTCTTCACTTTCGTTCAACTTTCATGCCACGAACACATATATTATGCCAAAACATCACCTTCCGGGCTCTCGAGTCACCTAAGTCCTGCAATGAACACACTAACAAAACACCACGCATAATTCCGCAAGACAAAAGTGCTCGGAAAAGAGTGAAATATCATCAAAAAGACGGAGTTCCCTATCGTTGTGACAGTTTTACCCCCCGTACACATAACTCACGATATTACTCTTGAAAAGGCCTAAATCTACCCAAAACATTCCAATAAAATGATAAACCGGGGCTAGATCACATACAAAAGTGCAGTGAAGTTGACTCCCATCAATGCACTTGGCGGGTATAGATTTGAGGGATATATCTCATTTTCTTTTAGAGCAAGTGGGAGAATGTTGTGTATAAGGGGTATGCTTTAAAAAATTAATCACTTGCCTTTCGTGCAAGTGGGAGATTGTTAGGTGTAGTGCCCGAAAGACAATTTCTGTAATTGTATTTGACATGATTTATAATTCATCTTAATATTTGCATTTATGCTTACATTAATACACTGCTGAAAACCCTAAGTATATCGGTATGTAATCACATAACTCAGTGTTGGACATACACACGAGGATTGAGTTAGTGATGATATGCTTAAAACTAGTTAGTCCGTGGTGATTTAATCAGAGTATGGGTCTCATGATTAATATACCAATAATGCGCCCAGAACACTTAACGGTGTGACCGTCTTATCCGGACCGTCGGTATAGGGTACCTATTGGGGCATTTATATATGATGTCTATCATATAGGACTGGACCGATTTGATTTGAATTCTCGATATAATTCCGTGACCGAGAAATATTATCGAATCACAAGATGATCATATATGGATTAATCTCAATCCTGATGTGATCACAGTCTACTGCTTGGTTCAAAGTAGGGTTTGATGTGTTAGTTAAGGATCACTTGGATACATGTGATCTGAACACTTCCCGTTGGCTCTATTCTGGAATGAGTGAGTAGTCTGTGACTTCACAGATATGGAATCCATTCCTTCCTGTGGGAAGTAGACAGACAGTTCCCTTATTTGTTAATCCTAGAAACTGATCGATGGGCCCAGTTCATGTTATATTAGTTATGAACTAATTGATCACCAGGGGGTTAATGGTAAATAAGGATAATATGTTTTGAGAAGGGTTTACGGAAATAATCAAAACGAACAGTCTATGGAGGATTAGTCTATATGTAATGATTATATCAGTGGGCGCTTATTTACACGATGATTAGAGTGTAAGTATATATTTATAATCGATAGAGTTTAGTTTTGGGTTTATGGTGGCGTAATCCCGGAATTAATAGATTGAATAAGAAATATTCTGTCCGATGAATATTTTTATTTAATTTATTGTAGCTACTGGTTATAGGTCCATGGTCCCCGATGTGGCTCTTAACATGCATATGTTTTCTTGACGTTGGGCCTCAATATTAATTAAGTAGTTGGACTATTTAATTGATGTGCGAAATAATTATTTCGTGAGCTAAATAATTAAATACATGGAAAAGACATTTTTCGTGGACTCGACCTTTTTGTGTATCATACGTGTGCTAACCTAATTGAATTAGGGGAGGCGCATTTTGTAAGTATATATTTATCAAGAAATTAGTTTTCTTGGATAATTATATGACATGTGATTAATTATTTATTTGTTAAATAATTAACTGGAAAAATATTAGATTGATCCTTAAATATTCTAGATTTGTTCTAGATTATTCTAGGAGTATCTTTTATTTAATAAGGATTATTATATTTGATTTTGTATTAATTATTAAATCCTTGGAGGACAAGAATTTCTCTCCTATATAAAGAGAGCTCTCCTAAATCCTACACAACATGGAAAACACGCCATATACACAATTATAATGGGGAGATGTCGACTTCTTATTTGGGTTTAGAGTTGGGAAAATCTTCGGGATTTTCCGGGTAGCATATCAAGGAGGTCAAGCATCAAGGATCAACATCCACCGGTTGTTGCTTGGAGATACACATCGGAAGATCGTGGCATCTCAAATTGGATCTCGACTTCGTCAATCTTTTGGATCTCGCTTTTGATTGGTAATTAGATCTCACCTTCTTGTAGGTAGATCTTAAATTATGTCGTTTAATGTTATATGATCGTGATCCTCTTGTTTATTCCGCTGCGTAATCGGGCGGATCTAGATCCGTCCGGCGATATTACATCCAACAATTCAGGTTTGTACCTGAATATACAAGCATATAATTCCTTGTTCTCTTTAGAAACTTGAGGAGATTCTTTATTGCTGTCTAGTGCTCCATGCCTAGATTTGACTGAAAACGACTGACCAATCCCATGCCGTAGCAGATGTCCGGTCTTGTTCACAACATTGCATACATCAGACTTCCAACTGCAGATGCGTAAGGAATACGTCCCATGCTCTCTTGTTTCTCAGGTGTTTGAGGACACTGTTTCTTAGAGAGTGATATGCCTTGTCGGGTTGGTATGAAGCCCTTCTTTGCATTCTGCATACTATAACGCAGCATCATCTTATCAATGTAAGATGCCTGGGACAAAGCCAACATTTTGTTCTTCCTATCCCGAATGAGCTGGATCCCTAGAACATATCTTGCATCTCCTAAATCTTTCATTTGGAAATGTGTGGCTAACCAACTTTTAACATCAGACTACATCCCCTTATTGTTTCCAATTACCCAGATGTCATCAACATACAACACCAAGAATGCCACCTTTTCCTTAACGATGCGCTTGTATACACAAGGCTCATCAGGATTTTGTTCGAAACCGTAAGACTTGATGGTTTCATCAAATATGTGGTTCCAAGACCGAGATGCTTGCCTTAACCCATAAATGGATTTGAGCAACTTGCACAACTTGTGCTCTTGGCCTTTCTCAATGAAACCCTCTGGTTGCTGCATATATATTTCCTCGTCAAGATAGCCATTTAGAAAAGCCGTCTTAACATCCATCTGCCATATTTCATAATCTAAGCTTGCAGCAATCGAAAGAAGAATACGAATGGACTTTAGCATGGCCACAGACGAGAAAGTCTCCTCATAGTTGACTCCCTCTCTCTGGGTGTAACCCTTTGCCACTAGCCTAGCTTTGAAGGTTTCAACCTTCCCATCCACGCCCCTCTTTCTCTTGTAGATCCATTTACTGCCTATGGGCCGTACACCCTCAGGGCAATCCACAAGTTTCCAGACTGTGTTGGAGTGCATGGACACCATTTCTTGGTTCATTGCGTCAATCCATTTATCCTTGTCAGAATCATCCATAGCCGTCCGAAAGGAAAGCGGATCATCCTCCACTCCATCAGAGACGGCAATATTTGCCTCCTCCTGCATGCCGTACCTAGTAGGTGGCCGAACCACCCTTTCGGTACGTCTGAGCGGTATGGGATTCTCTGGATTAACTGTGGCATTATAAGTGTTGTTTGTGACATTAGGTGTCACCAGTGGTCTGACCGTGTCAAAAAGTAACTCATCGAGTACTAATTTACTTTGAGGTTTAAAGTCTGTCATATACTGATCCTCGAGAAACGTGGCATTAGTTGAAACTATCACCTTGTTATCTTCTGGATCATAAAACAAACCTCCTCTCATTCCTTTAGGATAGCCCACAAACAGACATACTTTCGTACGGGCTTGCAATTTGCTAGTCTTGTCTTCCAGCACATATGCAGGGCATCCCCAAATGTGAAAGTGGCATATGTTATCGCTCCGCCCCTTCTACAAGTCCAGAGGTTTCTTTTTGACAGACTTTGACGGAACCTCATTCAATATGTGAACCGCTGTTTGTAAAGCATATCCCCAAAAGGAAATTGGCAGTGATGCGTAGCTCATCATTGACCTAACCATGTCAATCAATGTTCTGTTTCTCCTCTCAGCAACTCCATTTTGCTAAGGTGTTCTGGGTGCGGAACGCTGGGAGCAGATCCCATGTTCCAAGAGGTAATCAGTGAAGTCAGTATCCAAGTACTCGCCTCCTCGATCAAAACGAAGGCACTTTAATGATTTACCTAGTTGCCTTTCGGCCTCTGCCTGGAATTCTTTAAACTTACTGAATGCTTCGGACTTCCTGTGCAAAAGATAAACATATCCATATCTCGAGTAGTCATCGATGAAAGTTACAAAATACTCGAAACCACCCCTAGCCTGTACATTCATCGGACCACACATATCTGAATGTACTAACTCCAAAGGTTATTTGGCTCTATTTTCCTTTGATGAGAAGGGTCTTTTAATCATTTTTTCCTCCAGGCAAGATTCACAAATTGGGAGTGTGTCAACAGATAACTCACTCAAAGGACCACCCTTGGCCGGTCTTTTGATTCTTTCCAAGGAAATATGACCGAGTCTTAGATGCCAAAGGTATGTTTTATCATGGTGAGAAACTTTCTGTCTTTTAACAGATTTCTGATGTTCTACTTTAAACATTTCAGTGTTAAGCAGTGGAGTTGCTATCGGTTTAATAAAATACACCCCGTTTTCCAAAATTGCAGAACAAATATCACGACCATTTTTGGAAATGACAATTTTATTACTATCAAAAGAAAGAGAATACAGTTGTTCTTGCAACATTGAAACTGAAATTAAATTTCAACGGAAATTTGGAACAAAATAAACATGGTTTAAAACCAAGAATTTATTTCCAAAACATAAACTAACTACTCCCACTGCTCTAACTGAAACCACTGCATTGTTGCCAACTCTCATCGTCAGCGTGCCTTCCTCTAGCTCCTGATACGAACTAAGGATCTGCAAAGAAGAACAAACATGGTTAGTAGCTCCAGAATCTAGTATCCAAGTTGATACATTTTCAGCTATCGTATAGGATTCTAAGACTAGTAATTCAGAATTACCTGTTTTATCCTTTCCCTTGTTGTTAAGGCCTTTACCTTCATTAGCCTCTTTGAGGTATTCTGGACAATGGCGCCTCCAATGTCCTACCTCATGGCAGTGGAAACATTTCCCCTTGGGCTTGGGAGTTACATGTTTAGCCTTCTTCTTCATTGGCTTTTTACGATTTTCTTCACGTTTTTGTTGTTTTTCCTGCTTTGCCAATTTTGCCTTGGGCTTATTCTTGAATCCAGAGCTCGATGCCTTAGCTTCGGCCATGTTGGCCTCGGCCTTTACTTCCCTTTCTTGGCTTCTCCCAGTGGAGATAGCTTCAAACACTTGCAGTTCATTAATCAACTTAGTCAGATCAAATTTGAGTTTGTTCATGACATAGTTACTCTTGAACTGGAGGAACTCAGGTGTAAGTGATTCTAAGATCATACTCACTTGAGTTGCATCCTCAAATATAGAGCCATGAGTTTCAGCATCAGCAAAGTAGTTAATCATGTTCATCACATGACCAGTTACCGACTGACCTTTCCTCATTTTGGCGTTTATGGCTAACTTGACAGCCTCGTGCCTTGTTTGATCAGATGGGGCACAAACATGGAAATAAGAGAGTCCATGATTTCTCGCACACTCTCCATGTTCTCATGCTTGGTCCTTATGATCTCCGACATAGAGGCCAGCATTATGCCACGAGCCTTATTGTCCGCCTCTACCAATCACTTATGGTCATCGTGTATAGCTCGTGAAGCGTTCATGGGAGGAGTAGGCGGACAAGCCTCAGGCAAGACAAACTTAACGTTCTCGAAGATGAGCACAACATTCATGTTACTTTTCCACTTGTTAAAGTTGTTTCCGGTCAAATTTTCATTTAGCAGATTTGTTACTTAAGAAGACATTATGTTGTAGAATAAAAATGACAGAAATAAATCAAATCATACACCGCAACTAATTTATGATTTTAGGAATAATAAACGTGATGTTATGCATGTAGTTTATCCTACCATTCCAAGGATTTAACCTCACATCATACTGCCGCCGCAGGGTCGGTATCAGCATAATGATGATTAAACTGAGACAATCTCTCTCAACAATTAACCATTAAGAATCAGACATCTTTTATTTAACTGTTGATTACCTTCCATTTTCAGCCAATATATATCCATAAAATATCCTTTTGAGTGTGACCTACTATTTCAGATCTCAAAGTACGCCCCGTGTATGCCGCCGCAGTGTCGGTCAGTGACTCGACGAGTACCCAAAATCCTATCTTTTCGGAGCCAAGCCTTGAATTTTGATAAGGGTGAAGGCCATCCGCAGGGGGCCGTATTCAAAGTGGCTCGGGGCGTCACCCTTCGCTCACGTCAATAGTAGAGGCCGTGGGGTCGGTTGTCACCTTCCCCGCTCCCACTCGTTATTATGAAATTAGGTAGTCTCTTTTAGGATTTTAGAATTTTGTAATAATCCAAAAAACAATAGATCATGAATATTTAATTTAATCCTCCCACTAGTTCATCGGTTCCAAATACCATCTAACTAGTGTCACTATATCCGCGATCCTCCAATTTCATGGATTAAAATTCTTTTGTGTAGACACTACACAAATAAAATTCACAAAGAATTTTATTATCCTAATATGTTACGATAAAAGTTCTGGGATCGTTGAATTTTTCGAATAAAATGAAAAAACAATAAATCAAGAAAAGCAACCACCAACTTATCGGTTTAAAACCCTGGGTGAGCTTTAACCGAATTCACCGAACGGTGTCGGGATTGGCTAAGCCGACCCATCCTGTTCGTTGGTTCATATGCGACTGCTGGATGAATCGGACTAAGGTTGCCCCATTGAGCCTCAGCTCGCCGGATAGCTTGACCTTGCCGGACCCCCGATGCTAACATCGCATTTGGACGGACAAGTCGAGTCGAGCTGAAGCCCTGTTGACCGCCCGAACCAATTTTCGAACCTTTTGCTCAGTTGGTGTCCAACTTTTTCCGGATTTTCCAATTTTTTTTAATGATCAAAATTCAAAATTTACGTAGACACTACATAATCTAAACCCCGTAGGATTTATTATCCCAAATTAAGTTTATCATGTGAATTTTATATCCTGATAAAATTCTGTTTCCTTTTAATTAATTTAATTAATTACCTAAATTAATCTAAATTAATTACGTCTCGTACATGCCTAATTAATGTCACGATTAATTATCTACATGTATGCATATGCTTGGAGTGGAATTCATGAATATGATGCATGTCATGGCATGGTTACTTCAAATAAATTATCAAACATGAAAATAAATGCGTAAAATAAACCACTGAGATGGACCCTTGGTACCCCGTATCTAACCTATTTAAACTAGGAAAAGCAAAAAAAAAATAGATCCTCACTCCCAGCAGAGGCTCCAAATTTTATCCCTAAAATAATATAAAATAATACATATCTCTATTTTATAACATCTCAATTCAAAAAACCTCTACAACAGCATCCCTATCCTTATCCCTATAAAATTTTAAATAATATTAAATAATACATATTCTACCTCACAACCCTATTTATACACATTAAATATTTATTATTTCACTCCAGCAGCATCCATATCCCTATCCCTATAATTTTTAATAATTAAATATATTTAGGGCAGTGAATAGTGCATCCCCACATGTAGGGATGCACTGTTCATATCCCTAAAAATAAATAGGGATAGAGACTCTGCTGTAGGAGCTATTTGAGGCAAAACTCTATTTTTTATCTTCATTTTAGAGATAGAGCATCATATAGGGCTTCTGCTGGGAGTAATATATCTCGTTGAGTCCATCTTTGTACCAAAAAGGTGGAATCGCCCACCCCAGGCGCCCCCCACCCCCAGACCCGACCAGGTTGTGGGAGGATGTAAATCATGGTGACTCAACCAGTAACAAAGGCCGTGCCCAGCGCCTGGTGCGTACAACAGGAGCCTCCCAAAGGATTTTTCTCCCTTTATGTTGCCGCTGCCAGGTCTCGAACCCGTGGCCTTTGTACCAACTTCAACCCTTGTTACCAGTTGAGCTATCCATGCGGGTAATATATCTCGTTGAGTCCATCTTGATCTTGGATAATGGAGGAAAATTTTTGATGATAATGGAGGAAAAAATTTGATGCCTTTTCCTTTTCTTCTTCTAATTCACACGCACAGCAGCCGGCCTTTTTTTTTTTTTTTTTTTTATTATGATGAAATCAGCGCCAGGATTTTTCGTTTCCGTCGGCAAAAAAAATAAAATAATACTGCTATGAAATTTAAATTGCAAAACTAAATTACATAAATTGCAAAAAAAATTACATATATCCTATACTCGTATAATACGAATTATACGAGTTTACAATAGATCTAATGGTAAACTAGTACCAACCCCAATCCATCTCGTCAACCACAACATTCAATCATTCAACAAAATAAAAGATGCAACCTAATATGCAATTCCACTCCTAATTTAATTAATTATGCTCTCGGTATCGTAAAATTTAACCTTGCTCTACTACCACATGCTAGGAGTAATAGCACTGATCGAGAGACTCGATCTTAGCATAGCGAAAGCTTATGCGATTTACGATATGAGACATAACTAATTAATCCTACGAGAAGGTTGAAGATTTACCTTATCGGAGAGGAAGAGATAATCGACCAAAGGGAGATGCCGTAGTCTTCCGGATTGTGTCTCCTAGTGACGACTAGTGGACGTCGATCCTTGCCGTAGAACCTCCCTGAATATGCATCTAAATGACTATGGTAAGAAACTAATTTTTCTTCCTTTTTAATTGATGTGTGGCGTAATTTATGTAGTGTGTATTGTGTTGGGAGGAACTCTCTTTATATAGGAAAATAACTAGTTAAGAGAGTTATCATTTTCACACCACAAAAACCTATTCCCATAAGGAAAAAATATTTTTTCCACAAAATAAGAGATCATTCCTAAAAAATCAATCTCTTAATTTTCCATTAATTATCCAACAAATAGATAATTAATTAATTACACATGTGACATAATCTAGAAAAAATTTCTTCTCCTAAATTATCCACAAGTGTGGCGCCAATTTAGTCACTATTTTTAATAGAAAATGTCTTTTTTATTTTACATATTCTTTACCAAATAAATAATATTGCATATTCATTAAATAGACCAACTATTTAATTTATTCTCGAGGTTCCATAAAACAAGAAAACACTCGCGTGTTAGGAGCCAACCCGGGGACCATGGACCTAGAATCAGTAGCTACAACAAATTAAATAAAATATTCATCGAACATAATATTTCTACTTAATTCATTAATTCCAGAATTACACCACCATAAATACGAAACTGAACCCTATCGATTATAGATATAACTTATTCTCAAAACGTCGAGTCGAGTCGATAAGTGTCCATTGATATAACCATTTCATATAAGCTAACCCTCCACAGACTATCCGTATCGAAGTAGGATTATTTCCGTAAACCTTCTTTACTACATCTTATCCTTATTTACCATTAACCCACTAGTGATCAATTAGTTCATAACTAATATGAACTCCCGGGATCGATCAGTTTCTAGGATTAACAAATAAGGGGATTGTCTTTCTACTTCCCGCAGGAAGGAATGAATTCCATATCTGTGAGACACACACTTCTTACTCATTCCAGAATAGTGCCAACGTGAAAGTGATTCGGACCGTGCCTCTTAGCGAACCTTAATGAACACATCAAACCCTATACTGAAACAAGCAGGAGTCTGTAATCACTTCAGGATTAAGGTTAATCCATATATGATCATCTTGTGATTTAATAAGATTTCTCAATCACAGAATTATATGAGAAACTCATATTAAATCGGTCCAGTCCTATATGACTCTCATCATATACAAATGCCCCACTTAGACAACCAATGTCGACGGTCCGGATAAGACGGTCACACCATAAAGTGTTCTGGGCGCATTAATGATGGTTTAATCAATAGACCCCATACTTTGATTAAGTTCACCACGGACTAATAGTTCAAGTGTATCGCCATAAACTTAATCCTCATGTGTGACACACACTAAGTTATATGGCTATATATGATATGACTTGGGGTTTTCAGCAGTGTATTAAATATAAGCACAAAGCAAATAATAAGATGAAATAAAATCTGTCATTTATTAAATAAAAACAATTACATAAATTGTCTTTCGGGCACTACACCTAACATAGCTCCCACTAGCCTTCACAAGACTCAGGATATACGTCTGTATATCTATGTTTATCTAATTCCAAGTTTCAATAAACTAGGAAACCATCCTTAACTTGTTAAAGGATATTCTCGACATTCACCAGATTCACTTTCATACTTGCTTATGACTCTTCATCGACTATGAACATATGGGATTACTTTTATGACGGATCCTATTGAAGTAGCAAAGGGAACCTTCTATAAGTATCATCTTTCACCTTATCTTTAGGACTCACGTCCTAACATAGATAGATCTTGAGAACACCGGCCAGCATGAATTGGTCTTTTGTAGACAATACTTTAAAAAATATGGGGTTCGGTTTGAAATGGAGAAGGTGGATACAAGGGTGTATTACTTCAGCTAGAGCATCAGTTTTGGTGGGGGGGGGGAGTCCGACTAAGGAATTCAACTTGGAACGAGGTTTAAGACAGGGAGACACGTTGTCTCCTTTTCTATTCTTAATTGCAGCTGAAGGGTTGAATATTTTAATGAAAGAAGCAATTGTAAAAGGAAGGTTATCGGGTGTCTATTGGTAAGGAGCAGGTCCCGATTTCACATCTTCAATATGCGGATGATACAGTTTTCATAGGTATTTGAAGTATGGAGAATTTAAAAAATTTAAAAAGAATTTTGTCATGTTTTGAGTTGATTTCGGGGCTGAAAATAAATATGGGGAAAAGTTCTTTAGCAGGAATAAAGGTACAGGATGGAGATCTTTCTGTTGCAGCAGAATTTTTGAATTGCAAGAAAGTGAATTTGCCTTTTAAATATTTGGGGTTATGGGTGGGCAAGAAAATGAAGAATTTGAAGGCTTGGGAAGAAATTATTCAGAAATGTAAGGCAAAATTATGTGCGTGGAAATGGTCAACGTTGTCGGAAGGAGGAAGGCTGGTTCTCATAAAAGCTGTCTTAAGTGCACTTCCGCTCTTCTTTTTCTCCGTCTACAGGCCTCCTGAATGTGTGATAAAATTATTGGAAAGTGTGAGATCTTCTTTCTTTTGGGGAGGGGATGGGCTACATAAAAAAATTTCTTGGGTTGCTTGGAAAAAGATTCAAACTCCTAAATCCTTGGGGGGCATTGGGGTGGGTAGTTTAAGGTTGCAGAATTGGTCTCTGCTTGGAAAATGGTGGTAGAGATTCATTTCGGAACCAAATGCTTTATGGAGGAAAGTGATAGTGTCGATTTACGGGGTTGAGGGAGCTTGGAGTTTAGGCAATAATCGGAGGGGTTTTGGAGGGATTTGGAGAGGGGTGTTTGAGACTGTTGATAGAATTAAAAGGGTTGGGGTAGATTTGAAGGGTTCGGAATGTTGGGTGGTGGGAAATGGTAATAGAGCGAGGTTTTGGGAGGATAATTGGGTGGGTAATGTTCCTCTAAAATATGCTTATCCTAGACTTTATAGGATTTCAGTGAGTAAAGGTAATGTTGTTGCTGGAGTAGTGATTAGAGATGGTGATAGGTGTTCTTTTAACTGGGATTGGAGAAGGAGGTTGAGGGGTTTTGAGGAGGAGGAAGTAATTGAGTTGGAGAATGTAATTAACTCTGTTTGTGGAAATGCAGGTTCATTGGATAAATTAAAATGGAAACTCAGCTCAAATGGAAACTTCTCGGTGGAAACCATCTGAGAAAAAAACTCGAATTTGAATTTTTCAAAAATTCATTTCTGAATAATGAGCAGACTGTCAAATGAAATAAACTTTTACCTTTGAAGGTAAATTTGTTCATGTGGAAAGCAAGTCTCGGAAGGTTACCAACAAAACAAATCTTATACGTCGAGGCGTTCCGGTTCAAGAATCGTCCGCTTTGGTATAAATTTGAAGAAACGATCAACCATCTCTTTTATGCTTGCGATATGACATTGTTGATTTGGATTCATATTGTAAATTGGTGTAAGATCACAGGACTAAATGCTTTTTCGTTTTTGGATCTATGCCACATGAGAGCAAGAATGACTTCTTCGAATCTATATTCACAACTATGGTCGGCAATTGTTGGAATAGCTTCTTGGGTTATTTGGAATATTAGAAACAAAGTTATCTTTAACTCTCTTGTCTTAAACCCGGAGTCTATGTTTAGAGATGTGCAGAGAATCTCTTTCACTTGGCTTTCAAATGTCAATGGTCTTAAGAAATTGAAATGGGAAGAATGGTTAGCAAATCCGATGAATGCGGCTTGTTGAGAGGTGAAGGATGCAGTCCAGGAAGCGGCATTTGCAGCACCAATTTTTGGTAAGCTTTGGATGTGTAAATGCAGATATGTGGTTGTTGTGGTTGCTAAAAGTGCATGATCAGGATACCGGTGATAGTTAGATATGGATATATCGTGATCTCTTTTTTTTGGGACTTTTGGCGAGTTTGTCAGATGGTTTGGGGTTTGGAATAATCAATTTAGGATGGAGGACTTTTTAAATTTTCAACAAGCTGTTAGGCTAATTTTTGGACCTGTTTTGAACATTTTGTAACTTGTTTTTAGCATCTTGCTGATAATGAATATATCTTGGCTGTTCAAAAAAAAAAATATAAGTCATAAATGCTCCAGTCAACTGCTTAGACCGTCGTTTTCGTTTTGTCTAAAAATACTAACTCGAATTGACAAAATATTATGTCTCACAATTATATAGAGATAAACATTTATTTACTTTAACGACGTGCGACATCACACTTTCTTTAAACTAAGGTCAATGAATCTAGACGTTTTGGATTCCAGCTGCGAAATTTCCTTTTCAATGTAAATTTTGGGGTATGTCAAAACGTAAATTTTGAGAAATGCAAAATTGTTCATAAATGGGAAAAAAAAAATTTATCGCACATCCGGCTAATTTAAACTCTTCTACGGACCACATCTACACGACAGTTTTGACAAATCTATTATAAGAGCCAACGTAGTACGGGTTCAGATCATCTGTCCAGGAACCCTGTCTAATTTGTCTGTCCAAAGTGGAACAACGTCGTTTTTGTTATTTTATTATTATTATTATTATTATTATTATTATTTTCTTTTCGGTGCCTTTTCTATTGCAGGACATTTACCTGCCTCCTTCATAGTCGTCTTCCTCGTTATCCTCAGTTGTTTCCTTGCGATAATCAACTAGATTTCCGGCGCAATCTTCTTTGCTGGTGGCTGAAGGTTGTTTTTTCATCTTCAATTTCGTAGGTTTTTGTTGAGGATATGAAATTGCTACAGCCATTTTAAGAACCCTAATAAAGCAAAAAGGGTTTATTTTCTTCTCATCTTCCAGGTATTACATGGAAATCACTATCACACTTTCTTTTCAATTTATCTTTTTTTTATACTACTTCTTTTTAATTGCGTTTTTTTTGTTTTGGACTTGCAATGAGAGCTTAGTATCCTTGACATTTCAACGAGCAGAGGACATGACGTCAAATAGTACGGAAAGCGTACATGTATCTCGCCGGCAACTGCATTTTGAAGAAAGCATTGACACAGGTGAAAATGATGACATTGTTAATCAATGTGGCTTGAACAATTTAAACTCCGGTCACGATGTAGACAGAATTCATTCATCTATGGTGCGAAGCAAGTTATTAGTTCTTAAGATCGAATATCTTAGCGCTTGTATCGATAGTGAGCTCGGCGCAACATACGCATATCGTAAAACTTCTGACGAGCAGTCTTCTATCCCCTTTGTTCTTGTCTTGCCTGAAACGAATTATTCTCACTTTAAAGCATGAAAGCTTCAATAGATGAAGTTTTTTATCAACCAAAGAAAAATATACTTTCTTTTCCGCTTCTCGCTCTAATAAAGTATTGTAGTAAATTCCCTTGGTCCTGGGACTAGTAGGTCTTTCACCTTCCATAGCTCTTCGCTAAGCGACATAAACCTTTGAAGTAGCATTCGAAAAACCCATTAGGGATCTTTAATCGATGCTACCTTGCACCGCCTCAAGGCTACGCCGTAGAACGAGCCTAATCGAAGACGGAGGGTAGCTATTCTAATATAAGCAATGAATCTCACATCCACCTCTGCGGCCTTCTTGTGTGGCATGTGCAAGTCTAGTTTCGTTGGTCCCAATAGCGGAATCATTGATTGTAGATAGACCGCGTCACACATGTATCGATAGCCGGTCACGTGGTAGCTTCGTAGGCGGGAAGAAGGCGTGGATGGAGAATTGTGAAGGAAAAACTTGACAGGGCCTTATGTAAGCAATCCAAGCAGAAGATTGAAAGATGTCATAATGTCTATGACGTGGAAGGGGAACAAGAATAATTTTTTTATAGCAGTCTTCTATCCACAAAAGAAAATAAGGGTTCTCTCGTCGTGAAAGAAGTAATAAAATAAAAAGGGGGTAAAATAGCATCTTGCCTGTATAGCATTCGTCAGCAGAGAAAAGAGGTGTAGGGGTCCGTATATGTTGTTCAGGTCGATTAGAAGGTGCAGAAATAGCTAGAAGCACTATACTTGTTGAGGGAACAAGCCCTATAGAATAGAAAGGATAGTCTTTCTTGCTAAGTCGTTTACACCAGTAAAGCACGGTAACAACTACAACAGCTTCGGAGACTGTTATAGGGGAAGCCGCCCCACCCTCACTCATAAATGCCATAGCTTATTAGTAGTACGTTAACCCTCCCTTTACCGACCCCCCGCCTATTGACTAGCTCATGAACTCAGTAGCGCATAGTTCAAATAAATATATTCTAAAAACATATGTGTACTATTATCTTTCCCGGGACTAGGTCACACTAGTGTACTATGCCAATAGGAGCAGCTATATCATCCACAGCAGATCTTATAGAAGAAGTGATGCTTTTGGACGTCTTTCCTTGGGGCTATAATCATCGATCTTGCCTTGGTGTTGACCAGGTAGACGAGGCTTTCTCTATTCACGACTCCGGTGATATTGAATCAGCCCTTTGGCTTTAGCTGGGCACCTTGGCACTAGGATGTGAAGCTGTAAACAAAATGTCTCTTAATTGACCTATATAGCAACCAGTTCAGCTAAAGGAAGTAGCTTACGGGCTTAAGGCTGCTAGGGACTCTGTGATCGGGGTCGATCAAGTTATAATATAATACTCGACCACCATAAACCAATACTAGCAAGAGGACTAGGCCCATCGTAGTACAGCTATAGTGAATCAAGGTCGATCCCACAGGGAACCAATTGTGGATCATTTCATATATAAACAATTAATTATACATGTCAAGGACATAGAGGCGGTCTACGACCAACATAAGACAAGAAAGGTAAAGACACGACCCGACACAACGTAATTAACCTCCCCAATTATAGTCTTTATCGTTTGGACCTAGATAATTTATATAATAAACTGAACTTATTAACTATCAATCCTTTTGTATCTATCTTAGATTGGCTACGGGAGTCATCCTCTTTAACTTGACTTAGCACCGGTAGGTCACTAGATCACTGTGATATTGTTACGTGACTTCGCCTTTTAAGTGCCTCCATCTCATATAACTCACACGTTTACGACTCTAAGGATGCCGATATTGACCGTACACCTCGTCTAGGCAACATTCCTATGGTTAGGCGTACTTCCTAAACGATTACTCAAGCTCTCGTCCAACTAGCAATTACCAAGTCATAGTCTCATGCTAATCTACGACGTACGTATAATCAGGTGCTAGCAATCCCAAAATATAAACCTACCTAGATAACGCTGAACGTCCGTGAAGAGCAATTCATAAGCCTACCTAAGAGTTTTATATTGGTATTTCCTTTTTACACGTTTTAATTAAACTAAGCGAGTAATGTAGCCATAGCCATACTGCGAGATAATAAATTCAACTAGGTTAACCTAACCATAAAGACGTGGCGTAATTAACAGATGAAACAGGGCTCGGTCGACCGAGTGTAAGGCCTCGGTCGACCGAATGACACCTTTCGGTCACCCGAACGATTTCAACCCAGAATACATCTTAGAATATATCTCTCAGCGTTTCATCATACAGAACAGATTAAACAGTAATTCGTAAAGCATTCATATAAACTAACATAGATACGCATTAATTAAATCAAATAGATTCATGAATAGAAACTAAGTAGATGACGTAGGTTATGGGATCCTCATAGACAAGGTATCGCCACCTTCCTAACGTCATAGCCTAGATCTACATCATCTAGCTATGATTAACTAACTCAAACGATAAAGCATAATTGGGGAATTAATTACTGAAAAGAAAAGAAACAGAAAATAAAGCCTTACATATTGCAGCCCTTAAATTGCTGGAAACCCTCAAATTATTCTACATTGTATCAAAGTTATATTATGAATTGTAAGATTGAAGAAAGAATGATGGGATGAAGGGATGATTTACAATTTCTCGTAGCTGCTGCTTATATAGGAGTTTCGCCGACTTATGAAGGATCTAGAAGGTAAATACGAAAAAATCCGATAAGTGACCGAGATGACACACTCGGTCGACCGAAGCTATAGGCTCGGTCGACCGAACCTATTTTTGGCATATTTTAAATATTTTCTTCGTCTGTCTTGCTCCCCACTGCACGCTTCGTGTTGATCTGATTAATCTTTCATTTAATGCCCCGATTTTCTTCCTCTATTATCTTGAGAATTACTGATTGAATGACATTTATCCTCTCGATTTGTCGTGATCTGCAAAATCAGCATTTATCGCACAATAAATCGGTCTTTTAATAATAAAAACAGCTAAATACCAAATATCATATTAATAATCACTTAACATTAAATAATAAATATAAACGAGTGATTTAATATGAAATGTACATTATTAATCTCGATTAAGGTCAACGTTGATGACTTTTACGGGTATAATTTGACCGTCATCAACTACCCCCCACTTAGACTTTGATCGTCCCGAACAAAGCATCAATAAGTCATTCCCCAAGACAACATTTTCTATGGTCAAATCATACTTACACAAGAAACTCAAGTCAACTCATACTAGTCATGCTCATAAGATATCCATTATTCACTACTTACTATGAATCGAAGTGATGTGTGCATGTGCATTTAGTTTTATATATTCGTGGCGAGATTAGAGTTTATGCAGACCTCATATCAAAATTCACCAACATCAGCATTCATACTTCTTAAGCCTCGCAATGGTTAAAGCACTAGAACAATAAGCAAGAGCGTATCTATAGGGTTTTTGGACTTGGAGACCGAGTACTACTCAAAGCCTCTTAAAGAGTTGAATATTCTTTTCATATCTTCATATTTTTCAAATACTATCAATCTCAAGGAAGAAAACTTTTTAGAGCATCCCCCTATCTTAGATCATGTATAGCATCGAATATTACCACAAGCGCGGGGCTACTTTGGTAATGTTACTACAAGCCCAGTGTCTAACATTTTGCTAAAACACAGGTACATCTCAAGCTTATTACTCCGCTTTTGTTGGCAAGAAGATAAGAATACATCAGCCAATAGGTATCGACACTAAATCTACATAACCAATCATCTATGCAATGTACACATAATTTCTTCAGTTATTATGATTTGCGCGGTATACTCGATTCACAGGTTGAGTAATTGAATAATAAATAACTACTCGCAAAAACGGGCATGAATATCCTTAAATTTACTTAACATAAGTATAAAATGATCACGTACTCATGAAACTTGGTTCCTTTCCTATCAATTCTTAGCTAGGAACTCACAATTCTAAGGGTACGAGATAAATAATGTGGCATTTATTCAATTTTTTCAATCATGTGCCGTTTCTTTCAATTTTCAATTATAACATAACATGGCTAAGTCTCCTACCCCCACTTAAACATGGCATTGTCCTCAATGACAAAAATAAATGAGAAGTTAAGAAAAAGACTTAGCTCGGAAACGGCTCTCAAGTAAAGGAAAAAGATCGGAGTAAATTTCAAAGCACGTTGTGGAGAAGCAAGTGAAAACCTGTATAAGCAGACAAACTCCATGAAACCGTTAATAAGACCATGTCTATGGAAGTTATAAAATAATGTGGCAGTAATGAGGTATAAATACCTAAAAATAGTTTAAGCCACTTTATTTTATACAACCAATGACAAGGGAAACCAAAAAGAAAAATACTAAATAGAAAGAAAAATAAACAAGCAACTAAAGATGGTGGTCTTCATCTACAACCTCCACCGCCTAAATTTCTTAAAACTGGGTGGAGAAGACAAAGATCAAAAAGCATTACCCGACATGGGAAAACACGAGGGTGACTGGCTCACTATGTATTCAGTCCAGTATAAAAGAGAAACTTGGTAAGGTATAACAGATTCAATGCGACCTATTGGCTAAAGATAAAATCAAATACTTAGCGCAGAAACTTCTCGCTTGCATTGGATATCAACAACTTAGGGAGATGTAGTTACTCCTCGAAATTACTAATAACCCAATGTATCACATAAAAGTCATAACCGTCATCAACAAGGTCGGATCGGTGTGATAGTTCAAAACAAAACTTATCATCTAGAAATGCCGGAATAGTCGGAAAAGTGTGAAATTTAAAACTTCCGGTAGAAAGATAAGTTGTACTTTGATTGAACCAAAAACTCTTAAAATCTAGCTAGGGTCAGAGCTACACTTACCCCAACTAGTATCATGAAAATCAAAATGATAAAAGATAATCACTAAAGCTTAGCAATATTTCAAATTCCGCAACACATAGGTATTGTGTAAACAAAATGGAGGTTGAGACTATGATGGGTTTAGAAAAAGATACACATAAGGATGGGAAGAAAAGATAAAGGGTGGGTAAGAAATTTTGTTTTTGGGATTGAGAATTGTTTAAAGGAACGGGATTTGGTGGGAGAGTGGAACGGATGGAAAGAAAGAGATGCGATGAAAGAATGGTTAGAAATGTGAACTGTTGGGGCAGATTGGTGAGAGGATCGAAAAGTTTGAAGGTGAAAAAGTGTAAAGGGAAAGATAAGGATCAATGCAGAATGAATTGCACACTACTTTGGATTTTCACTTGGATCACCTTTCTAAAAGGTTTTAGAAGTTGACCAAAATTGTTCTTGTTCACACCAATCATTCTCTGTTACATTTTCAGTAATTCTCAAGTTCTCTTAATGCCTCCATCTTAAGGTGGATTGCTAAATTTCCTTTTCTTTAGCAATTTCTTGACTCTCCTACGGAACTCTATTTCACGTGGCCTATTGAGTAAATTTTTTTTGCACATCCTTAGCCCAATGGCCATCGGAACACGGCAAAATAAAAAACCTCAACATATGTCACGTTACTTTTATTTGACTCAAAGAAAGAAAAACCTAAAATCCTAAAAATAAATCCTGAGGGTTTCAAAGAAGTAGGTCTGAGTTTAAAGTCCTCAGCTCGACTTTCCAAAAAGTATCCTTGTCAGTTATCATTCTTGTATCGCCAGATATTGGCCCCTCGAGCACTATAAGAGGTGGGCTTGTTGCTTTTGCGGATTAATACCCTTCCCTTGGTTGTGAGACCTAGGAAACGACATTTATCCATACCATTTATCCAAAGCTCTTACCTCAGCTCTCGTTTTTAGGAATTAGTGAATTCTAAGGAGATTTAGTCCTAGGGACCCATTTTAATCACATCCTCTATAATGCTGCTTCATTATGCTCTCTCAAAACTCAACGTCTTCTTTAGATTGAGAATTGTTAAAAACTACACAAATTGTTGCTCCCATGGCCAGTAGAAGTAATCTCATGCATAGGACAATGAGATTCTGACAGAGCTACGAGGAACTCTTTATTCATTGCTTCCTTTCAATGACTACATGTTTCCCTACACCCTCTAGATGAGACAAATATGGGGGAGAACCTTCCACACTAATAAAATTAATCTTACAAACCAACTCCGGGCTAAGATTCATACTAAGGTTCATGTATAGACAACTTATGCTCAAAAAACCAAGAGGTGGTAAAACATAAGCAAAAAAGGTAGTACCTTGCCTTCAACATTGTACCACGAAGAATTTAAGCCTTAAAATATATATTTTTTTCGGAGCCATCTTGGTGCTTTAATGGTATTTCTTCCATCGCTTTTCCCATCGTAGAGTAGTAATTCCGCATGTTGCTGGGTTATTTTCTCAGCGCCCTTGAAAAATTACTGACTCAGATTATTGCTTCCCTGGTTTCTGCAAACAGAAGAAAAACAAAACAGACCGTAGATTGATTTTAACATGGTCTCTCATGCTGCTATCAGACTTACGGATTAAACATACGGGGATAAACAGACACGCGAAGTCCCAGAAAATAGAACCAGGCTCGCTGGCAACGAGAGGCAGTCTCGCTGGGAGCGAAACCAGCTGTTCCAGATTCTGGAATTTTTACACATCGCAGACAACCAGAGGGACTCAAAAACAGACTCTGAAACAGAAAACTCGACATGAATAAGAAAATTATTTATATATAAAATTGACCGTTGGTTCCCCGGCAACGGCGCCAAAAACTTGATCGGGGTCGATCAGGTTATAATATAATACTCGACCACCATAAACCAATACTAGCAAGAGGACTAGGCCCATCGTAGTACAGCTATAGTGAATCAAGGTCGATCCCACATGGAACCAATTGTGGATCATTTCATATATAAACAATTAATTATATATGTCAAGGACATAGAGGCGGTCTACGACCAACATAAGACAAGAAAGGTAAAGACACGACCCGACACAACGTAATTAACCTCCCCAATTATAGTCTTTATCGTTTGGACCTAGATAATTTATATAATAAACTGAACTTATTAACTATCAATCCGTTTGTATCTATCTTAGATTGGCTACGGGAGTCATCCTCTTTAACTTGACTTAGCACCGGTAGGTCACTAGATCACTGTGATATTGTTACGTGACTTCGCCTTTTAAGTGCCTCCATCTCATATAACTCACACGCTTACGACTCTAAGGATGCCGATATTGACCGTACACCTCGTCTAGGCAACATTCCTATGGTTAGGCGTACTTCCTAAACGATTACTCAAGCTCTCGTCCAACTAGCAATTACCAAGTCATAGTCTCATGCTAATCTACGACGTACGTATAATCAGGTGCTAGCAATCCCAAAATATAAACCTACCTAGATACGCCGAACGTCCGTGAAGAGCAATTCATAAGCCTACCTAAGAGTTTTATATTGGTATTTCCTTTTTACACGTTTTAATTAAACTAAGCGAGTAACGTAGCCATAGTCATACCTACTGAGATAATAAATTCAACTAGGTTAACCTAACCATAAAGACGTGGCGTAATTAACACATGAAACAGGGCTCGGTCGACCGAATGACACCTTTCGGTCACCCGAACGATTTCAACCCAGAATACATCTTAGAATATATCTCTCAGCGTTTCATCATACAGAACAGATTAAACAGTAATTCGTAAAGCATTCATATAAACTAACATAGATACGCATTAATTAAATCAAATAGATTCATGAATAGAAACTAAGTAGATGACGTAGGTTATGGGATCCTCATAGACAAGGTATCGCCACCTTCCTAAAGTCATAGCCTAGATCTACATCATCTAGCTATGATTAACTAACTCAAACGATAAAGCATAATTGGGGAATTAATTACGAAAAGAAAAGAAACAGAAAATAAAGGCTTACATATTGCAGCCCTTAAATTGCTGGAAACCCTCAAATTATTCTACATTGTATCAAAGTTATATTATGAATTGTAAGATTGAAGAAAGAATGAAGGGATGAAGGGATGATTTACAATTTCTCGTAGCTGCTGCTTATATAGGAGTTTCTGCCGACTTATGAAGGATCTTGAAGGTAAATACAAAAAATTCCGATAAGTGACCGAGATGACACACTCGGTCGACCGAAGCTATAGGCTCGGTCGACCGAACCTGTTTTTGGCATATTTTAAATATTTTCTTCGTCTGTCTTGCTCCCCACTGCACGCTTCGTGTTGATCTGATTAATCTTTCATTTAATGCTCCGATTTTCTTCCTCTATTATCTTGAGAATTACTGATTGAATGACATTTATCCTCTCGATTTGTCGTGATCTGCAAAATTAGCATTTATCGCACAATAAATCGGTCTTTTAATAATAAAAACAGCTAAATACCAAATATCATATTAATAATCACTTAACATTGAATAATAAATATAAACGAATGATTTAATATGAAATATACATTATTAATCTCGATTAAGGTCAACGTTGATGACTTTTACGGGTATAATTTGACCGTCATCACTATGGGGTGAGAAGAAGCTTTTCCTGCATTCCTGTTGATGCAGAGATCAGACGAGAAGGCCCATCTCAAGATTGGAATGAGCATAGGAACATGTACCGATGTACCAAATCGGCCAATGCTCCCAGGTTGATGCAATGTATTCCACCAGTTGGCTGAAGACTTGATTATTGTCTAATGATATGATTCCAGCTATAGATATACAGTTTGAAAATGAGGAAAAGGCTTGGGAATTTTATATGGCATATGCTAAACAAGTAGGATTTGGAGTGAGAAAAAGTAAAAGTCACAAAGATAAGTATGGAAACTTAATTGCCAGGACATTTTGTTGTAGCGCTCAAGAAAAAAGAGGAAAGACAAACGGGATTTCAAGGTGAAGTCGCACCGTGCAGAGACACGATTTGATTGTCAAGCAAGAATGCGACTTCATACTCGAAATTCTTCAAAGTTTCGTGTGATTGAATTTGTGCAAGAGCATAATCATTACCTTTCAAGCCCGAGGAAAACCCATTTGCACAGAAGTCATAGAAAAGTAACTCCTCTTTTGGCGGCTGATATTGAAATGGTAAATAATGTTGGAATTGCTCCAAAAGCAGCACATGAACTCATGGCAAGGAAATCCGGTGGAAGAGAGAATATTGGTTTCATCCCGGATGACTACAAAAATTATTTGAGATCAAAAAGAACAAGAGAAGTGCAGATTGGTGATACTGGTGGGGTCTTGGAATATTTAAACAAGATGCAATACGAGGACCCGAATTTCTTTTATGCTATACAAGTTGATGAAGATGATATGATAACAAACATTGCTTGGTCTGATGCAAAGATGAGGGTAGATTTTGCAAAATCCGGTGATGTTGTTTGTTTTGATACCACTTATCGTAAGAATAATGAAGGCTGGCCTATCGCACTATTTTTTGGTGTAAATCATCATAAGAAAACCGTGATCTTTGGCGCTGTGTTACTTTATGATGAAACTGCCTTAATTTTTGAATGGTTGTTCGACACATTCACTAGAGCTATGTCTAGGGCAAAGCCTAAAACCATTCTCACTGATCATGATGCAGCAATGGCTAAAGCACTTGTTTCGAGATGGCCCGAAACACAACATCGACTTTGTATATGGCACCTCAATCAAAACTCTGCTAATCATTTGAGTAGTGTTTTTCGTGGACACAAAAGTTTTTCTCGTGATTTTAGTCGATGCATTTATGACTTTGAGGAGGAGGATGAGTTTGTCGAACAATGGGCTAAGATGCTGGAAAAATATGGTCTCATCAATAACGAGTGGTTGAAGAGAATGTTCCGCATAAGAGATAAATGGGCATTAGTGTATGGCAGACAAGTATTTTGTGCAGACATGACAACAACCCAAAGAAGTGAGAGCATGAATAGTGTCTTAAAATGGTATGTGAATTACAAGTACAAGTTTTTAGAATTTTTTACTCACTTTGAGAGGTTGATTGAAGATCGACGATATAATGAGTTAAAAGCTGATTTCAAAGCTAATATAAGTTTTCCAGCATTGAAATATCCCTGTGAGCTCCTAAAAACCGCAACTAGTGTTTATACACCTGAAGTTTTTGAATGCTTTGAAAAAGAATGGTGCAAGTCCCTTGATAGTAGTTGTCTTGATTGTGGTGAGGTTGGATCCATTAGAAAGTTTGAGATCACCCCTCCAGGAAAACATTACCATCACACCATCATTTTTTATTCTTCTAACAACAAGTTTGATTGCACTTGTAGATAGTTTGAATTTGGTGGTATTTTATGTTCTCATATTTTGAAAGTGTTTAGCCTGGGAAATGTTTTGAGGATTCCTAGTGAATACATAATAAAGATATGGACACGTAGAGCAAAGACTGGATACAAAGTGATTGAAGACACTTTTAGAAGTAAAAGCAATTTGGATCCGAAAGTGTTGTTTAGTATGCGGTATAAAGAATTGTGTAGATTATCTTTACAGTTAGTTACGAAAGCTGCTGAGACAGATGAGGCCTATGACATTGCAAAAGATGGTATGTTGAAAATGATTGAAGCGGTGGATACAATATTACAAGCAAAAGATTCGGTAGATCAGATCTCACAAGAAAAGATCATTGAATTGAATGGAAATGATCGAGATGTTGATCGATGAATGATGATGTTTGAATATTACAATCAGGTAATTGAGTAATTCTAATTAGGAAAGTACTATAAGAACAATGATATCTGGGTATAATTTTAGACTGAACTCTTGAGAGAGCTGCCTACGTATCCAATTTAAGTCGTAAACCGGAATCCAGTCCCCCTCGTAGTTCAGGGTGTTCCTCATATAATAGTAGATCGTGATTTTATTCTTCGCGTGATGGGAAGTTATCGCCGGTTATCTCTAGACATTATCGGACGTGGGGTCTACCAACATCTGTACACAGTTGAGACGCTGCTGACTCGGTCTTGTCATGCTACTCAGCATATCATTCTGTCTAGGGATTCTTCTGGCCAGAATGTGGCGGAGTCCTGCTCCCCCGACTTTTCTGTCCAGCAGCCTTATCTGGTCAGCGTTTAGCGGAGGCCTGCCTGACTGGCCCATTTTTCTCTGTTGTCTAATCTTTATACCGGGCCCGGCCCAACTACAAATAATCCGACCCAGTGGGCCTATATATCATCATAAGTCCCCCCAGACTGGGGTGGACTATTTTGCAGCTGCCCTAGTCTGAAACGTTTTACCTTCCATCATTATTGTTTCGTGAAACGAGGTCAATCCATAGCCGGTTATTATTATAACTGTGAATTTGAACTTTTACGTCGTTTCCACTTCTTGTCACATAATCACCCCTCTTGTCAAACAACACTTCTATATCAGACCTTTGGGACCACACCTCAACAATTTGCAAGTAAGTCTCTTTTCTACATTATTCTTCCATTTTTTTGTGTCTTTATTTCGTTCATGAGTTTGAGAGCCGATACCGCCTCCAGTGGTTCTGTAGAAAAGTTGTTTGAATCCCCAGAAAAAATTTCGCTCGCCTTAGAAAGTGAGGAAGTGAGTTCTTCCAATCCTATCCTTTGTCCTGAAACTGCAATACCGGCCGATCACCCGTCTTCTTTAATTGACTTAGGGAATACTTCTACATTTGGGGATAATCCCTTATGTCTTCTGCCTTCTCATCTCCTTCCCCCTGGGATCTTTACCCCTACTTCTATTGTTCATCAATACCTAGAAGATCATTCGGCTTTTTTGAACACTTTAAAGAGGGAGATCGATCGATTTGATAAAACCAAAGCTATAATGGCCTGCCATGGAGTTGATTGTAAGATGAATAAAACTGAGATGGCGGGTTTGCTAAAAACTTATTAGATTCGTACTGATCCTTTCGAAGTTGCTCTTCCCAAACCAACCGAATATGCGTACAACCCTCCGACAGGTTTCTGTACAGTGTATGCTGACCAGCTTCGCAGTGGTTTAAGATTTCCTCTTCCTCCTGGGTATATTGAGGTTATTGTTGGACTTATTTCTTAGTTTTGATGATGAGTGCCATACTAGCTGTTATAGTGCAAAGGCAAAAAGATGTCTAGATAAAATGTATAGGTTTATTAGAGTTTGATTCACAAATAGGTTTGATCAAACAAGCATCGTAAATGGCCGCCGATTGTTTATCGCCAGACCGATCTAGGTCGATAGGGTAGATAGGTCGGCAGAGGCGGTCCGGAACCCGCCGAAGACCGAAGGCGAAGGCCGAGGGTTCAAACTCGTTAATGAAGGCTAAGGGATCAAACTTAGTATTTAATGTCAAGGATATGGAATCGAGAATTTAGGCAAGTCCGTGATGACCTAAACCGATTACATATACCTTGTGTGTAGAAGGTCTAAGTTCCACAAGTTGGATGATGTTTGGAACTTGGTTATACTTTAAATGATGTAATCTAACTTCACAAACAAAAGTTGGATAAAAAGATTCATTTGCATTATATTTTACGACAAAAATATGATGTTCAAACAGATCGATTGGTTTTACAAACAGACCGATGAACCCGCCGATATATACCTCGATCAATTCAAGATTATTGGGAAGTTACATGGATAAGAACGACCAACTACCTCGACTTATCAAGCAAATCAAAGGCCGAGATTAAAAAGACGTTGGGATGATCCATATTTTTATCCATTGGATACAAGTCAAAGGGTGGACGGACGCACTTTGTCAAAAGGTAATCTGACGGTGTCGGTCCTATGAATAGTGACGAGAATGCGGTGCGGATGGGACAAATACAAGGAACGGTCACATTTGAATTTCAAATTCAAGTCACACGCATTCCTACCTATAAATAGAGGACTTTCAACTCAAGAAGAAGATGATGAATTTTGGGATAAACTTTAAGTGATAACACCGAAATTTGAAAAACACCCGCCGAACTTACCGAGCTTAAGGCCGCCGATCTAGTTATTTTCTTCAAGTGCATTCTCGTGTTCAAGCCGCATCAAGCATACACACTTGAAGACCGCAAGTCTTGATTATATCATCCTAATCAAGCCGCCGCATATTGAATCATTTACTTGATTCATTCTTTATTTTATAAAGAACCTGCTGAAGACAGTGAAGCATCTGTTAGGTGTGAAAGACTGTTGGTTTGTGGTGAAGCTGGTGAAGAGGCAATTCTACCCTTCAAGGACCAGTGGAAGACTCAGGAGCAGCAATCCTACCTGTTCTTAGTTTTCAGTTTGTGAAGCCATAGTTATTGGTGAAGGACAAGCAACCTAGGATTCTTTGTAACAGATAACTCAAAGATTACTAGTGAATTTCCTCCAACATCACAGGAGAAGAGTGGACGTACAGGATTACATCACCTGGAACCACTATAAAAATCTCTCTACTTACTTACTGCATTTATTTTCTGCACTTAGTCATTATTCATATCAACCTGCTGAATCTAGCAACTGAACTCACACACATACACTACTGAGTATCTAATACTTAGTAACATATTTAACAACAAGTAACAAGGCTTAATTTTGATATTATTCCGCCGCACAAATTCACAAGAAGCGAACCGTCGGTAGACTATCGTTTATCGAGCAGCTGCGAGGTCTCAAACGGACTATCGAAGTATCGCCAGTCGCCGAAATTGCGAATTTGTTAACTCCAAAGTTTTAAGTGTTAAGTTTATTCACCCCCCCCCCCCTCTAAACTTAACTAAAGCCTTTTCAAGGGACCAACAATTGGTATCGGAGCAATTAGCACGTTCGAAGGAATCCTACTTGTTGTGCTTGTGAAAATTCTTTAAAAACTTTCTTTCAAGTTTCTGATTTTCAAGACTTGCATCATGGACAACACACAGTATGCTAGAACTATGTTGATGTGTTCTCTTGACAGATTTGATGAGTATAAACGTCGAATGCGGGCATATCTTGCTTGCTACTCATGATGAGATGATGGATGTACTAAGCGAAGGACCACTTTGGAGATTACAAAGGCAAGAAAAGTGGGTGACGAACCGAGTACATTCCTAAACCAAAGAGAGAATGGAATGCGAGAAGACGGGAAAAGAGCAAACCTCAACAACATTGCTATTGATATCATCTACGAGAACCTTGGATAGCAATATGTACATGAAAGTCAAAGATTGCAAGACCGCAAAGGAACTTTGGGATAAGATTCACTTAATGCGTGAAGGCACCGATGCAATAAAGAAGAACAAAATCGGTGTGGCAGAAAAAGGTTTCAAAAGTTCAAAATGCTACCTAATGAAACCATTGAGCAAATGGAGTCCAGATTCAATGCAATCTTAGATGAACTTACCCCGCCGAGTGTAAGTTATTCAAAAGAGGAAGTAAACACCAAAATCTTGGAAGCTTTACCTGCAAGAGATGTTTGGAAAATGAAGGTGATTGCAATTGAAGAAATGAGAAAGCGTACGAGGAAGACACCTTCAAATTGTTCTCTCGATCTTAAGGCCTATGAATTTAGCAAGAAGTTAGTGCTCGAAAGGCGAAAAGGAAGAGCCAAAGACCATCGCATTGGTCGCTTCACATCATGAAGAAACATCGGGAGGACGAGGATGATATCTTGGATGAGATGCAAGAGCGGATTGCCCTACCGAGCAAGAAAATCGAATGATGAAGACCGGAAAGGCCCCTACAAGAAATTTCACAAAGAGGCCTACCGAGAGAAGGAAAGAAGAACCAAAGAAAGATAATGACTATCTATGCTTTCATTGCAAGAAACCGGGACACTTCGGACTGATTGTCCCGAGTTGAAACAAGGCAAGGAACACGATTATCTTTGCTTCAACCTGTAAGAAGCCTGGACATTTAGACGATTGTCCGGACCTACCGAAGACCAAAAGTCAACGAGAGGAGACATGGCAAGAAGGCTATGGTTGCCGAGGATGAATCGGGATATGAAGTGGGATCCGAAAAAGGAAATGAGTCGGATGACACAAAGATCGGTTGCCGATATGGAGGATTATGCTTTGATGGCCAACATGGATGAAAGCGAGGAGGTATACAACACGTATCTATAAACACTCCCGCTTTGGAAGTGATTGTGAATCAACCCGTGGTTCAAATCCTAGAAATTCGACAACAATGAGACTTTGGATGCCATCCTTAATCAATCGAGGATAATACAATCTGGTTATGAGATTGTGAAGCCGAAAAAGAGGCTCTTGAGTTAGAAGTTGGAAGATTGAAAGTGAATTAAGGGTTTTCAAAGGTAAGGAAAAAGATGTTGGACGAGAATCAAGATAAGTCGTCGCACATCCAGCGACCTCGAATCCGCCGAACCATCTTGTTCCAATACCGCATACAAATCGGGAAAGCCTTATGGAGATAGAACTAGGCTTGGATTTGGAAATCGGCAATCTAACAAGAGTGGATCCAAGAAGGTTCGAACCTAGTACCGAATTGGTCCTAAGTTTGTGCCTGCACTAGATCCATCTCCCGAGTAAAAGGCCGAAGCAAGTAAAACCAAATGAGAATGCCTCAAAGAAGCAAAATCGAAGTCTCGAAGTCAACGGCTCCTAGTAAAAAGAATAAATCCAAAAATAGATCTTCGTACCTTCTAAGCCTACCGATACGGCACTGCTACCAAGTCCGCATTGGACCACGAAGGAAAGAAACGTAAATATTCCAAGAATAAGAATCCTAAATCCAAAAATGTTGATCATTCAAGGGATACTTATCTCGGGGGAAAGGTAGGCGTTCCCGCCGACAATGATTGGAATATTCCCGCATCTAATGCTAGAAACAATCAAGTATAACCATACCGCTAGGGTAAAACCTAGACAATGGAATCAACAGAGGACTTACATAAGACCTCGGCAGACTCCATATTACGAAGTGGTCGTTCCTAATAGACAAACACACACCTATGGTTATGCAAATGTCTCTAATAACAAGAATCATTTCAAACAAGATTATGTACCAAAAGGCCGGAAAACATATGTGGTTCCTACACAACCTACATTGTTAGAACTTATGGATGTGTGGAATACATGTATGAACCAAAGTATGACACATTTAGGAGAAGACCTTATGGAAACATACCAAGGGTCATGCTTGCCATCGACCACTATGGACCCAAACGGGTTTGGGTACCTAAAATGCATTAACTTTGTTTTGTAGGGTGTCCGGTACTTTGACGGTGGATGTTCCGGACACATGACAAAGAATAAGCACTTGTCTATCAAACTTTGTGGCAAAAGATGGTCCAAGGGTAAATTTTGGCAACAAAAATACACTGGCTATACAAGAGGATATGGCACACTTGTCGAAATGGACTTACAATCAAGAATGTTGCATATGTGGAAGGACTGGATTACAACTTGCCGAGCACCTTTGGACAATTTCGTGATTTGGGATACAAGGTCACTTTTGACAAAAACAAGCTTGTATTGTCATTAGTGAAAGAGGTGATCAAGTTGTACTTGTCGGTAGAAGGCAACAGAACATGTATGTTGTGGATTGGTCTACTGCAGTTCCGAAACTCGCTCGATTGTGCATACCAAATCGAACTCAATTGGTTATGGCACAAGAAGTTAAATTATCTAAATTTTGATGATATTAATCGAGTTAGTGAAGAAGAAGTTAGTGGTTGGTTTACCCGAGATCACATTCAAGAAGGATGCTATCCGTGATGCATGTCGCAAGGTAAACAGATAAAGTCAAGTTTCAAGTCAAAGACTAAACAATCAACTAACGAGTGTTGGAGCTTATGCACATGGATCTTTTTGGACCAATAACTCCAACAAGTGTGACGAGGAAGAAATACACCTTAGTGGTTGTGGATGATTTTTCTAGATACACTTGGGTGATATTCATGAACAAGAAAAGTGAGACACTCCAAAGCTTACCTAATCTTTTGAAGAGATTACAAAATGAGAAAAGTTTAACGATCATAAAGATTAGATCGATCGAGTACCGAATTTCTCAACAAAGTTATAAGAGAATATCGTGAACGAGAATGGTGTACTTCATCAACTTGTCGTCTTTGGTACACCTCGGCAAAATGGGGTTTCTTTGAAAGAAGAAACAGAACATTAAAGGAAGCGGGAAGAACAATGATTTGTGAAGCATTGCTACCGAAAGATATTGGGTCAAGCGTAAGTAAATACGACAAGATGCTATACACAAAATAGAACATCGGTAAACAAGAAGCCGCCGAAGACACCTTATGAGATCCGGAATGGAAGGATACCTAATATATCCTATTTCCACCCATTTGGAAGCAAATGTTTTATTCTAAATCATAAAGTTCACTTGAAAACATTCCAACCAAAATCAGATGAAGGAATCTTCTTAGGATATTCTTCAGTCAGCAGAGCATTCAGGGTACTGAACAAAAGAACACTGAAACATGAAGAAACAATCAATGTTGTGTTTGATGAACCTAAGTTTACTGGTATGGAAGATGAAGAGTGTGAACTCTTTGAAAATCAACAAATCACTGATCCAGATTGTGTTGAAGTTTTGGAAAGATTCAATGACTTAAAAGTTTCTGATACTGCCCCTGCTGAACACCCTGCTGACAATGTTACTGATGCAACAACTGAAGCAATTCAAGGATCTGCTGACCCCCCTGTAGAAGAAACTACAGCAGACCCTACTGAAGATGATATTCCTGAAAGTCAAAATAACCAAAATCCACAATGGTTAAGGAATCACCCTGCTGAACAAGTTATTGGCAATGTACAGCAAGGTGTGAGGACTAGAAGACAACTGGAAGCTATGTTTACTTGTTTTCTATCTCAAATGGAACCTAAAGTTGTTGAAGAAGCAATTTCAGATCCAGATTGGATAATTGCTATGCAAGAAGAATTAAATGAATTTGAAAGAAATCAAGTTTGGATACTAGTTGAAAGGCCACTCATGCAAATATCATTGGTACTAAGTGGGTATACGAAATAAACTTGATGAATCGGTACCATTGTAAGAAATAAGGCCGGACTAGTTGCAAAAGGCTATTCTCAAGCGAAGGAATAGATTTTGATGAAACTTATGCACTTTTTTGTTGCAAGATTGGAAGCTATCAGATTATTCTTGGCACATGCTGCATATAAGAACTTCAAAGTATATCAAATGGATGTCAAGAGTGCATTTTTGAATGGTATCCTAGAGGAGGAAGTGTATGTTCAGCAACCTCCTGGATTTGAAGTTAAAGATCAAGAAAATAAAGTGTATAGACTCAACAAAGCACTTTATGGATTGAAACAAGCACCAAGAGCATGGTATGAGACTCTATCTCAATTCTTGGTGGACAATGGTTTTACAAAAGGGACCATTGACAAGACTCTTTTCAGAATCAGTGAAGGGGACAACACCCTGCTGGTACAAATTTATGTGGATGACATAATTTTTGGCTCTGAAAATGATTTACTTTGTGAAAAGTTTGCAAATCTAATGAAGAGCAAATTCCAAATGAGTATGATGGGAGAAATGAATTACTTCTTGGGATTGCAAGTTAAACAGTTGAAAGATGGAATCTTCATTCATCAAACCAAGTATACCAAAGAGTTGCTGAAGAAATTTGGTATGGAAAACGATCTTAAGAGCTCAACTCCTATGAGTACAAACATCGATTGGATGAAGATAAAGAAGGCAAAGATGTTGATCGGACTTTGTACGAGAAGGATGATAGGCGATCTCGTTGTATCTCATCGCCGAGCAGATTCGATATATCCTTTCTTTGTAGGTGTTTGTGCAAGATTTCAATCCAAACCTAAAGAAAGTCATTTAGGTGCTGTCAAAAGAGTTCTTAAGTATCTTAAAGAGACTTTGGGAGTAGGGATATGGTATTCCAAGGAAGGAAGCTTCAAGGTAATATCCTACTCAGATTCTGATTATGCTGGATGCAAGATTGATAGAAAAAGCACCTCAGGAACCTGTCAGTTAATGGGAAATAGCGGTCTCCTGGTTTAGCAAGAAACAGAATTCTATTTCAACTTCCTTCTTGCCGAATTTGAATACATTCTTCTTGGAAGTCGTGCACAAGTACTATGGTTAAGACAACAATTAAGGGATTATGGAATTGAAGAAAGGGAAATTCCAATCATGTGTGACAACACAAGTGCAATTGCAATCACGAGAAAATCTGTTTTGCATTCAAGAACCAAGCACATTGATGTGAGACATCATTTTATAAGAGATCATGTTGAAAAGAAAGATGTGGTGGTTCTATACATCCCATGAAGATCAACTTGCCGATATTTTCACCAAGCCACTTGATAGTGAAAGATTTGCCAAATTAAGGACCGAACTTGGAATTATAAAAATTGATCGATATTCAAGCGGTGTCTTGGAATTCACCAAGGGGATTAGTCTTTGCTATGTTGGGTGAGCTCACTTAGCAGATTAGTCATTGGTATCAACAATTCCATGTACTTATGTTTGAACAATTGAGCAAATGAGGTTGCCAAGGGGATTGGTCTTTGTCATGTTGGGTGAGCTCACTTGACGGATCGGTCATTGGTATTAAACTTCATCTTGTATTATCAATTGAACAAAACAAGGAGAAAACAAGGATCAGCAGAGTCACCTTGTCAGCAGGTCGAAGCATATTATCGCCAGATCTTGAGCCCACCTATTTGAGGATACCTTGCTGAAGGGAATTTTACTCAGTCAAAGTTTTTAAAGTCAAAAAGCAGTTTGGCGGGATATTTATTTTATCCATTATTACCACAGTTAAACCATCCAACGGTTACAAACGTTATGGTGGAGTAATGGGCCACGTGTCAAGACAGAATTTATTCAGATTAATCGTGGTTACCTCAATGTACGTGCTATGACAGTTTCAACTACCCACTGTCTATATATTCAGACTATTACTCAGGAGAATCGTCACTTGCAAACCTACTTTATCACTGCAATCGTTACACTGTGTGAACACAGATTTTAGATTCAATCTTCTTCATCTCATTCTTCTCATTATAATGGCGGAAAAAGTTGATGTACAAATTGAATCAGGCCAAAGTGTTAGAGGTTTTGTTGAAGATGCAAACGAATCGAACGGCCATTAACATTGGTCGAAGAATAAGGAGGTATGTCGGTCCGGAAAATGTGTTAAACATAAGACCGGACACAATTTCTTATACAAATGTTGTCGGTTTACGGAGAAACATTCAAATAAAGGAAGGAACTGAAGCATTTAAGACTGCTGTAAATGGGCGAGAAATTGAAGTTTCCCCCAGTCTGTTGAGGGAAGTTTTTGGATTTGTTGAAGTGGTGGACGGCTCTGTCAATCCTGAAGCAATGGGATTGGACAAATTGGCGTTTGTAGATCAGATTAAGACAGATGCAGAAATCAAATCCGTTCCAGGCATCAACTGCAAACACATTGGTATTGAATACAGTCTGCTGAGCAAGCTCATTGCAAAGAACATACTTGGGCTAGCTGGCAGTATGGACACTCTATCAGGACCCAAGATAGAGTTGATGATTATCATCTGTAGGAGCATGAAGTTTGACTGGGCCAGGTACTTTATTCATTATATGAAGAAAGTGGCCAAGGAAGAGAGTTTAGGGAAGAGAAAGTCCAAGGCACTGCCCTTAGGATTAATGGTCCGGATCTATTTGAATCATCTTGAAATTCCTGATGTAGCACCTGTGGATATTAATCAGTCTAGATACAAGAAGGAGATTGATTATGCAATTCCTGGACTTGATGATGATGAAGAAATTGCTGAAGAAGCTGCTGATGATAATGATGATGGAGATGATGGTGATACTTGGTGGTGAGCGGAGTTCAACCAACTAAGAAGATTTCTATCAAACCCGCCGCACCAAAGAAAAGCTCATTGGAAAGAGGAAGAAGAGTGCCGATGTTAGAAAGACTACGAAGTCCCGAAATCAAAAAGAACAAGAAAGGAAACGGCAGACAGATCGTTGAGTCCGCCGAGGGTCAAGTGGAGGTTATCGACCCGCCGTAGCTTCAAGAAAACTGTTGGTGAAATTCTTAGAGAACAACGAGAAGGAAGCAAGTAGAAAAAGAAAATTGACTAGAAAATATAATGATGATGAACCCCTATCCAAGAGGATGAAGGAAGTTGCCAAAAAGAAGAAATATGGCAAGGGAAAGAGTTGAAAGATTTGGAGGCACGAGAGGGCCCAAGAAGAAGCATCGGTAGAGGAGGAAGAAGAGGTTGTTGAAGGCGAGCCTCTAACTATCATTCCACCCGTTGTTATCGGTGATTCCTCCAATGAAGAAGTTATCAAGTCCACCGATGCCGAACGGGTTGTTTTTGAGCAACTGCAGAGGATGTACGACAGCTTCATCGACCCCGAGCTCGCCGTAGCATCCACCGAAGAACCACGGCAAACCACCGGACCGAACCGCCGTGGTGGTTGAAGAGGTGATTGGAGACTTGGTTGAAGACCCCGCAAATTTGGCAATAGTTCGGGGGAAGAGCGATCCGTCGCTAACCCCGTCGATGAGCATGTAAGTCGGGGGAACCAAGTGTGATACGGATGGAAGTAGTAGGTACAAATGCACCATCACAAGCAACTCCGCCGACTTTCAAACATCCTGTAGAAGATACCTTGAATCTGCTTGTTGGAACCTTTGGAGGTCAACAAGCTACTGGAGCTGCTCCCAGAAGATCTTTTATGCCATTTGAGAGGCATGTGAAAAAGAGCAAGAAAACTGGAGAGTATGTGGATCCCAAACTTCAGCAAATTGCTGATTACTTCCAGTGGAAGTTTGGGTTCTACAAAAGACAAAAACCAGCTGCTCAACCAATGACAGATTTTGAAGAATGGGTTTTTGACAACCGGGAGTGGAGAATTTCTTTGGATCGATTGATACAACCTTGCCGCAATCAAGACTGATGGATTTGTTTGATGAGCAACAGAAGGAGGAGGGTATCAAATTTAGAGATCCAAGAGATGGTCCTGATGATTCCTCTTCATCATCAGATAGTAGAGGAGATTTTCCCTCTGGACCAGGAGAATCAAGTGGGGGCCGCACTAACACATGTACCATCCGTGCAACATCCAACGATGTTTGGAAGATCGCCGAGGCTGCCAGATGGAGAAATGGATGAGGATCTACAAGATCTCACCATGGATGATCTAGAAGCTTTGATCAATGAAGGAATAAATTTGAGTACTGGTAAGCTGGCTGATGAACCAAGCACATTTCATGTTGTAGAGCCTACTGCACAACCTGAAGATGTACAGAATGCTGATTTGGATGTGGAAAAGACCACTGACTTCAGTGAACCAAGTGCTAGTTCTGAGGAATCCATTGAATATCAAAGTGGATTTGACTTTGAAGGGATTCTCACTAAAACTGCCATCATCCTGCACAAGATTGGTCATTTCGAAGGTTTCCAAGTGGATAATACCAATATATTCAATCCACGGGAAGTTGAAGAGGAGGTACGGTGTGCCGCTGGGGTACAAACAAGACTGCCGCACAAAGGTTGGAACGGGAGGTACAAGCCGCCGAGTCTCAAACAAAGACACCTGGACAAAGGTTGGAACCAGTTTTGGGTTTGGAGGAAACCCCTGTTATTGATGAGGCTGCTGTAGTGGAGCCTGCTGGAGCCAAGGCCACCTTTGTAGGAAAAGATAGTCGCAGACCGCCGTTAATGAGGATGAGCAACCGCCGGACTATAACTACGGTGATGAAGAATTTCAAATTTTTGGAGAAGAAGAAGTTGTTGAAGAACCCGCACAAGATCCTATCCTTGAAGATGTTCTTGGTGCAATGGTTGAGGAAGGACCTCCCCCGTGGGAGAGATTTGAGTAGAGCCATGGTCATCGGCGGACAACGGGCACAATATAGAGTTGAGGAGCTGGCGATGGATCTACCGACGTAGAATGGCCGGTGGAGTGCCAATTGAAGTTGTCAATGAGTTAAGAAGCGTAAGAAATGACATGCAACAGTTAAGAACTCAATTGGAATGAGCAAGAACAAAGATTTGAAGAACTAATGAAGATGGTAAATGATAATAGACAATCTACCGATACGCTTGCTTCAAACTTTGCATCTACTCAAAATGTCGTGAATGATCCGATATATGATGTAAGATATATCAAGCAAGGGAACACACCTTTGAAGGACAAGTTTTTGAAAGATCAACTTACATCCATTCATCAAAAACTTGACAAGCTTGTCGAAGCCGCCGAGCCTCGTCGCACAACAACGCCGTGCTCGATCCCAAATTTACCGAAAGGATCAACAGACCGGAAGAGACCCCGCAATCAAGGATTACTTCACTTGATACTAGAAGCGGAACTATGGCGCAGTCAATTACACAGAGTGATAGTATCACAGAAGCTATTCATGGCCTCATCTCACGTTTTGTTGATGATGTCACTAAGGGGGAAGAGGGCCAATCAGTTTGCAAAGAAAGAGAGGTCGCTAGACTCTTTGCACGAAGAGATGGACTGATGATACAAATGCCTTTAGGCAACCCGCACACTGGCGAGTGCAACTTACTGATGATCTACTATCACAGTACAAGAAAGAGTTTTACAACAGAAGGAGACCCTATCGTGACATGGGATTTCATGAAGGTCTTAACTCTTTCTTGAGTTTGAAGTTTTGGGAGGCAAGGATTAGAGCTTTAAGAGCAACTACCGAGAGGCGGAAGGAGTAGCGAGAGGTGAAAAGGTGCGCCAATTACAAAAGCAAAAGATTCACTTTGGATGAATTTAAGGAGTCGTATATGAAGTTTGGCTTCGGGGTGAATCGATCAACCTTGTACCGCTGAAGCATGGAATTGGTGGAAACAAGTCAATTCTTATATTGACTTTACACTTATTGAGAATGAATGGATGGTTGAAATGATAGAAGAGATCAGAGCCTATCAAGAGCAAGCTGAGAAGGCTAGACAAGAAAGAGAAAAGAGACAATAGATCAGCTACTTTTCATTGTTTATCTTTGTCGTATCTAGTTGTAATAACTATGAACAAATGTTTATAATGAGAATTGACTAAATTTGTTCGTTTGTGTTTTTATCTTTTTGCTTTGTTGATTAGGTGAGGGTAGTGGCATCATCACCAAAAAGGGGAAATTGTTGGACTTATTTCTTAGTTTTGATGATGAGTGCCATACTAGTCGTTATAGTGCAAAGGCAAAAAGATGTCTAGATAAAATGTATAGGTTTATTAGAGTTTGATTCACAAATAGGTTTGATCAAACAAGCATCGTAAATGGTCGCCGATTGTTTATCGCCAGACCGATCTAGGTCGGTAGGGTAGATAGGTCGATGAGGCGGTCCGGAACCCGCCGAAGACCGAAGACCGAAGGCCGAGGGTTCAAACTCGATTAATGAAGGCTAAGGGATCAAACTTAGTATTTAATGTCAAGGATATGGAATCGAATTTAGGCAAGTCCGTGATGACCTAAAGCGATTACATATACCTGTGTGAAAGGTCTAAGTTCCACAAGTTGGATGATGTTTGGAACTTGGTTATACTTTAAATGATGTAATCTAACTTCACAAACAAAAGTTGGATAAAAAGATTCACCGCATTATATTTTACGGACAAAAATATGATGTTCACAGAGATCGATTGGTTTTACAGCAGTCGATGAACCTCGCCGATATATACCTCGATCAATTCAAGATTATTGGGAAGTTACATGGATAAGAAATTGACCAACTACCTCTCGACTTATCAAGCAAATCAAAGGCCGAGATTAAAAAGACGTTGGGATGATCCATATTTTTATCCATTGGATACAAGTCAAAGGGTGGATGCGATCGCACCGTCAAAAGGTAATCCCGACGTTGTCGATCCCATGAATAGTGACGAGAATGCGTGCGGATGGGACAAATACAAGGAACGGTCACATTTGAATTTCAAATTCAAGTCACATGCATTCCTACCTATAAATAGAGGACTTTCAACTCAAGAAGAAGATGATGAATTTTGGGATAAACTTTAAGTGATAACACCGATGAAAAACACCCCGCCGAACTTACCGAGCTTAAGGCCGCCGATCTAGTTATTTTCTTCAAGTGCATTCTCGTGTTCAAGCCGCATCGAGCATACACACTTGAAGACCGCAAGTCGCTTGATTATATCATCCTAATCAAGCTGCCGCAATCGAATCATTTACTTGATTCATTCTTTATTTTATAAAGAACCCGCCGAAGACAATGAAGCATCCGTTAGGTGTGAAAGACCGTTGGTTTGTGGTGAAGCGGTGAAGAGGCAATTCTACCCTTCAAGGACCGGTGGAAGACTCGGGAAAGCAATCCTACCGTTCTTAGTTTTCGTTTGTGAAGCCATAGTTATTGGTGAAGGACAAGCAACCTAGGATTCTTTGTAACGTATAACTCAAAGATTACTAGTGAATTTCCTCCAACATCACGGGAGAAGAGTGGACGTACGGGATTACATCACCCGGAACCACTATAAAAATCTCTCTACTTACTTACCGCATTTATTTTTCGCACTTAGTCATTATTCATATCAACTCTCGAATCTAGCAACCGAACTCACACACATACACTACCGAGTATCTAATACTTAGTAACATATTTAACAACAAGTAACAAGGCTTAATTTTGATATTATTCCGCCGCACAAATTCAAAGAACCGAACCGTCGTAGACTATCGTTTATCGCCAGGCTACCGAGGTCTCAAAGCAGACATCGAAGTATCGCAGTGCCGCCGAAATTGCGAATTTGTTAACTCCAAAGTTTTAAGTGTTAAGTTTATTCACCCCCCCCTCTAAACTTAACTAAAGCCTTTTCAAGGGACCAACAGTTATGAAATACTAAAAATTGGGAGTCGGTCAAATACACCCGAATAGCGTCAAATTCCTCGTAGGTTTCATGATTTGGTGTCGCCTGAACACCACTCCTTTCTCTGTAAAGCTATTTAGAAATTTCTACCAGTGTAAGTTAACACAAGGCAGTGGGGGATGGTATCACTTCTGCCGTAGAGCCGGTACTCAGATTATCCCCTTATCTGGCAAGGATAAAACCAAGAAAAAATGGCAAGAGCACTTCTTCTTCGTGAAGCACAGTGCGGATGTGAGTCTGGGGCGATGGAACTCTTCTGCCATGAAGGACGCCACTCTAGCCAAATATCTTGCTAGTAATAAGATTTCCCTTACTTTAGACTCCATAAGCTCTGCGTTGATAGATGCGGCCCAGCTTCACACTGTAGGGCCTAGTGGCTATGTGGAATTCTCCAAAGAACAGTACAGAAAATGTATGTCTGCATTTATATTTTATTCTCATTTTGGATGCCTTCTGATTGTCTTTTATTTTTGTAGTGGCTAATGTAGATGATCTGATTAGCATCGATATCGACGAAGAGGAGGAGACAGAGCAGTTACCTGATGATTCTGAGCGGACTTTGTCGGCTATTCCAGAGCAAGGTGTTGTTTCTGCGCAGAAAGAGTCTGATGAGAGGGATGCTGATGGTGAGGCTTCTCAGGGTAAAGCGGCGGCGGTAGAACCTTCTGTTCAGATATTACCGAGCATCGCTGAGAATACAATGTCAAGGGACGTGGGGGTTTCTCCTATAGATCCATCTTCTGCTCTGACTGCTGTGCCACTGAGAACTATTTCTCAGAAAAGTAAAAAGAGGCACAGGCCTGCCTCATCCACTACAAGAAAATTGAGTTTTAATGAGGAGAAATCCGGTCATTAAAAGTCACTTTCCCGTCATGAAAGACTTTTAATGACGGGAAATTTACTCTCATCGCCCCTAGTTACTGCTTCTCTATATAAAGGTCAATAATGAGAGTAAAACGATCCCGTGGCTATTGCTATTCCTCATTAGTGATGGGTATTATACTCTCATTAAAAACTATCAATCATGACGGGACCGTTTACTCTCATTATCAACCTTTACATAGAGAGGCAATACCGAGGGGGCGATGAGAGTAAATTTCCCGTCATTAAAAGTCTTCGTGACAGGAAAGTGACTTTTAATGACCGGATTCCCCCTCGTCAAATATTTGAAACGATAGTATATACCCTCATTGTACGTAAACCAAACTCTCACTAAATCGTGATTCAATGATGACTCATCCCATCACCATCAAGCCAAATAAAACACATTACTAAATGAAAAATAAGTTGTCAAATATTGAAAAACAATCCATAAGCATAAATAACAAAACTCTTGAATCACTAGAACAAAAGTGAGAAAAAAACTACTTTTATACAAGAAAACGTCATAAATACGTATCTTAAGTCCAACCATATCCATGTTAGTATATGATATCTTCTGTTATTTTCCATCCATTATTCTAGAATAAAACACTAACACTAGGCATGTGCACACTACTAAATCAAGAAAGGTACTATGTATAAGTATAATAAGAACGGAAAACAACCCATGAAAATGAAAGCACATTTAATGAGAATATGTTAAATGAATGTTATAGCAGCATTTTACTAACCAAAATAATAAAAGATCATGAACTTCAAATTCACTCTCCAAGTCGGTGCTTGATGACTGTCGCCTTTTCCATTTCTTTTACCGCGGATGTTAGGCCGACGCTATTTTTGCTTTCAACCAAATGTTGCTTTAGCCACCATGTGTCACTGCTTCATAGTAACGCAAAGAACTGTACAGAAGTTCAAAATAATATGTGAAAGCTTGGAAATGGCTCAACCAAATAACAATGAATCACATCAACAAACAAAAATGATGAGCCAAGCAAGAAAATAGTAAAGACAAGCACTTCTGCATTTCTCACCTCATGAGGTACTTCACAGCACCAAAGAAAAAAATTAAGAAGCAAGATATATTTCACTATTGGAACACAAAGCAGGGAAAAAAACCTCACAAAGCCCAAGAAAAACAAAATCACGTTGATAACTAGTAACTTTACTCTTATGCAAGAGCATACATTAGATACTTTGAAACATAACTGTTTTGCTGGTGGCCTACATGAGATATACTTTGAAGGGTGACCTCTAAAACTATAAATCATCATCACAGCTAAAAAATTCAGCTTGAATAAAATTTATAAAAAGATGGTTCACAAAACATAAAGTTGAAAAAAAAAAAACAAGCTTCAATAAGTAAGATCAGTGGTTCTTTTTTATGCCCAATATGTTTGTACCTACACATATAAAGAGCCGGATTGAGATACCAAGAAACAAGAATCGTAAGTTATGCACAGAGCAAGTAGGCAGAATAGAAAAGAAAAGGCTATTACAACTAAGTAAATGTAACAATCACATAAGTCCAACATTTGGAATTATTAGCTCGAGAATACTTATAACCACCCAAGAATTTTCAATAGCAGCTTAACAACAAAATGCAATTTGCTCAAATATATGTTTAAACACCCAAGTATTTTCAATAGCATTTTATATTGGAAAGACAAAAAAAACCCTGCAGTAACAAAACAAAGGTTCAAACAATTCAACCGAGTCTTTCAGAAAGATTCACCTAACTTTCATCCTCAAGAAAATCAACACCATGAAATCAAAATTTGTCAGCATTGAGAAGTACAATGAATGCCAAACAGAATAACAGAATCTCCTCTAAATGATAGAAGCATCAAACCTAGTGGAGAAGCAAAATGAAGCATATTCAAACCTGTAGTACCTTTCACATTTCCAACACAAGGAATTGCAGGAGAGCACAAAACAGCAGCAGCATTGGTCAAAGTAATATCAACAGGAGGTGTATCATCAAAACAAGCAGAAACAGCAACAGTGTTTGCCACAAGCAGGTTCACACCTCAAAACATTAGTAGCCAGCAAGGTAGAGAAGTCTCTGATCTGATAATCAAGGTAGAGAAGTCTCTGATCTGATTATCAAGGAAGAATGTACAGCCTGCTGATCACAAGTGTTCAGTAGCTCTACAGCCTGACAAACAAAAGCTCTATTACACCGTGTTCGTCAAATGACCAACAAGCTTGCAAGATCACAAGAAGAAAGTTATTATGCACAACGGATAAGTGTAATACTCAACAGATCAGGAGCAGCTTGATGCACAGAGGGTGATTCAGCAAGAAGCAAATGCAAAAGCAGTAGTGCAGATGTACAAAGAGGTACTCAAATGAAATTAATCAAAGATTCAGCAAGGCAGATTCAGTCAAAACTTCAACACAGAAGAATATGGGGCTGGTTTCAAACAGGCTCAACAAACCAGCAAAGAATGAATGACCATATTGACATACATGCATTTGTATGCACACATAAATATGTATGTATATATGTACATAGGTGAACCTTAAGTGGCTTCATCCCATATTAACAACTTGTAAACTATTCATTTAAAGGAACCTGAGGAACTATGTGAACCTGAGGAACTATGTGCTGCATAGCCCATTCTGGACCGAATTCCTCTGCAAACCGCTTCACATTATTTGCGTGCCCTCTCCGATCGAATAAACCTATAAGCTTACACAGTTAGTTTTCCCAATATATATATATATATATATATATATATAAAGATCATATGATAATATATATATATAAGTTGATAAACGAAGTTAAATGCCTACAAGTAACTCTACTTTATTCTATTTAAGAAATGGATCCAAACATAAAACAAAATCGATGTTGATAAACTAACCCACCTTGCCTTTCAGCCATTGCATACAGAGAGCACCAAGTTTATCATCAAAAAATCCAACACCGAATTGACTAGCTAATAAAGGTATGTACTCAATTATAGCTAGCCTAACTCTCCAATGTCGATCTTCCGCAAGTTCTACGATAGCCGGCGAAGGGATCGGGAAAGGTGTCTATCCCAATAACCTGGATTGTTAGGTGTTATACTTCTTAACTGGCTAAACAGAGACGAGAGCGAGTGTGTGTGTGTGTGTGTGTGTGTGCGATCATAGTCGAACTTTCCAAAAAATCAAATAAAAGCAAGCAACCTAATCTGCAATTTACCAACCTGGTTCACTTGATCAAGCTTGCTGATAATATTCAAGCGAACATCGGGAAACTCATCCTTGAGAAGTGAAAGAAAAATTGGAAGAAGTTGTTCAATTGTAGCATCCTAAAATCAAAACCAAGAATAGTAAAATTTGTGAACTTTGGCCAAGAAAGATCCAATTCACATTCCGAGCAAGTCACCTATACAACCCAAAAATGGTTTTAAACGGAAAAAGAAGAGCTCGAGAAACACATTCCCACTAGGTAGACTTGGCTACATGGACATTTTATCTCCATTGCGCACCATTTTATACCATACTCTTCTTCGCAATTCCTATTTCACCCTTTCACGTACTTCGCCTAATTTTCCCACAAAATCATTGTGGGATAACCAACAAATGTTTCACGGTGAACGAAAAGTCATCCCAACCATCCATGTGATTAAATATATAGCTAAAGTACAAATCAATGATCCAAGAACGAGATATATAGTTGATCTTTATCTTATTTAAAAAAAACCCATTACAACTTACAAGTTTATAAGATGGATATATGTTAGCTCAACAACCGTTTAAGTATATAGATAAGGGTAGCTCACACTAGGCTTATATGGACCACATCTTTCAACAAGTAGCTTTTGTCTTTAGTTTATCGATCCCAGTACGTACAAATAATTCGCAAAACATCAGCTAATACCACCAAGTGCGAGAAGCTGTTGGTCATGTATGAAGAGAGCTTTGTAAATAGATACAGGAAGCAACTTCGTAACCTATTAAATAATAATGAAAATTCAAAAAATCCCCACGAACAAAGAGGGGTCTGAGCAATAACTTGCCCTGCCAATCAAATAATCTACGGTGTAGTTTAAGAAATTAAACCACATCCAATACTCAGAAGTAAACGAAGCTGCACACAGTCACACAGCCAATACTTATGCACGAAACTGACGAAAGAAATTCGTACCTTTCCCAAAACAGGTGCCATTCCTATTATGACAGAAGCTAAAGCAGAACGAACATGCTGGGATGAATCTGATGACAATTCCTTAAAGAGAAAAATGGCATTTCGTTGGGATTGATTAAAATAAACTACTCATGCACCAGATCCTATGCAGTGAAATCATCATAAATGTCTAACTAACAGTATACCTTTACACAAGGGAGGATATGCTGGATGGAAAGTTCAAGACTCAATATTTTGCAGAACTTGGTGACTTTTCCAGCAGCAGCTATACGCACTTCAGCCTCATTATCACGTAGCAGTCGAACATAAACAGGAACCAAATCCAGTCTGAACAGCACAGAAAAAAGGAGAGAAATGTAAAAAAAAAAGGTAATTACAGACATTTTTTCTGAGCAAAACAACAAAAGGAATGGTGGTGTTATTGATAGTATCAAAGAATCTAGTGTATCAGAATTAGGCAAAATCATTTAACAATAAACAAAGAGTGATGCAATGCAAGGAAACATCTTATCATGCTTTGTAGGGATGTCAAAAATACTTCTCCAGAGCTCATCATCTTCATGATGTTATCTATATACAAAACTCTAAGCAACATGTAACAGCTTCATTTTTAACCCCTACTTTGCATCTATTATGTCTCCTACAACAAGTTTATTCTGATATTAGGCAGAAGCATAAGATCAAAATTGTAGAATGTAAAAGTCTATTATGCTACCAACACATACCTGAATGATCCCCTTTTTTACTATGAAAGGTCCTTGAAGCTTATCTTCACTATAATTAGAGGATACTCAATATCCCACCCAATAAACAACACACATAAACCCAACAGATTTGAATCAAACCACTTCAATAACAATGCAGACATCATCACACATCAAGCCACATCTAACAATGCATACATCATCCCACATCACGAGAAAAAAAAGGTCAAATACAACTATGCCAAAAATCATGTATTATTTAGTCTTTTAACAATTACTCTTTCGGCAACAAGTCAAAAAATTAAACACTATCAGAGTGTGTGTTATAATAATATCCAGAAAAAACAATGAAAGTGATTCATGACCCAAATAACGTTTCTACAAAATCCCCTTCAATGGGTCTTCAATAAATCCCAACCCCATGGAGTAAATTATTGAAAATAAATATAATATCAAATCAAGAAAACAGAAAATTTTGAGAGATTTACCTAAAAAGGGAAGTAACTGTGAGTCTCTATGAAAAAAAGAACTACCTGATTGTTTCTACCACGGATTCTGATGCACCCTCTCCTCTGTCAAAGGTACAGCGGCGTCCTGGTCTTCGAGCGGGTCTACTCTAATGCTTCTTGGAGAATGAAAATAGGTGGTCTGAATCGCCAACCACCGGATTTTGAGACACAACAGGTTCAACATCCATATCCATGGAACCAAAACAGAAGAGAAATTTACAGACGGGACAACATGAAGAACGACAGAGACGGATAGCTAGGGTTTGGAGAAGAGAAAATCGCGATTTAGAATAGCAACATTTTGGGTGAGGGGGAATGACAAGATAAGGGGATAAAATAAAAATAAAAGTAATCTGAAAAAAAATATAAAAAACAAAAAAAAAATGTTTTTGGAAAATAACGAGGGGAATGTTTTTTTATTTATCATAATGACGGGATTTCATATAAACAATGAGAGTATTTAAAATTCAGTCACTAAATGTCACATTTTAGCTATATAAGTTTTCTCCTCTCACCTTGCTTCTAACAAAAACTGTCTTTTAATGATGGGATTTGCTCCCTTCATAAAAATTTTGTAACTATTGGTCCATTTTCTTGTAGTGATCTGGGACATCTGCTAGCGATTCCTCTTTTGATTTTGAGGACATGTCCGCAGAGGATTTTGCTGATTCTGTAAGTATGTCTATCTTCTTCTTCTTCTTTGATTTCGTATATATATTTGCTAAGATTTAATCTTTTACAGTGTTACCATTTGGGGAAGTCTTTGTACAAGAAGACTTCCGGGATGGCTGGGGAGATCTCTTCCCTACAACAGAAGGTGGCTAGTCTGGAGGAGGCCAATGCCAAAGTTGCAAGCTTGGAGGAAACCAACCGTGTGCTACTATCTTCAGAGGCAGCTGCTCGCCTGGAAACTGAGCAAGCTCGTCTAGAAATTGAGCAATTAAAGGCTAATCTTGCCAAAACCGAGGGTTTGTTGTTCACCCATTGCGAGAACAACTAAAACTTAGGGACGATTTGAAGAAGATGAGAGAAGAGAACCAACAACACCTGGTTACCGTAAAGAAGATGAAGGCTGATTTTGATGAAACTCTGAAGCAGATGGAGGAAACTCCTGCCCTGAACACTATTCAGAAAATTGTTGTTGGGTATAAGGCTTCTCCTCAAACTTATGAGCAAATCCAGATTATTCTAGCTCCAGCGCTGCGTAGAGGATATACCCTTGGTGTCGATGAAGCTAAGCCGGCTGATTTAGCGATTAGCACTCTGCCTAATCACAAGCTATACGATAAGAAAGCCGGCGACATTTTCACAATACGGTATGACGAATATAAAAGTGGGGAAGACATTGTCCGCAAGTACGCCAAGAAAAAATCTGCACAGCCTTCTGCTTCTTCTGCCCAACCTTCTGCTTCTTCTGTACAGCCTTCGGCTCCTTCATCTTAGTTTATATAAACTTTTGAAATTTGAATTTTGTTACGCTTGAAGAGCGCTTTTGGTGTAATGACTTTATTTTCTATTGTTGTAGATGTCTGATACTTTTGATCCTTTCAGCCTTTGAATTTTCTTATATTCACTGAATATGCTTTATCCTCTGGATCATTTTACTGCTTGGATTAGCTTTTTATTTTGCTTCTACATAGATCCTTATCTCCTTATTGCGCTTCAAAGAACTGAGGATTCTTGATCCTTAGCTTCTTTATGTATAATGTGTACGCTGGGCAGAAATGCCTTGTTAGTTTAACACGTAGGATTTGAATGTTCTCTGCGGAAAATATCCTTGCACTGCAAGTTAGATATTTATATTTTTTATTTGGGTTTTCTGCGCCAAATGCCCTTGCATTGCAAGTTTGGCGTTTATATAAATTGTGGGCTCTGCACAGAACTTTTTGCGCTGCAAGTTTAACACTTGTGTGTCTTTTAATTGGTTCTTCTGCCCAGAATGCCTCCGCGCTGCGAGTGTGGCATATCTTTTTAACAATGTGCTCTGCACAGAATTTTCTTGTATTGCAAGTTTAACACCTGTGTGTTTTTTAATTGGGTCCTCTGCCCAGAATGCCTCCGCGCTGCGAGTTTGGCATATCTTTTTAACAATGTGCTCTGCACAAAATTTTTTTGCTCTGCAAGTTTAACACTTGTGTGTTTTTCAATTGGGTCATTTGCCCAGAATTCCCTTGCGCTGCAAGTTTGGCACTCACATTTTTAATTGGGACTTCTGTCCAGAATGCCGTTGCGCTGCAAGTTTGGCACTTTTATCTTTAGAGTGGGACTTCTGCCCATTCGTTGCAAGTTTACTGATAATCGAATATCCTGCTTTAATTTCTTGTTCCAATACAAGTTAAAAACATCCACACAAAATTGAAAAATGAATAATAATTCAACGTAGCGTTACTCAAAGAAATAAAATTATTTTAAGGAAAAATTTTCTTTAGGTGAACAGCATTCCAACTTCTAGGAATTGTTTTTCCAGAGGCATTAGCTAGTTGATAAGATCCTTTTCCATGCACTTTGATGATTTTATAAGGACCTTCCCAATTTGGGTCTAGCTTTCCCGTGGGGCCTTGCTTACTGGAGTCATTTCGCCTCAGCACTAAATCGCCTTCTTTAAAATACGTAACTCTAACGTTGGAGTTGTAGTATTGGGCAATCCTCTGCTTGTACTTGGCCATATGTATCAATGCAATGTCGCGTTTATGTTCTAGCTCGTCCTTGACATGCAGCATGTCTACTTCCTGCGTTTCTGGACAGTATAATTATGTCCTGGGAGACTTGTGTCCAATCTCTGCTGGTATTACTGCCTCACATCCATATGCTAAGGAGTATGGAGTTTCCTGTGTAGCAGCATTTGGGGTAGTTCTATATGCCCACAGGATATTTGGAAGATGGTCTACCCAATGAGATCCCTCTTGTTCCAACCTTTTCTTCAATCCCTGTTTTATCTGCCTGTTGGTCTGTTCTACCTGCCCATTGGCTTGAGGATAGGCCACTGATGTAAAGTGTTGGGAGATTCCTAGGTTGGTGCACCAGGCCTGCACTCCTTGATCTTCAAACTGTGTGCCATTGTCAGAGATGAGATTTTTAGGGATTCCATACATGCACATAATATTTCTCCATAGGAACTTCTGTATTTGATTGGCTGTGATGGCGGTTAAAGGTTCAGCTTCCACCCACTTGGTGAAATAATCCACTGACACCACTAGAAACTTGAAATATCCCGGTGCTCGGGGTAGTGGACCCACTAAGTCTACTCCCCATTGATCAAAAGGCCATGGAGATACAATTGGTACCATATCCTGTACAGGATTATGTGATAAATTGCTATGCACCTGGCATGTTCTGCAAGTTCTGACCAGATTCTCTGCGTCTTCTTGCATTTCAAGCCAGTAATACCCGTAAAGCCTACATTTCCTGGCCAGAGCTCTTGCTCCCAAATGATTTCCACAAATTCCGAGGTGGATTTCTCTCAATACATAATTTCCCTCATCTGGAGTAACATATCTCAACCAAGGTGCTGCATAGGATTTTCTGTACAGAACATCGTTGAAAAGAGCATACGTGGTTGAGAGTCTTATCAGTTTTCTAGCGCGTACTTTATCTTCGGGAAGTCTTCCATCTCTCAGATATATTACAATTGGATCCATCCAGGTTTCCGCCTGTGTTATTGGTTGTACTTCAATTTCATCACAACTCTTCTGCTTTAACTGCTCAACCAACACCTTTTTGTTGGACAAGAAATTTGATCCTAGCTTTGATTAAGCATCTGCTCTGGTGTTTTGGGCTGGAGTTATCTGCTCTACTTCCACCATTAAGAAATTCTGCAATTTTCTTTGTGCCACTGCAAGGTATTTTTTCATGGGACCTTCCTTTGCTTCATATTCTCCCTTGACATGATTTGTTACAAGCTGTGAGTCTGTGTAGACTTTCAGATTTTGCACACCTAACTTCTGTGCTAGATTTAATCCAGCTATCAAAGCTTCATATTCTGCCTTATTGTTAGTGGCTTGAAAATCAAAATGAAGTGCATATGGGAATTCTTCACCCTTTGGGCTAATGAGTAGGAGTCATGCTCCTGCTCCTTCTTTGTTGGAAGCCCCGTCCACATAAAGCTGCCACTGTTCAGATTTGCTCTTTTCAGCCATGTTCTGCTCAGCCTTTTGCTCTATAGCCAAGGCTTTTTCTTCTGCCAAGAAATCGGCTAATGCTTGGGCTTTAATTGATGTTATTGGTTTGTATTCGATATCAAACCCTGCCAATTCAACTACCCATTTTGCTAACTTTCCAGACTTGTCTGGTTTATCCAAAATTTGCTTTAAATGTTGATTTGTCAATACAATCACTGGGTGACTTTGGAAGTATGGTCTTAATTTCCTTGTGGCATGTACCAAGGCTAAGACTAATTTTTCCACCTCAGAATATCTAGTCTCGGGTCCTTGTAGGGCTTTGCTTGTAAAATATACTGGCCTTTGTATCATGCCATGTTGCTTCACTAACACAGCACTCACTGCTTCATTGCAAAAAGACAAGTAAAGAAATAGTATCTCACCTTCCTGAGGTAGAGTTAGAGTTGGCAAGTGGCTAATATGATCTTTTAACTCCTGAAAAGCCTGTTTACATTCTTCATTCCACTCGAATGGACTGGTCTTCCTGAGAATTTTGAAGAATGGTGTTTAGGGTGATTTTCTATGATTTATATCGTTCTATTTCGTAACAATTTTCCTTTATACTCTGATGTTTTGCATAGAAAGTGAACGTTTATTTGATTTATTAAGCAAGTGATGTTTGGAATGGTTTAATCGCAAAGTTGGTTGAATTATGAGGTTTTATTGTTGATTTTTTTATCGATTTGAATGATTTTACACTTTGCAATGTTTTTGATATCTTGTAGATACACGAATTTGGCTTAAAAGAGGTTTAAAAGAGGTTTAAAAGATGTTCAAGTGAGGATTTACATGGAAGAAAAAGGATAAAGATGAAGTCGGATAAAGATAGAGATGAGAACCGGATTTGAAGTTGAACAGAACGAGCGTCTGAAGCTCCGTCCAGATGGACGGGCGTTTGAGGAATCGGACGGGCATCCAGGAAGGAATAGTGGATTCAGAGTATTGAGATTTTTGCTGAACGAGAGTCCAAATTTACATAGGACGGGCGTCTGACATGACTCGGCCCGACTCAAAGATTTTATGCTAGCTGGACGGGCGTCCAGGACCTCAGACGGGCATCCAGTCCGCCGCCTCAGCTAAACCGACATTGAATCCTATAAATAGTCGTGTTTTCTGAACCCTAAAGAGGAGATAATTACATTAGGCGGCCACAGAACCCTTAGGGGCGATTTTTCTGTGTTCTCCACCCTTGATATACAACTTTTATGCTTTCGATTTCCTAGATAAATTTCTCCAATTTTATGTACTTCATAGAAGCTATTTCGAGTATTCAAACGATGCTTAGAGGCTAAAAGCTTTTGGAACAAGCGTTGTGAAGCCGTTCTATCAACACTTTGATTACACCTTTGGATTATCTTGTGAGTTTTTATTAAAAGTTGTATCTTTATTATGTTTTACTTGTTGTTATGCAATTTAATCGATAGATACCTTGCATGCTTGATGTTTAATGTTCGATGAGAATCGTGATTAAACCCTAGATCACCGTAGTAAAGATTAGATCTTTAATCAATTAACGAGAGTTGTTAGGTTGAATTTCTAGATTAGAAATTGAGAAATTTCACACCTTGGATATAAAAGCGTTAATCTTTAGGATCGAAAGATAAAAGATTGATAAACGAACTTTTCGAAGAGATTAGGAGCTCAAACCTTTATTAGGTGACTCACAACTTTTATTAAAAATCATTAGATAATCTAGAGAAGAAATTGAATGTTATAGAATTGGTGGATCAATTGCTTGTTCGTTCGTTAAATTATTGATTAAAATCGCTTGAACTTGAATTGCTTAGCTAAGTTAGAACTTTTTACTGCATTTTTAGGTTTTAGAATAGATTATTTTAGATAATTTGGTTCATAATCACGTTTCCTGGCTTTAGATTTCTAATCTTCTGTCCAGTTTACTTTTGTTATTTTCGTTTTTAGTTTGTTACGTGTTAATTGTTTTTATTTTCTTATAACTTTAGTAATAGTAGTTGTGACATCTTTAGGTTAGTTAGATAAAAAAAAACTAGGTAAACAACCTCGATTCCCTGTGGACTCGACTCCGGTATTAACCTCTATACTATGATCCCTGCACTTGGGGTAAACCGGATTTATTTTTATTACATGTTTATTTTTCATTAGATAAAATCCGAGACAAGTTTTTGGCGCCGTTGCCGGGGACTTGGTACGGTTGTCTAGTTTTTTTTACTAAGTTTTCTGTTTCTGTTTTCTGTGCTGGTTTCCAAACGGGAGTCCGGAGTAAGTGGACGCCCATCCATCTAAAAAGAGCCAACTCGGTACCGTTTGGAGGAAATCAGACGAGCGTCTGGATTGCCCCAAACGGCCGTCTAGTTCTTCAAGCAGACGCCCGTCCGGATTAATTGGACGCCCGTCTGGCCTCCTATTTTTATTTTCTTTTCATTGTTTTTAACTTTTAGTTTCTAGTTTAGACAACTTGATTTTGGTTTCGGTTTATGCAAACTCGAAGTCAAAAGGGGCCACTGCTTTACACCCCTGACCTCGAACGAACCATAGTCAGACCAAACAGGCGAAGAGTCCGTCCTGCGGTTCTTCCTGACGAAGGGAGTACGGCCGATCAAGACCTCGAACGAAATCTAGCAATAGAAATCAATGACATAGTCATTATGGCTGCAGAAGATAGACGTACGTTGGCTGACTACGCCATGCCTGGTGAAGTCAAAGTCAACCCGGCCATTGTTTTACCCGCCATCAATGCACCAAATTTTGAACTCAAACCCGGTCTTATCCAAATGATGCAACACGCATCAATCTTTCATGGTTTCCAATCTGAGAATCCTCACACTCATGTACACACATTTTTGGAAATATGTTGTACAACTCGCATACAAGGGGTAAATGAGGATGCAATAAAATTGAAGCTATTTCCGTTTTCCTTGAAAGGGGAGGCGAAAGAGTGGTACAACTCTCTGCCCGCCGAGTCAATTACCACCTGGGCCGAACTCGAGAAAGAGTTCCTGAGTCAAAACTTCCCACCATCCAAAACAGCCCAGTGCCTACGTGAAATTTTCACTTTTTATCAAAAGGAAAACGAATCGTTCTTTGATGCATGCCAGGGACAGTACAATTCAGTCACATGCCAGGCATGTGATAATGTGGGGCATACTGCTCGTTTCTGTCCTATGGTTGGACAGAACACTGAAGTCAATGCGTTTAGTGGCCATCAAAATCAGAGTTTGAACAATCAGTTCTCTGGCCAAAGCAATCTTCAAAACCAGGGTTTCCATCAGAATCAAAATCTCAATCAAAATTCGAATTTTAACCAGAATCAGAATTTCAATCGAAACCCAAGCTTCAATCGAACTCCGAACACGAATTTTTCCAATACGAATCAGAGGTTCAATCAAAATTGGCCAAACAATTCAAATCCTACGTTTCAGAATCGTTCCACCAATCCTTCCCGCGAGAACTTTCAGAACTCTCAAGGCCCCTCTCACTCTAATGATCTTGAAGCTAAACTGGAGGAGCAGAATAATAATATCCAATCCCTTCAGAGCACAATAAAGAGTCTTGAGAGGCAGATCGGGCAAATGGCTAGCCAACTAGCTTCCAGACCCTCAGGGCAGTTGGCCAGCTTTACGGAGAAAAATCCTAAGGGTGGTCAGGTAGCTCAGACCGATTTGAATCATAGCCAGTGCACTGACCTAGTTCCTTCAATTCCCTATGGTAAAGAAGAGGCCAGTGCCATGAATCTCAGATCTGGTACTCAACTTAGTGGTCCCCCGAACCAGGGAAACCACTAACCCCTCCCCGCCGATGATGAGGCGGGGAGGGAAATCGAGCACCCATGTTCCCCTTTTCGCAAGAGAGTACTCGTGTGGGCGATCCTCCGAGAAATGAAAAATCAAGTAAGAGTCGGTGGCGGATCCCCGACTAGTAAAAGAAGTGAGAAAGTGGTAAGGTGGAAAGATTTGGAAGATAAAGCTGTCAGTTCATCCTCGAAGAAAGTCTTTTTCGAGAGTGATTTAAAGAAACTACCATTTCCACCTAGGAAAAGCAACATCTCCTTGCATGAGGACAAGAAATATGAAAAAGTGCTTAATCTTCTGAAAAATACTCAGGTTAATCTTCCATTATCTGATGTTTTGGTTGAGATGCCTAAGTACACTAAGTTCATCAAGGATGTTGTTTCTTCTAAGAAGAAGTTAGAAGACATGGATCGGTTGATTGGTGAGGATTGCTCTACCATAAGTTATGAAGATCTACCAATCAAGAGGGGTGACCCTGGGAAATTTGTGCTCACATTGCTGATGGGAGGCCTATTCTTCCCAAACTCTTTATGTGACCTGGGTGCATCCATAAGTCTGATGCCATTGTTTGTATGTAAACAGCTTGGATTGAATGATCTTTTAGAACCCACGACCATGAACCTACAATTCGCTGATAGATCTTCCAAGAAAGCTGCGGGGATACTAAAGGACGTATTAGTTCAAGTTGATAGATTTACTTTTCCGGTTGACCGGTACGTCCTAGACATAGAAAAGGATAAGAATGTCCCCTTGATACTTGGAAGACCTTTTCTTTCTACGCCCGAGCCCTCATTGATCGTGAAGGTGGGCAAGTGACCATACGAGTCGGTGATCGGGAGGTGAGCTACGTGTCTCCAAAGCTATTCGAGACCCTCGATTATCCAACCGGCTTCTCCATTGAGGATATGTCGATGACTTTAATGATTACATGGAAAAGCAAGTCATGGCTGTTGAGACTGAATATGAGCGACTGGTTGAAAATTTGAATAATCTTGGTTGGGTGAATCTAGAACAATTAGAAGCTGAATTTAGTAAAGTTTCGTGGAAAGGAGAAGCTCTAGCAGTGGGACCACTAAGTAAACTCAGTGATGTTGAGTTGAAAAGTGGAGATCTTAAATCGAGTTTAGAAGAACCCCATGCGGATCTGGTACTGAAGTGGTTGCCTAAGCATCTGAAATATGTTTTCTTGAGAGAAGGTGACAAGCTTCCGTTGATTATTTCTGCCAATCTATCCCGGTTGGAAGAGATGAAACTGTTAAACATTTTGAGAAAGAATGAGAAAGATTTTGGTTGGCAAGTGGGAGACATCAGAGGGATATCTCCTGACTTATGCATGCACAAGATTAAAACTGAAAAGGGTGCCAAGTGTATTAGACAGCCCCAGATGAGGCTCAACCCTCACATGCAAGAAGTAGTTAAGAAGGAGATTATCAAGCTTTTGGACATGGGTATTATTTATGCAATTGCTGACAGTGAATGGGTGTCCCCTACTCAAGTAGTTCCTAAGAAAGGAGGAATTACTATTGAGAAGAATGAAAAGGGTGAAGAAATAGCATTAAGGCTAGTAACGGGTTATAGAGTCTGTATCGACTACAGAAAACTAAATGAAGTTACAATGAAAGATCATTTCCCCCTTCCTTTCATTGACCAGATGCTAGAGCGTCCGGCAGACATGCATTCTACTGTTTCCTTGATGGATATTCGGGATATTTCCAGATACCCATAGATCCAGTCGACCAAGAAAAGACAACTTTCACCTGCCCCTATGGTACATTCGCTTACAGGCGAATGCCATTTGGTCTCTGCAATGCTCCATCTACATTCCAAAGGTGTATGCTGGCAATCTTTGATGGGCTGGTTGAAAAGTGTATGGAGATATTCATGGATGATTTCTCAGTCTTTGGTCAATCCTTCGATGATTGTCTTGATAATCTTGACCAGGTTTTATCCCGATGTGTGGAAAAGAACTTAGTCCTAAACTGGGAAAAGTGACATTTTATGGTAGATGAAGGAATAGTTCTTGGCCACAAGATCTCAGCCAAAGGTATGGAAGTAGATAGGGCAAAAGTGGAGGCTATAGAGAAGATGAGTTTGCCTAGAAATGTGCGCGAAGTGAGAGGTTTTCTTGGACACGTCGGTTTTTACAGGAGATTCATTAAAGACTTTTCCAAGATAGCCAAGCCCCCATCTACCCTACTCAAAGAAGATGTTATTTTTAATTTTGATGATAGTTGGAAGCAAGCGTTTGAGGAGCTTAAAAGTCAGTTGATTTCTGCACCGATTCTTATCTCTCCTGACTGGAATCTACCCTTCGAGCTTATGTGTGATGCATCCAACTACGTTGTTGGTGCGTCTTAGGACAACGAATAAAGGGAAAATTCCAGCCCATATCTTACGATCACACACTAAACCCTACTCAAGTAAACTATACCACAACCGAAAAGGAATTATTGGCCGTAGTCTTCGCTATGGACAAATTTCGTAGTTACTTGTTGGGTGTGCAGATATCGTGTGGATCGATCACGCTCGCTTTGCGATATCTAATGACAAAGAAAGATGCTAAACCGCGCTTACTACGTTGGAGACTGATCCTGCAAGAGTTTGACGTTCAGATTAAGGACAAAAAGGGCAGTGAAAACGTAGTAGCTGATCATGTTTCAAGGATGTTGAATGAGGAAGAGCAAGAACCTAACGATATAGACCTTTACTTTCCTCTTGAAAATGTTGTGCTTATAAACGATTGCGCCCCAGATGTTCCATGGTATTCTTCCATCGTCAACTACCTGCATTCCCAATATCTAAATCCGGAATTTTCATATCAGGAGAAGAAGAAATTCTTCTTTGACTTGAAAACCTTTGTTTGGGATGAACCTTACCTCTTTAAAATCTGTAAAGATGGATTGTTGAGAAGGTGTGTTCCTGAATCAGAGCAACGAGATATCATTGAACAGTGCCACAGTGGGCCTACTGGCGGTCACTTTGGTCCTTGGAAAACCGTTGCTAAGATCTTTCAGTCTGGTTTCTATTGGCCCACGATCTTCAAGGATTCAGAAGCTTTCTGCAAAGCTTGTGATAGGTGCCAACGAACCGGAGCTTTAACAAGGCGTTTTGACATGCCGTTGAAACCCATTCTAGAATGTGAAGTCTTCGATGTATGGGGGATTGATTTTATGGGCCCATTCCCATCTTCCTGTGGAAATAAATACATCTTAGTCTGTGTCGATTATGTAACAAAATGGGTGGAGGCTCAAGCCACTTCTCACAATGATCATAAAACGGTCATGAATTTTCTAAAGAAAAACATCTTTGTAAGATTTGGGTGCCCACGTGCCTTGATAAGCGATGAGGGAACACACTTCTGCAACCGACCAGTAGAGAAAGTACTTGAGAAATATGGTGTTCGGCATAAAATCGGCACACCATATCACCCTATGACTAGTGGCCAGGTTGAGAGAAGTAATCAAAGTTTGAAGAAGATCCTGGAGAAAGTAGTAAACAGTCACAGAAAGGACTGGAGTCTTAAGTTGGATGATGTACTATGGGCTTATCGAACCGCCTACAAAACCCCCATGGGTACATCACCCTATCGATGGTATATGGAAAACCATGCCACCGCCGAGTTGAGTTGGAGCATAGAGCGTATTGGGCCACTAAGTTCTTAAACTTCGATACCCAATCATGTGGTGAACACCGACCGCGGCAATTGCATGAGTTAGATGAGTTTAGACTCCAAGCCTACGAGAGTGCCAGGATAAGTAAAGATAAGATGAAACTCCTTCATGATGTCAAAATCAAGAAGCGAGAATTTCAAGTTGGGGAGCAAGTTCTATTGTACAATTCCAGGTTACATCTGTTCCCTGGAAAGTTGAGGACACGTTGGTCCGGCCCCTTTGAAATTATGCAAATCATTCCTGGAGGTGTTTTAGAACTATGAGGTCATGGTGACCAGCCGTTCAGAGTGAATGGTCAAAGGTGCAAGCATTATATCGGTCAAACCAAAGAAAAACCTTTGATTGTTCATTTCCTCGACATCCTCGGGTGTGGTATACCTGAAGTCAATAAGTTTGACGAATTTTCACCCGACTTGTTTTCTGAGGATGACGGCAGTGGTCCATTAGAGGAAGTCATGGCTGGTAGTTGGGACATGGAAGAGTATGAAAGGGAGGCCAAGTTAAAGAGGAAACTGAAGAAGAAAAGGTCTACAATAGGGAGGATTAAAAGTGTTTGGAAAGCTATCAAAAGCTTGACCCCATGTGTTAGATGCTGTTTTTGCAGCCACACTACTGATCAGAGCTTACACGATGTATTGGCTGGAAGGAAGGTTAAATGGCCTGATCCAGGCTAAATTGAGAGATTTTCGAGCTAACGACACAAACCAAAAGCGCCACTAGGAGGCATCCTAGATATCCTTATTTGTATTAGTTACTTTTGTTTTACTCTTTTCTTTGATTTATTTGTTTAGTTTAAGTCTAATTAGGGTAATTGTTGACTCTGCTTCAGTTCAGCTTTGTGTTTTGTTTAAAGATGGATTACGGAGTTCTGCCGCATGAGTTCCCTTTCATTAGTAGGATCCACCTTATCACCTTAGATGACGGACCTGGAGGGACGATCATTCTGGACGTAGATTATGATATTATCACTCGCCTCAGGACTGTTACCTACGTTATCATTTTACCCCAAGCTTTGGGAGGTGGAGAGTTTAGTACCGAGGACTTACAGAGTGCTTTAGGACGACCTGATGACGGTTAAAATATACCTATTTATGTCATCAATTATAACCTTAAATCGGAGTTAATTATATATATTTCATATTTAATCACGTGTTTATATTTATTATTTAATGATAAGTGATTATTAATATGATAATTGGTATTTATTTGTTTTTATTATAAAAGAGCAATTAATTGTGTGATAAATGCGATTTTGCGATCATGATAAATCGGGAAGATAATTATCATACAATCGGGATATCTCAAGATAAAAGAGAAGAAAATCGGAGCATTAAAGAAAAGATAAATCGGATCGGTTCAAAAGCATGGAGTGGGGAACAAGTCGACGAACCGAGTGTGAAAACGCGTAAAGAGGGAGGCTCGGTCGACCGAGCCATGCCATTCGGTCGACCGAGCGTGTAGGTTCGGTCACCCGAGCCTAATGTGATAAATGCATGTCAATCTTCCGGATTCTCCCTATGTCGGCTACAACTCCTATATAAACAAAGAGCGGCCACGATGCCGAGAAAGACACACCACTACAACACAAAACAATTCATACAATTTTAGATTTTGAGTTTCGGTTTTATTTTCTTTATGTTCGTTCATTGTGGATTCGTCGGATTCTCCGATTAGGGAGCGCATTAAAGAGTGGGAGTCACTCTCGTCTTCGAGGGTATGACTATTCAATTATGCAATCTTTATTTGTAGATCTGATATATTTTATTATGGAGTAGTTTTTATTTGTATTGATTGCGTGATGTAGATTTATTTACGAACCCATGTGTTTAGGTTAGAAACGTTAAGAAGTAGTCATGATTTGTTCCGACACAGAACTGTGTTCGGTCGGCCTAGACGTGTCACTCGGTCGCCCGAGTGCCGTCGTTCGGTCGACCGAGCCTGGCAATATGTAGGGCAATATTATGATCGCCTTCGACTACGTCAGATTCTCTAAATTGGAATTAAAACGAGTAATTAAACCTGATCAACTTAGTTATTCGTCATCATAATTTAACATGAAACCCAAAAAGTGATTGTTACTTAGGATATAGATTGAATCGGCATCTAAGAAGTACGCCTTACCCTAGGAATGTTGCTTAGATGAGGTTACGGTTTAGACCGGCATCCCTAGTTTCGTAATTGTGTCAGAAGTTATATGAGATGGAGGCATTAAAAAACGAAGTCACGTAATGGAGGCACGATGATTTAGATGGCCTAATCGGAGCTAAATCTACCTTAGGGGATGACTCCCGTAGTCATAATAATTAATCTTTAACGTTTGTTTTGTCTCGTTATCGTCCTAATTCACATGGGGGAGTTATAATCTACTAGCGTAATCAATACTATTTGTTTAGATAATATCAACCGTATTATCCGTGTTTTAGTAGTCTTTAGTCTGTCTTTGTGGTCTTTTGTGTCTTGTGGTTGTCACTATTTTATTTACTGCATTTAGTTGGTCGTAGACCGCCCTTTCAATTTAGTTCTAATAGGATAAAGTTGTGTTTTATTTGTGTCGAGTCTCTGTGGGATCGACCTCGACTCTATCTGGCTATACTACAATTGAACCTAGTTCTCTTGCTAGTGTGTTAGTAGGCATCGAGTTAATAATTTAACTTGACCTCCATCAAGTTTTTGGCGCCGTTGCCGGGGACTCGAGTCATTAAATTAAAATATAGCTTATTTTGTTAGAACTGGATTGGTAAATATTCTGTGAATAAGAGTCTGTATATTAAAACAGTGTCATAAAAAATAAAAATAAAAATTGTTCGGTCGACCGAACAGTAGCTCTCGGTCGACCGAGAATTAGTTTTCTTTTCTGTTCTGATTCTGTCTTAGCTTTAAAACATTCTGCTTCTGTTTGATTTACGTTTTCTTTTCTCAAACTTATTTCGAGTCTGTTTTATTTAGTTAGTTAAAGGCCTAGCCTTTACTAGTGATTAATTGTTTTATTGTTGTTTATTATTTTATAGTACGCTACTCGGAAATCGAAGGAACCGCTTGAACCATATAATCCTGAGATAGAGAAATTTGTGAGGAGGAATAGGAAGTTAGCTAGGGAACTGGCTAAGCAAGGAGAAGAGGATCCGAATCTTGAGGAAAGCGAGCAAGGAGTGGAAGAAGGACATACAACCGATCATTCTGAGCATTCTGAATCTGAAACGGAAATGGAAGGCAATCCGGTCAATCCAAACCAGGTACCTAATCCTATTATTAATCCTGTTATCAACAATGTCAATAATGTGAAAGCAAATGCTAATAATGAGAACCAAGCCCTAGTTCAAGGAGCGAGGCGCACTTTGCAAAGTTATGCAACGCCCACTATTGAACAATTCATTCCCGCTATAGTAGCACCGCAAGATGCCGCGGAAGTCTATCACCCTAGGCCTAATGTAATTCAAATGGTGACCAATTATTCTACTTTTCATGGAGTCCAAAACGAGGATCCTGGTGTTCACGTGACGAATTTCTTGGAAATCGTTAGTACTGTGAAACCAGAATTAATCCCGGAGGGTAACATTCGTCTTAAGCTTTTCCCTTTCACTTTGAAAGATAAAGCTAAGCAATGGCTTCTCTCTTTAGAGGCGGGATCAATCACAACTTGGGAACAACTGTTGCAAAAATTCATGAATAAGTATTTTCCCTTAGGAAAAACTTTTAAGTTACGCCAAGATATCCTAGGATTTAAGCAACAACCTGGGGAGAGTTTTGATCAAGCTTGGGAGCGTTTCAAGGAAGCTATGAGGAAGTGTCCTCATCATGACATCTCTCTTTGGCTTTTAATGCAAACTTTTTACCATGGGTTGAGAGGCGAGAAAATTAGAGTAGACGCCTCCAAAGAATGGAGCGTTTGTTCTTTTATCTCCGAGGAGGCACAAGGGAAGATGGAGCAAATAGCGATGAATAGCCAATGGGGAGGCAATGACATAGCTACTTGTTAAGATGGCCGCCGATATATTCGATGATAGTGCATCTACCAAAATCTTAGAACAACTTTACGTTATCAACACTAAGGTAGATGGGATGCAAGAGAGGATGACAAGAGTAGAGAAAGGGGTGGAATCGAGGAAGCACCTCAAAGTGAGAATCTTTGGTACCGAAGAAGCCAATTATGTCGGGGGAGGGTACGAGACCTAATCACAACCATCCTGGATTCCGATATAGTGACATTAACGCAGGAGAAAGGCCTAAACCGCCTACCACTTATGTACCACAGCAGACTAAAACTTTTGGTTGGGAAGCTGCGATAGAAAAACTGAGTAATGTCGTCACTGACAATATGGGGCAACTTTCAAAATCTATGGCTGAGTTAGCCACTAACTTTAGCCAATATTGTCAAAAGACAGATGCCAAAGTAACCAACCAGGAAGCTTTAGTCCAAAATCTCATGCACCAGGTAGGACAACTAGCTGAGCAAGTCTCAACTAGACCTCCTGGAGGGTTGCCAAGCAACACTGAGAAGAACCCTAAGGATTTGAATGCGATCATGACAAGAAGTGGAAAAGAAGTAACTCCACCATCCCTGCAAGAGAAAGTCACAAAAAATAAGGATGGTGAGCCAAGCAATGAGACTAATACTTCCGAATCTTTGCCTGAGCAAAGAACATATAAAGAACCTGCTGGCCCTAGAGTTGAACTTTACGATAACAAGTATCCAATTTTCACTGATGTCGACCCTTCAACTCTACCTTATCCTCCACCAAAGCCGAAGCCTAAGTTTGATAATAAGAGGTATAAGAAGTTCGTGGATATGTTTAGTAAGTTGCAAATCAATATACCCCTAGTTGAAGCACTAGCTGAAATGCCTGAGTACACCAAGTTTTTAAAAGACGCCGTCTCCACTAAAAGGAAACTTCTAGATTTAGAGACCATATGCCTTAATGAGAGTGCTCGGCCATTCTTCAACATAAGTTATCCCCAAAATGCAAAGATCCGGGAAGTTTTCTCATTCCCCGCACCATAGGTAACGTATGTCTGAACAAAGCTTTGTGTGATCTAGGAGCAAGTGTGAACCTGATGCCACTATCTATTTTTCGGAAACTAGGCATGAAAGATCTTAAGAAGACCTCAATCACATTGCAATTAGCTGATCGTTCTGTTAAGGAACCGTGTGGAGTGGTTGAGGATGTGCTAGTAAGAGTTGAAAAGTTTGTATTCGCTGTCGACTTTGTGGTATTAGATATGGAAGCTAACTACGAGGTACCATTGATATTAGGGAGACCTTTCATGGCCACTAGTAGAACGCTAATTGTTGTTTACAAAGGTGAGTTGGTGTTAAGAGTGAACGAAGAGAGAGTTGCATTCAATGTCTTCGACACTATGAAGCAACCTGATGATGGAGAGGATGCATGTTTCATGATGGATTCCATTGATAGGATTGTTCAAGAATTTCAACAACATGAAAGTATAAAGGATTTCTTGGATACTGTCTTAGAAGAAGAAGATGAAGTCAAGTACGTGAGTAGTGAGGAGGAGAAGATGATATGTCCAGGATGTAGTAGAGGGACCCCAAGGCCTGTAGAGGAAGTAAGTGCTGTGGAGATTGAAAGATTCTATCATAGACCAACGTGGCATAAGTAATTCGAACTCAAACTCACTGGTCAAAAGTTGAAGACCTCTTTGGAAGAACCTCCCACAAATTTGACTTTAAAACCTCTTCCTGCAAATTTGAAGTACGTATTTCTTCAAGATGAGACCTTGCCACTGATCATATCTTCTTCCTTGACGGACTTACAAGAAGAGAAACTTATGAGAGTTTTGAGAGAGTACCGCGGAGCATTTGGATGGACCATAGCTGACGTTAAGGGCATTAGCCCTAGCGTATGTATGCACAAGATCTCCGTGGACCCTGAAAAGAAAGCGGTTGCACAACCTCAGAGGCGTTTAACCCCACAATTAAAGGAAGTGGTTAGGGATGAGGTTATAAAAATGCTAGAAATGGGAATTATATTTCCAATTGCTGATAGCGAATGGGTAAGCCCTATCCACGTAGTTCCCAAGAAGGGAGGATTGACGGTGCAAGCCAATGAGTTGAATGAGTTAATTCCTGTGAGGCTAATCACCGGTCATCGAGTATGCATAGACTTTAGGAAACTAAATGATGCGACTCGTAAGGACCACTTTCCTCTTCCCTTCATCGATCAAATGCTCGAGAGACTGAGCGGGCATGCTTTCTATTGTTTTCTTGACGGGTATTCGGGATACTATCAAATCCACATCTCGCCCGAAGATCGTGAGAAAACGACATTTACATGCCCATATGGGACATTTGCTTATAATCGAATGCCATTTGGATTGTGCAACGCCCCCGCGACATTTCAACGGTGTATGATGTCATTATTTGCGGATATGGTGGAAGACTTTTTGGAAATCTTTATGGATGATTTCTCCGTATTTGGAGACGAATTCGATTCATGTCTCACACATCTAGCACGAGTGTTGAAAAGATGTGAAGAGACGAATCTTGTGCTTAAGTGGGAGAAATGTCATTTGATGGTTACGGAAGGTATAGTACTGGGCCACCGCATATCAAAGAACGGTATAGAGGTGGATAGAGCCAAAGTTGAGGTGATCGAGAAATTACCTCCACCGACTAATCTTAAAACTTTGCGAGGTTTTTTAGGCCACGCCAGATTTTATCGTAGGTTTATCAAGGATTTTTCCTTGGTCTCTAGACCTCTTACCGAATTATTGGCCAAGGACGTACCATTCGTGTTTTCTAATGAATGCATAAAAGCTTTCAACGAAATAAAAAGTAGATTGATTACTGCACCTGTGCTGGTAGCACCGGGTTGGGATCTTTCGTTTGAACTGATGTGTGATGCAAGTGATACTACTGTTGGCGCCGCTTTGGGTCAAAGAAAAGATAAGATTTTTAGGCCCATTTATTATGCAAGCCGGACTTTGAATGCTGCCCAAAGAAATTACGCCACAACGGAGAAGGAACTTCTGGCCGTTATCTTTGCCTTTGACAAGTTTAGATCCTACTTAGTGGGATCTAAAGTCACTGTGTGGACTGACCATGCGGCTCTTAAGTATCTCCTAGCAAAGCAAGATTCAAAGCCGAGGCTTGTTGAGATGGATTCTACCGTTGCAAGAATTTGACGTAGAAATCCGAGATAAGAAAGGAAGTGAGAACGTGGTGGCCGATCATCTATCGCGCTTACAATTAGAGGATGGTGAGGAATTACCCGAGATAGGAGAATCTTTTCCCCGATGAACAACTTTTCTCCATCACCACCATCGGGGGACATGATGATTGTGCTGCAGTTTCTTCGCGAATAGAGGTTGTGAAGGAGAAGAGGCAACCATGGTTTAGTTTGTTTGTCAATTATCTATCCGCAAAATACCTACCACCGAATCTCACTGTGCAAGAAAGAAAAAAATTCTTTAAAGATCTTAGACACTATTATTGGGATGAGCCTTATTTATTTAAGCTAGGATCTGATAATATTTTTCGAAGGTGTGTGCCCGAAGAAGAGTATAATGATATCCTGAAGCATTGTCATTCCTATGAAGTTGGAGGACACTACGGGGGAGAAAAAACCGCGGCTAAGGTCCTCCAATGCGGTTTTTATTGGCCGACATTGTTTAAGGATGCACACCAATATGCAAAGGCATGTCATTCTTGTCAAATGACAGGTAATATTTCAAGGAGGAATGAGATGCCACTCAAGAGCATCTTAGAAGTGGAGCTTTTTGACGTTTGGGGAATAGATTTTGTTGGACCCTTCACTTCATCATTATCTAACCGATATATCTTAGTTCTTTGTAGATTATGTATCCAAATGAGTTGAGGCCATTGCTTCCCCTACTAACGATGCTAGGGTTGTGGTTAGATTCTTGAAGAAGAACATTTTTACAAGGTTTGGGACGCCAAGGGCAATTATAAGCGACAATGGTAGTCATTTTTGTAATAAACCTTTTGAACGGTGATGATTAAGTATGGGGTTCGACATAAGCTAGCATCGGCATATCACCCCCGACTAGTGGCCGGGTAGAAGTCACCAATCGAGAGATAAAGCGTATCCCTGGAGAAAAGCGTCAATACGACCGAAAGGATTGGTCGTTACGTTTAGACGACGCTTTATGGGCTTATAGGACCGCATATAAAACCTCGATTGGAATGTCACCATATAAGATTGTTTTTGGAAAGGCATGTCATCTACCCGTAGAACCGGAGCACCGGGCCATGTGGGCAACAAGGATGCTAAATTTTGATGAGACGTTGGCCGGTGAGAAGAGGATGTTAGAATTAACTCGCCTGGAGGAGTTTCGTTTAGAGGCATACGAGAATACCAAGATTTTCAAGGAGCGCACGAAGAAGTTCCATGACAAGAAGATTCTGGATAGGACCTTTCAAGAGGGTGATCTAGTTCTCTTATACAATTCACGCTTAAGACTCTTCCCGGGTAAGTTGAAATCAAGATGGTGTGGCCCATTTCAAGTACAACACGTCTTTCCTTCTGGAGCGGTGGAGCTATTCAATTTCAAAGACGAGTCCGATTTGTGGTTAATGGACATCGTATTAAGCATTATCACGGGCTTCCGCCGCTCGCCGAGGAGGAGGTTTTGTACCTCGATGACCCCGTCTATGAATAAACCATCTTGAGCTGAGTCGAGCTAGCGACTATAAACTTAGAACTACTACCTATAACTATCTTTTTCGTTTTTCTTTTTAATAAAGTAGCATGCGCCTATCACGGTTTTTTTCATCTCGCCATGTTCCGAGTCTAAGTTCGGAATAAACGAGGTTTTTCCCTTGATAGCCGTCTTGTGAGTTTTTATTTAGGTTTAAATCCCTTTTGGTCTTGTCCATGGCAGTATAAAGTAAAGTGGCTTAAACTGTTTTTAGATATTTATATCTAATGACTGCCACATTATTTTATAACTTCCATAGACATGGTATTTGACGATTTCGTGGAGCTTGTCTGTTTATACAGGATGTTTCTGTCTCTCCACGCTGTACCGATGATTACTCTGATATTGTTCCTTTACTTGGGAGCCGTTTCCAGAGCTAAGTCTTTCATCTTGAACTCTCATTTATTTTTGTCATTGAGGACAATGCCATGTTTAAGTGGGGGGCAGGGGACTTAGCTATATATTGTGCTATATGTTGAAAAAGTCAAGGGGAACGGAATACTGAGACAATATTGAGTCAAATTTAAATTTTTTTATGGATAAATGCCAAGTTGTTTAACTCGTACCCTTAAACTTGTGAAGTTCTTATACTTAGAATTAATAGGAAATGAACCAAGTTGCGTGAGTACGTGGTCATATTATACTTTTGCGATAAATTGTTAGTAGACTTAAGGATATTCATGCCAACAATTGCAAGTAGTTAGGTATTGTTCAAATTACTCAACATGTGAATCGTTTAGTACCACATGACTTATAATAATTGAAAGAAGTATGTGTACATTGCGTAGATAATTGGTTATGAGGACCTAGTGTCGATATTTGTCGACTGATGTATTCTGATCTTCTAGCCAACAAAAGCGGAGTAATAAGCTTGGGACGTACCTGTGTTTTGACAATGCATTAAAACACTGGGCTTGTAGTAAGTTACCAAAGTAGCCTCGCGCTTGTGGTAATATTCGATGCTAATATTTGATCTAAGATAAAGGGATGCCCTAAAAAGTTTTCCTTCTTGAGATTGATAGTATCTGAAAAAATATGAAGATATGAAAAGAATATTCAACTCTTTAAGAGGCTTTGAGTAGTACTCGGTCTCCAAGTCCAAAAACCCTATAGATACGCTCTTGCTTATTGTTCTAGTGCTTTACCCATTGCGAGGCATAAGAAGTATGAATGCTGATGTTGGTGAATTTAGATATGAAGTCTGCATAAACTCTAATCTTGCTACATTTATATAAAACCAATGCACATGCACACGATCACGTCGATTCATAGCGAGTAGTGAATAATGCTTATCTTATGAGCATGATTGGTATGAGTTGACTCAGGTTTCTTGTGTAAGTATGAGTTGACCACAGAAAATGTTGTCTTAGGGAATGACTTGTTGATGCTTTGTTCGGGACGAAGCAAAGTTTAAGTGGGGGGCATTTTGATGACGGTTAAAATATACCTATTTATGTCATCAATTATAACCTTAAATCGGAGTTAATTATATATATTTCATATTTAATCACGTGTTTATATTTATTATTTAATGATAAGTGATTATTAATATGATAATTGGTATTTAGCTGTTTTTATTATAAAAGAGCAATTAATTGTGTGATAAATGCGATTTTGCAGATCATGATAAATCGGGAAGATAATTATCATACAATCGGGATATCTCAAGATAAAAGAGAAGAAAATCGGAGCATTAAAGAAAAGATAAATCGATCGGTTCAAAAGCATGGAGTGGGGAACAAGTCGGACGAACCGAGTGTGAAAACGCGTAAAGAGGGAGGCTCGGTCGACCGAGCCATGCCATTCGGTCGACCGAGCGTGTAGGTTCGGTCACCCGAGCCTAATGTGATAAATGCATGTCAATCTTCTGGATTCTCCCTATGTCGGCTACAACTCCTATATAAACAGCAGCCACGATGCTGAGAAAGACACACCACTACAACACAAAACAATTCATACAATTTTAGATTTTGAGTTTTAGTTTTATTTTCTTTATGTTCGTTCATTGTGGATTCGTCGGATTCTCCGATTAGGGAGCGCATTAAAGAGTGGGAGTCACTCTCGTCTTCGAGGGTATGACTATTCAATTATGCAATCTTTATTTGTAGATCTGATATATTTTATTATGGAGTAGTTTTTATTTGTATTGATTGCGTGATGTAGATTTATTTACGAACCCATGTGTTTAGGTTAGAAACGTTAAGAAGTAGTCATGATTTGTTCCGACACAGAACTGTGTTCGGTCGGCCTAGACGTGTCACTCGGTCGCCCGAGTGCTGTCGTTCGGTCGACCGAGCCTGGCAATATGTAGGGCAATATTATGATCGGCTTCGACTACGTCAGATTCTCTGAATTGGAATTAAAACGAGTAATTAAACCTGATCAACTTAGTTATTCGTCATCATAATTTAACATGAAACCCAAAAAGTGATTGTTACTTAGGATATAGATTGAATCGGCATCTAAGAAGTACGCCTTACCCTAGGAATGTTGCTTAGATGAGGTTATGGTTTAGACCGGCATCCCTAGTTTCGTAATTGTGTCAGAAGTTATATGAGATGGAGGCATTAAAAAGCGAAGTCACGTAATGGAGGCACGATGATTTAGATGGCCTAATCAGAGCTAAATCTACCTTAGGGGATGACTCCCGTAGTCATAATAATTAATCTTTAACGTTTGTTTTGTCTCGTTATCGTCCTAATTCACATGGGGGAGTTATAATCTACTAGCGTAATCAATACTATTTGTTTAGATAATATCAACCGTATTATCCGTGTTTTAGTAGTCTTTAGTCCGTCTTTGTGGTCTTTTGTGTCTTGTGGTTGTCACTATTTTATTTACTTGCATTTAGTTGGTCGTAGACCGCCCTTTCAATTTAGTTCTAATAGGATAAAGTTGTGTTTTATTTGTGTCGAGTCTCGTGGGATCGACCTCGACTCTATCCGGCTATACTACAATTGAACCTAGTTCTCTTGCTAGTGTGTTAGTAGGCATCGAGTTAATAATTTAACTTGACCTCCATCACGACCGTATACAATCCTCAAGGATCCGATGTCGACCGACTTGTTGCTAGTCTTTGCGTCTTGAACATTTCCAAGAAGTGGAGGTTGCTGGAGAGGACTGGGCCCTACAGGATGAATACGATTTTCCTCCCATGATTGACATGCTCCGTCGTCTGATCCGGATTGTGGATTGGGTTGATATTTATGATGACTAGCTTCGTTAGGTGTTTTGTCGAGCAAACGACGTTAAACAAAAGCGCTCGGTGGGAGGCAACCCACTATCTTCTAGTTTTTTATGTATTTTAGCTTTTGGTTTGATTTATATGAGGCAATAAGGGTTTGAATAAAAAAAATGTATGCAAATTCTATGTTTTTGCTTAATTTTGATCTAGGACGCCCGTCCATCATATTGGACGCCCGTCTGCCTGTGTTTTCATTGAACGTGCGTCCATTTTCTTGGACGCCCGTCCCGAGATTTCCCTCCAACTCTGTATTCTTTTGAAAAGTGGGACGGCGTCTGTTTCACTGAACGCCCGTCCAGTTCATAAGATTTCCAGGCGAACGCTCGTCCGTTTTCCTGGACGCCCGTCCGCCTTGCTTCTATATATACCCCCTGCTCCCAAATTTCAGTGGCACCAGAATTTTCAGAGCGAAAAAGCCGACTCTTGCGCCCCCTTTGCCCTCAAATCCTTGTTTCTAAACCATTTCTGGCGATTTAAGGCTCTGCAAACACCTCTCAAACCCCTCTCGTCGATTATTCAAACCTAATCCAACAACAAACAGCCATTAATCTGAATCAGTGACCTAGCTTGAGCGACTTTTTTTGGAGAAAAATCCGAACTTTGGGGTCGATTTTGCATTGTTAGGACTCCCAGTTATCAATTTCATCACCATCTCATTACACCTGGTAAGAATTTATAACCTTTTCTTAGATTAATTCATGTTTTTTTTTTGGTTCGATCTCCTAGTCGACTTTTTTTTTCACATGAATACTATCTTATTAGTTTTTTTTCTTCTTCTTGTTTTGTTTGCATTGTGGTTTGGGGTTGTTGTTTGTCTAGGTTGTATAGCAATGGTGCGTAAAGAGGTTCATAAATGACATGGTAAGGGGATAGCAAAAGAACCGAGTACGAAGAAAAAGGTTATAGATCCAACCTTAGTAATTCCCACACGGGGTGTTGAGATTAGAGAACATCTTCCTAGGGCTGCACAAGGTCAATCTAGGGTGCCGTTACGAGATGAATCTGAGTCAAACACTGATGATGAGGTACCCCTAGTTAGAGTACCTAGGGTTGAAAGGACTGAAAAAGCACCTAGGCCTACGACTGAGGAAGCACCTGAGAGAAGGGAGCCTGTTAGATAGAATGTTTGACCCCCTGTCCCTATTCCATTTGCTCGGTGGTTCATTAACCCCAAGGCCCTAGACGTATACAATTAGCATTATCTGACGAGGACTATGTTGATTGAAAGAGCCGTTCTTGAGACTAAAGTAGATCCATCTTTCGTTAAGATGTTAACGGATAGAAAGTGGGTGCACCTTCGATGAGAACCCCAGAACCCCCGTCAATGCTACCCTAGTTCGTGAGTTTTATGCAAACTGTTCTGAAACGGATCTGGATACTGGGTAGTTATGGTTCGAGGAGTTAAGGTGCCGTTTACACCGAAGGTTATCAATGAGAAGTACAAGTTAGCACCGTTTGAGGGGTTGGATTATAAGGAAGCAATTAAAGCAAAGCAGGATGCGGGTGAGGACCCTTTGGAGGAGCTTAGACTGATAGTGTGCCCGGAGGGGCCGTGGACACGTAGACCGGGAGGTGATAGGAAAGAATTGGTTACAACTTCTTGGGCGGAGGATTGGAAAGTCCAGTGTAGATTTATACAGAACAGGTTGTTGCCTAAGAACAACTTGACACATTTTCACATTGGCGATCTTGGGATGCTCTACGCCTTGAATTTTAAGTTAAATGTTGATGTTGGACAGACAATTTTTGATGAGATAGCGTTGAATCAGAAAGTCTATGCTCGATGTCTGATTTGCCCCCATTTGATCCATAGTCTCTGTCTAGATGCTGAGGTTCCCGAGTACAAAACTGATCATAAGCCTAAAAATCCGAGGTACTTGCAGCGGGAGAAAGTGAAATCTTCAAGCCAGACTGAGTCTGAGGCAGCACATGAGCCCGGATCATCTTCAGTACCGCCTCCAGTACCTTCCCTCCCTTCTTTATCTCCATCAGTTCGGATGCGTTTGAGTATGGCGAATAGTATAAGGAACTGGATGGAGGATATCAGAACGTCACAGAACAACATCTTGACTATCCTACAGTGTATGAGTGAGGACCGTCCTCCGAGGGACCAGAGATGCTACAACACAAGCACTATGGATTACGTTTATTCTGACGAGATCGAGCAGGCTATTGCAGATGTTCTTCATGAGGAGTCGTCTTCTGATGAGGAGCAGGTTGACACGGCAGGGAGGACTACTACACCACAGACTGGACCTTCTACTGATACTCCTACGGATGGAGCGCCTCCTGCTGATGATTCTTCGGCACCAGGGCAGACTTGACTTTCTGATGCTGATTCTATTTCGTATTTTTATCCTTGGGATTTGACTGTATTTTGCTACTATATTTTTAGCTCTTTCCCTTACTAGATTCATATGTATTTTTCTTGGAGCTACTGTCGGTTTCCGTTGCTCGTCTTTATTGACGAATCTTGTAAGCCATCAGGCGTATCATTGACATTCCTATGGTTTCTATTATTCCATGTCGTGCCTGAATTGTAGTTTGATGCGTTTTTACCTTATCCTTATCTTTATCTTTATGCTGCGATGTGATATAATCCCCGTTTTTCCCCGAGATTTTCCCGTGTTTATCGAGTAGTGCAGGCATATTTTTAGCTGTTTTGTCAAGCTAGTATTGGAATCATGCTGTAACGGATAATCTTTGAGTTTACGCACGCTGGTTTCTTCATGCTCCTGCCTGACCAACGGTTCGAGTATCTATTCAAATCAGCTAAGTACTTTGTTTTTTTTAATTCTGTACAACCTGAGGACATGTTGTCGTTTAAGTGTGGGGGATGGGAATGGTTATGTGTATCTTTTTGCTTATATTGTTATTATATGCCGAAAAGAGCTAAATTTTTCAAATTTTTGTTTTGTCCCGGTCGAGCGAATGCGTATTTTTGTTTGGTTTTTATAGACTTTTACGCTGTATATTGTATGTTTATGTGTATCTTTTTGCTTATATTGTTATTCTATGCTGAAAAGAGCTAAATTTTTCAAATTTTTGTTTTGTCCCGGTCGAGCGAATGCATATTTTTGTTCGGTTTTTATAGACTTTTACGCTGTATATTGTATGTTTAGTAGGTTAGATGTTTCACCCGACATACATTTCATGAGCCATATTAAATGATGAGCTAAAATATAAAGCTATACCCATTTGGATTAGTAATTTTTGATTATCTTATAAGTATCTTGTGCTTAGTGCTAATGTACGTATCGTGAGAATTATAATAGTTCGTGTTTAGAACCGGAGTATGACATACTGTGAATATCTTAGGTTTGAATGTGATAAGCAAAACGTGACTATTGTGCTTTAAAAAGTTATTAAAAGAAGAAAAAAATGAAAAAAATGGGTGTGTCGGAAGCTGGTCGATGATTTGAGTGAGGTAGGTCATATCTCGAATGTCCTATACCACTATGATGACCAAAAGCTCATGACAGTCAGAAGAAGCTGCTTGATGATTTGAGTACGGTAGGTCATATCTCGAATGTCCTATTCTACTATGACGGGCAATAGCTCATTCTAATGTGCGTATAAATGTGGAAGTTAATTAAATCAACTTACGAAAGGTACTAGTATGAATTGATATAAGACTTAGTTATCGCCTACCTTATCCCCAGTATAAACCGACAGATATGTTGTAGGGATTATCCTCTTAGTATGTCAGAAAGGTCCCAAATGTATTCTATCATCCTTTTCGGGATATGTTACGTTTTGTAGGGTGCATGTTATAAGTATCATTTATTTCTAGTTTAAATGGGGTATTTGCTAGTTGCTTGGTAATTTTCAAGTTTGGACTTAGTGGAAGTTTGCTATGGCTTTGCACACACACAGGGGTGAACCTCTAATTTATTAAATATGCTTTATTCTTGCTGAAATGTCTATCTTTTTTTTCCGAGCCTTGATCTTGTTTTGTTTCGCTCGGGACGAGCAAAAGCTAAGTGTGGGGAGTTGTTTAAGGTGATTTTCTATGATTTATATCGTTCTATTTCATAACAATTTTCCTCTATACTCTGATGTTTTGCATAGAAAGTGAACGTTTATTTGATTTATTAAGCAAGTGATGTTTGGAATGGTTTAATCGCAAAGTTGGTTGAATTATGAGGTTTTATTGTTGATTTTTTATCGATTTGAATGATTTTACACTTTGCAATGTTTTTGATATCTTGTAGATACACGAATTTGGCTTAAAAGAGGTTTAAAAGATGTTCAAGTGAGGATTTACATGGAAGAAAAAGGATAAAGATGAAGTCGGATAAAGACAGAGATGAGAACCGGATTTGAAGTTGAACCGAACGAGCGTCTGAAGCTCCGTCCAGATGGACGGGCGTTTGAGGAATCGGACGGGCGTCCAGGAAGGAATAGTGGATTCAGAGTATTGAGATTTTTGCTGAACGAGCGTCCAAATTTACATAGGACGGGCGTCTGACATGACTCGGCCCGACTCAAAGATTTTATGCTAGCTGGACGGGCGTCCAGGACCTCAGACGGGCGTCCAGTTCGCCGCCTCAGCTAAACCGACATTGAATCCTATAAATAGTCGCGTTTTCTGAACCCTAAAGAGGAGATAATTAGATTAGGCGGCCACAGAAACCTTAGGGGCGATTTTTCGGTGTTCTCCAGTCTCCACCCTTGATATACAACTTTTATGCTTTTGATTTCCTAGATAAATTTCTCCAATTTTATGTACTTCATAGAAGCTATTTCGAGTATTCAAACGATGCTTAGAGGCTAAAAGCTTTTGGAACAAGCGTTGTGAAGCCGTTCTATCAACACTTTGATTACACCTTTGGATTATCTTGTGAGTTTTTATTAAAAGTTGTATCTTTATTATGTTTTACTTGTTGTTATGCAATTTAATCGATAGATACCATGCATGCTTGATGTTTAATGTTCGATGAGAATCGTGATTAAACCCTAGATCACCGTAGTAAAGATTAGATCTTTAATCTAATTAACGAGAGTTGTTAGGTTGAATTTCTAGATTAGAAATTGAGAAATTTCACACCTTGGATATAAAAGCATTAATCTTTAGGATCGAAAGATAAAAGATTGATAGACGAACTTTTCTAAGAGATTAGGAGCTCATACCTTTATTAGGTGACTCGCAACTTTTATTAAAAATCACTAGATAATCTAGAGAAGAAATTGAATGTTATAGAATTGGTGGATCAATTGCTTGTTCGTTCGTTAAATTATTGATTAAAATCGCTTGAACTTGAATTGCTTAGCTAAGTTAGAACTTTTTACTGCATGTTTAGGTTTTAGAATAGATTATTTTAGATAATTTGGTTCGTAATCACGTTTCCTGGCTTTAAATTTCTAATCTTCTGTCCAGTTTACTTTTTTTATTTTCGTTTTTAGTTTGTTACGTGTTAATTGTTTTTATTTTCTTATAACTTTAGTAATAGTAGTTGTGACATCTTTAGGTTAGTTAGATAAAAAAAACTAGGTAAACAACCTCGATTCCCTGTGGACTCAACTCCGGTATTAACCTCTATACTACGATCCCTGCACTTGGGGTAAACCGGATTTATTTTTATTACTTGTTTATTTTTCATTAGATAAAATCCGAGACAAATGGTAATGACTTCTGTGCAGATTTTGACAAGAATCGGTTTAGCGCTGCTAATCTTCTTGTTAATCTCTGAACTTCTTTAATATTCTTCGGATCAGGCATGCTCTTTAAAGCCTCTAATTTATCAGGGTTGGACCTGATACCTTCTTTAGATATCATATAAGCCAGAAATTTGCCTGATCTTACCCCAAAAGTGCACTTTTTTGGATTCAATTTCATTCCCGTTTGTCTTAAAACCTGACAAACTTCTGCTACATCTTTCAAATATTGGTCAAGAGTCCTGCTCTTGATCAATAAGTCATCCACATATACTTCCATTGATTTGCCAATCTGTTGTTTAAAAATGGTATTGACTGCCCTTTGGTAGGTAGCCCCTGCATTCTTTAATCCGAAAGGCATAGACACATAGTAGTAGGAACCAAATTCAGTAATAAAAGCAGTTTTTACAGTATCTACAGGGTCCATCATAATCTGATGATATCCCTTATAAGCGTCTAAGAAAGCAAAGATTTCATAACCAACTGTAGAGTCTACTAGCCTGTCAATTCTAGGGGAAATATAACTATCTTTAGGGCAAGCTTTGTTCAGATCAGTAAAGTCAACACACATTCTCCAACTGCCATCTGGCTTCTTGACTAGCACCGGATTTTCTAGCCACTCTGGATAGATAACTTCTTTAATCATGTTGGCCTGCAACAACTTCTCCACTTCTTCTTTGGATGACTGTATCCTTTCTGGTGCAAATGATCTTTTCTTTTGCTTCACTGGTTTCCTGGTTGGATCGATATTGAGTTTATGGACAGCCAACTCTGTTGACAGTCCAGGCATGTCACTTGCTTTCCATGCAAACACATCTTTATAATCTTTCAAGATTCTGACCAGCATATGTTTCTGCTCAATAGGTATCCATGATCCTATGCTGACTGTGGATTCAGAGTCCCATTCATCTAGCATTATTGATTCCACAAGATCGTTGGATTGCCAGCTTTTTTCTTCATCTGGAACAAGATCTTCCATTGTCACTTGATGTACCTTCATTTTCCCACTGATTGTGGCTGTATAGCAATTCTTGGCAGCATCCACATCTTCTTTAACGGTAGCTTCTCCCTCAAAAGTTTGGAATTTCATACTGTTATGTGCCGGTGAAACCACTGCCCTTAGATCAATCAATGCGGGTCTTCTTAGAATCATATTATAAGCGGATGGAGATTTTACCACCACATAATTGACCATCAGAGTCCTGCTCTGTGGTCCTTTGCCAAAAGTTGTCAATAGCTTTAACATACCCACAGGATGTATGGGTGGCCCGGTAAATCCAAAAAGAGGAGTTGATACAGGAGGCAACTCCGAGTCCGTTAGTTTCATTGCCTGAAACGCATTGTAATACAACACGTTCACTGCGCTGCCCGTGTCTACGCAGATTCTTCTGACCAGATTTTTCTGGATAACCGCTTCTATTACCAGCCCCTCATTGCTCACGATGGCTGGTAGCGCATCTCTTGGACCGTACTGAACGGTTCCCATCACTTTCTACTTCTTTGTTTCCCCGTCTTTTTCTGCACTGCCACTTTTCTCTTGCTGGGCAGCCTTATTAACACCTGCTGGTCCACCCATAATCGTGTTCACAGTGTTGATTGGGGCATTTTCTCTATGTCCATCTGCATCAGGAGACGGATCTCTATGTCTCCTTTGATTATATATGTCATGACTGTTGTGCTATTTTTTAAATTCTCTCATTCCTCTGGGGTTGTCCCCCTGTGCTCGATCGATGCACTCATCGATCTTTCCTTCTATTCTTCTTTGCATTTATATCTACGATCGGGTCCCCTGCACCTTGTTCGAGTCATGTCCAATGTCTTTATGATACTTGCACCATCTGGTATGGTCTCTCTTCTCCCTTGGACCCCTCAATGGAGGAGGAGTCTTGGCAATCCCCTTCTTTTCCATAATTGCCAGAACTTGGTCACGAGATCTGTTCAGGGGAATAAGGTCTCTGTCCTGCAAAGCACCTTTTTTCCCTAACCTTTCAGAAATGGGAGCGGTTACCCTATCCCAGACAGACTTCCTCTTCTTATCGGACCTATCCTCATTCTTTCCCATTTTGGAATCCCTATTGGATTCCTCTCTTTTGGCTCTGTTAGCCTCTTCTCCCTGGCAATGTCTGTATGCGATTTCCAGACATTCTTCCATTGTACTCGGATTTTTGTTGCTCAGTTTTGCATGTAACCGTCCTTCTCTGAGGCCTGCCACGAAGGATGCTACTAAGAATTTATCATCCAGATCTACTATCTGGGATGATTCACCGTTGAATCTCTTAATAAAGCGTAACACTTTGTTTCATCACTTTTTTGCCTAATGGTCGGCAAATATGTACGGTTTCTCTCCGGAAAGGCCTTCTTTGCGATGAATGCATGCATGAACTTTACGGTCGAGTTGAGAAATCTGGTATGGACCTGGGGTTCAACTTGTTGAACCAATCTCTTGTTTTTCCTGTTAGAAGAGTTGCAAATGCCCTGCATTTCAACTCTTCTGGAGCGTTATATAAATTCATGTGCTGGATGTACTGATGCATATGGTCATATGGATCCTTAGTTCCATCATATGCTTGAATCCTTGGGATTTTAAATCCTGGAGGACACGGAAACGCATCAATGTCTTCAGTGAAAGGAGACACCAGCCTAAATTCATCTTGCTTAGGCTTAAGCATGGCGTCTAATTCTGCTCTGGCGTTATCACCACCTGGGTGAGTAACTACCACACGTATGCTAGATTCGCTTCCTGCTTCTCTTTTTTAGCAGTTTGAAGCGGAGTATGTGCTTCAGAAACATCATTCTCTTGATTTCTCGCTTTCAAAACTGCCTCAAATATGGCTTTTATTTCTTCAGCCTTGAGATTTGCAAGGTTTTCTACTAACATCTGTTTAACAGCATATGGGTTGCTTGTCTGTCCTTCTTCTATAACTCGATTCCCGGTTTCTTGATCATTCCGACCTGGGCTTTCGTCCCCAGTTTGATTTTTTTCTTTTCTGGTTGATTTTGCTGTTTTTTCGAGTTTCCCTGATTTCTTGCCATTTTTCTGTAATAATCACTCACTAACTAGAATTTTTGCCCTCCTTCTAGCGCCAAATGATGATGTTTGAATATTACAATCGGGTAATTGGGTAATTCTAATTAGGAAAGTACTATAAGAACAATGATATCTGGGTATAATTTTGGACTGAACTCTTGAGAGAGCTGCCTACGTATCCAATTTAAGTCGTAAACCGGAATCCAGTCCCCCTCGTAGTTCAGGGTATTCCTCATATAGTAGTAGATCGTGATTTTCTTCTTCGCGTGATGGGAAGTATCACCGGTTATCTCTAGACATTATCGGACGTGGGGTCTACCCACATCTGTAAACAGTTGAGACGCTGCTGACTCGGTCTTGTCATGCTACTCAGCATATCATTCTGTCCAGGGATTCTTCTGGCCAGAATGTGGTGGAGTCCCGCTCCCCCGACTTTTCTGTCCAGCAGCCTTATCTGGTCAGCGTTTAGCGGAGGCCTGCCTGAGTGGCCCATTTTTCTCTGTTGTCTAATCTTTATACCGGGCCCGGCCCAACTACAAATAATCCGACCCAGTGAGCCTATATATCATCAATGAAGCTGGAGAAAAAGTCAAAGGCATTAAAGCAAAGGTGAAGTCTACTTCAGGGGAAAAGTTAAAAAGTGGTCTAGAAAGAGCCCCTGTGAAGAAGAGGTCAATAGATAAAAGTCTACCAGATTCCACATCTTCAAGATTACCTGTGTCATCATGTGTTGAGGTCTATATATATTATCTTTTAACGCATGCATGTCTTATACTTTATATTGTATACTAGTTTTTTTTTATTTGTGTTGCTTTTTTGCAGCAAACTACGAAAGGTAATCTTCGTGCCGCGCCTTCTATACCGATCATTGAGTGGACCAACTATTATCAGGTGAATTTTCAATCTAAATTTCATACTTATATCTTCGTATTGTTTCTAAATATTTTTCTTTTCTATTTCTTAAAGCAATTGCAACAATTTGGGCCTGATAAGGATGTCATAAACCTGGTTAATCCTATGTCTTCGCAATTTGACGGGTGCGCGCAATCGTCACAGGGGTAAAATTTTAATAATGTATTCTGAATATGCATGCTCTACATAACACTTTGATTACCGTATGCTTATTTTTGTTTTTGTTTTTGGATTCAGATTCAGTTAAATCAACAAGTGAATCTTGCTGCCCATTTTGTGAATGAGACTTCATGCTCAAACAGCTCGACAAAACTAATCGAGGTGCTAAACTTGTAATTGACATCAAGCATTTGTGTTATTGATACATCATCCAATTTAAAATTAAATGTTTTTGTATTGTAATTTTTTTGCAGACACAACAATCTCAGATCCTCCATCACGGCAACATGATTAACATGAATGATACCAGAGTTAGTGGAGGAACTAACTTTGTTGGTCCTGATACAGTCATAGTTGGTGTTAGTGGAGATTGTAGTTGTCCAATCCCTCATGAAGATGGTTGGTGCAAGAGATGGAACAAAAGAATGGATATTTAGAATTGGGATGCGTACACTTATGTGTTCCTTTTTTTGTAAGCACAATTTGCCAAGAATTGTAACAAAAATGTGCACCATAGCCTTATGTATAAGGTGGATCTATTATCCTACTTTTGAAAAACATCCGGTAGTGCATAGAGCATACTTGTACCAAATTCTCACCGGATTGAAACATGGTTTATTTTTTGCTACCATGGGACAATGGTCTGTAATTTTTTGAAAAAAATAGTTTTCCTACTTAGAATAGCAGCAAGGTAGTGGATTATTAGTGTTTTGTACCAGAGGCTACTGTAGCTTGTGAATTTGGATAATTTTTTGTTGAAATAGAACATGGTAGCAGGTCAGTAATATTTTGTACATTGACCCTTATACTTTGTTGTTGTTTGAATGATATTTCACCTTTTGAAGGAAAGAAAACTAGTAAAGGTCAAATACATGACACATTGTCTTGTAACTCAATAATTGAAAAGTATTTTTTTCTTGTCTATTACTAGTGAAAGAAAAACTTAAACAAGTTGTTTTCAAGAACACAAAGGGAAACAAATGAGATAATTACTGTATGTGTTTTGTTCAAATTCCGCATTTGGTCATGCCTATTGACAAACACAACCTGTGGAAATATATAACAAGATATATGTAAGGGTATATTTGTACAGTTACGATATTTTCGGTCTAGGTTTTTTTTGGTGATCATTGTACTATAAATACTTGACTGTTGTTAATATACGAATCATCTTTTTCCCAATTGTGTTTTGTTTAACATGGTATCGGAGCCTCTCTAGATCAGAGAAAACCCTATTCCTTTTTTTATTTCCTTCGACAAGCACAACCAAAAAAAAAAAAAAAAACAAATTAAAACAAGAACAGCAAAAGCAAACAGTCAGCCGGTGTTCTTCTTTGAACTCTACCATGGCTGCCGATGGTGAAGCTTCTGTTGTCAAAACCTCTACTCGCTATGAGCCGTTTTCAGCCTACTATCTCCACCCTAGTGAAGGGACCGGAGCCGTTATCAGTCCCGTTCTGTTGAAGGGAGACAATTACGACGAATGGTATCGTTCGGTTCGTAATAACTTACGTGCCAAGAACAAACTTGGCTTTATTGATGGCAAGATTCCGGTGCCGGATTCGAAATCGCCGGATTACGATCAGTGGGGTATTGTCAACTCCATGCTCGTGGCTTGGATTGTTAATACATTGGATTCTTCAATCCGATCAGCTATTCGATATCCTGATAACGTCAAGGATTTGTGGGACGATTTACGTGATCGTTACTCCCTCGCCAATGGACCTCGGATTCTCGAACTAAAATCATAGCTTGCCGACTGTAAGCAGCGGGGGCGTCCTGTTTCAGTCTATTACGCCGACCTCCGGCGCCTTCAAGATGAATTGGTGGGTCACACCAAATTGCCAACCTGTACTTGTTCAGCCTCAGCCGAATATGCTCAACTCCAGGAAGATGAATTTTTGCACCAATTCTGTATGGGTTTGGATCCTAAAAGATTCGGCAGCTGTGTCTCCACTTTGTTGATGATGGACCCAATGCCTTCACTTAATGTTGCCTATGCAAAAATTGTGGCTGAGGAACTCAAACAGCTCGTTTCCGAACCTCGTGATTCTGTCCGCCCTGATGCAGTCGGCTTCATTTGCTCAAGGGGCTTGTTAATGGCGAGCCGCCGGACACCGCCGGTGATGATTCTCGCTCCTGCACTCACTGTGGTCGCTCCGGCCATGACAAGGAGCACTGTTTCGAGTTGATTGGGTACCCGGATTGGTACACGGGTCCGAAAAATAGCAGCAGCCGTGGTGGCCGGGATGGTGGACGCAATTCAGCTCGTGGAGGAGGGCGTGGTGGCCGGAACGGTGGACGAAATTTTGCAGGTACTATGGGCAGCCACCGTTCCACCAATGAGCAGCAACTCGGTGATGGTGATCGTTCTCTTGCCCCGACTTTGTCCGACGATCAATGGACACAACTTCTCTCGGCTTTAAAAAATGTTAAGCCTTCCTCCGCTGAAAAATTGTCTGGTATGTCCCGTTCCAATGATTGGTTAATTGATACCGGTGCTTCTAATCACATGTCCGGTAATCTTTCGTTATTTACAAATTTGCAAAATATATCATCCCCGGTTGGGTTGCCCAATGGGCAAAGTACTAGTGTCACACGATCCGGCAATGTGGCTTTGACTCCAGATTTAATTTTGGATAATGTTCTTTATGTTCCGGACCTCGTTTGTAATTTATTGTCCGTGTCTCAATTGCTCGAAACCCGCAAGTATTTTGTTATCTTCACTAATAAGTTGTGTATTATACAGGACCATACTTTGAGGAACCTGATTGGAGCGGGGGTGCAGTGTAATGGGGTCTACCATTTTCAATCCGTGTGCTCTTCAGATATTCGAGTTAATAAAGTTGTTGCGGCTGATACTCATTTGTAATGGCATAGACGTTTAGGGCATCCTTCGATGTCCGTGGTATCTTCATTATCTGGCATTCCTAGTCTTAATAATTCAAATAAAGTTTGTGACGTTGATTGTTCTATTTTTTTTAAGAGTAAACAACCTCGTGCTTCATTTCCCTTGAGTTTTAATAAAGCCGCGGATTTATTTGATTTAGTCCATTGTGATATATGGGGGCCTTACAAGTTTCCTTCCAGTTGTGATGCTCGTTATTTTCTTACTCTTGTTGATGATTGTTCTAGTGCCACGTGGTTTTATTTATTAACTGGCAAGCGTGATGTCCACCAATTAATTGAAAGTTTTTATACAATGGTCAAACGCCAGTTTGACAAACGGATTAAGTGTTTTCGCAGCGATAATGGCCTGGAATTTTTGAGTTTAGCATCGTTTTTTGCCTCCAAGGGTATTTTGCATCAAACTTCTTGTGTTGATACAGCGCAACAAAATGGACGTGTTGAACGTAAGCATAGGCACATTCTTAATGTCGCCCGCGCCCTACGTTTTCAAGCAAAATTGCCTAAATATTTTTGGGGCGAATGCGTCCTTACTGCAGTTCATTTGATTAATCTGACCCCTACTCGACTTTTACATGGTAAAACTCCATATGAATTTTTATATGGTCGTCTTCCCTCTTATGATAACATCCGGGTATTTGGGTGTTTATGCTATGCCGCTATTCGTCCTCGAGCCCAAGATAAATTTGATTCTCGGTCTCGCCGGTGTATGTTTATTGGTTATCCCTACGGTCAGAAGGGCTGGCGGCTTTATGATCTTGAAGCTCGTGAATTTTTTGTTAGTCGTGACGTTGATTTTTTTGAGGATCAGTTTCCGTTCATTGACACCCTCCCTGACCGTGATCGCCTACAATGGGACCGTTATTTTAGTCGACCACCCTTATGGGACGATTCGATGATTTTTTTGATGCGAGCCTCTACCTCCGGATACAACTACTTCGCCCCCCCCCCCCCCCCCGAACCCTTCGTCCCCCCAAGGGGGCGTGTGGACGAGCCAAGTTCTTCTTCGGATGGCGGAGTGCCTATTTCTGATACTTTGGGCCGAGGTCAACGTTTGAAAATCCCTTCCACAAAGCTTCGGGATTATGTTACTCACACGATTGTTCGGCATAACGAAGACCCCACCCCATTACCTGCTTCCTCGTCTTCCGCGGGCTCCTCAGGTACGCCTTTTGACATAGCTTGTTATGTTGATTATAATAAATTTTCTGCTCGCCACCAGTGTTTTTTGACAGCTATTACTAAAGGCCGCGAACCCGCAACGTTTCGTGAAGCTGTTTTGTTGCCCGGTTGGCGTCGGGCTATGCAGGAGGAGATTGATGCTTTGGAACGTAATGAGACCTGGTCTCTGGAGGTTCTTCCTCCTGGTAAACGTGCTATTGGTTGTGGTTGGGTGTATAAAATTAAATACACCTCCCTTTGGTGATGTGGAGCGTCTTAAAGCTCGACTCATTGTTCGTGGAAATAGACAGGTCGCAGGAGTCGATTATAATGAGACCTTTGCTCCAGTGGCTAAAATGGGGACTGTTCGTGGTTTTTTTGTTTGTTGCGGCGGCTCGTAATTGGGAACTTCATCAGATGGATGTTCATAACGCCTTCCTGCATGGTGATTTAACTGAGGAAGTCTACATGCAACTTCCTCCCGGGTATCGTGGCTCCTCTCCGACGAACCGTGTGTCGATTACGTAAATCCCTATATGGTTTGAAGCGGGCTCCTCGGCAATGGTTTGCCAAGCTTTTTGCTTGTGGCGACGACTTTTGGTTTTGTTCGGTCCTATGCGGATTATTCACTTTGTTTACTTATAATCGGGATGGTGTTTCTCTTCATGTTTTGGTTTATGTTGACGACTTGATTATTGCCGGTTCTTCTCATGATATGCTTGTTCGCTTCAAGCAGTACCTCCGCTCTTGCTTTCATATGAATGATTCCGGCCCTTTGAAATATTTTCTCGGCATCAAAGTGGCACGTGGACCTGAGGGTATCTTTCTCTCTCAGCGCAAGTATGCGTTGGATATTCTGACTGAAGCTGGCATGTTGGGTTGCAAACCCATTGACATGCCTATGGAGCAAAATCATCGTCTCGCCTCCGCTACTGGTCAGCCATTTCCCCATCCCGATCAGTACCGCAGACTTGTGGGCCGTTTGGTTTACTTGTCTGTTACTCGTCCTGAGTTGAGTTATTCTGTGCATACTCTTGCCCAGTTTTTGAGTGATCCGCAGGTCCCGCATTCGGAGGCTGCAGTACGTGTTTTGCGCTTCCTGAAGGGGAGTCCTGGACAAGGTATTCTGTTACGCCCTGTCGATGATTTGTCCTTGACTGCTTTCTGTGATAGTGATTGGGCCGCTTGCCCTTTGACTCGGCGTTTTGTGACTGGTTATTTGGTATTTTTGGGTCATTCACCAGTCTCTTGGAAGACCAAGAAGCAGCCTACGGTATCCCGTTCGTCTGCTGAGGCTGAGTATCGTTCTATGGCGGTTGCCACATGTGAGCTTAAATGGCTCAAGTCCTTGTTATCTTCTCTTGGTGTTTTGCATCCTCAGCCTATGCGGTTGTTTTGCGATAGTCAGTTTGCGCTTCATATAGCAAAGAATCCTGTCTTTCATGATCGTACCAAGCACATTGAAGTTGACTGCCATTTCGTTCGTGATGAATTATTATCCGGCAATTTAGCGCCATCTTATGTTTCTACTACGCACCAGTTGGCCGACATTTTGACAAAGGCTCTCGGCAGGCAGCAATTTCATTTTCTCTTAGGCAAGTTAGGCATTTGTGATTTACATGCTCCAACTTGAGGGGGCGTGTGGAAATATATAACAATATATATGTAAGGGTATATTTGTACAATTACGATATTTTCGGTCTAGGTTTTTTTGGTGATCATTGTACTATAAATACTTGACTGTTGTTAATATACGAATCATCTTTTTCCCAATTGTGTTGTGTTTAACACAACCACAAATCGTATAATATCATATTTGTTTATAGACATTCTTCTTTAGAGGTGATAAACCAAAATCAAGTCATCAACATGTTGCATTATAATTAATCTCAGAACTTATGAACCCAGAAATATTACAAAATGGAAAATAATTGTTTAGAAATAATTCTAATTTTTTTCTCTATAAAAAGATGACAATAAGTGCTATATAATACAAGATATCATATCATGTGCTACAATGCATGCCTACATAATCTCATCAACCAAACGACCAACAAAATCCGAACACTCCTTCGCAGCTTCTTATGTTGACAAGCAAATTGCAGCAGTAGCAGAATGAAAATGCATCATAGGCATCAATCCCTTCATTCGTTGAAACGATAACAGACACAACATGAAGAAAGTTCCAACTCAATAAGTCATGAAAATTATTAAGACCAATCTAGATATAAAACTTCAATAACAGATGGCATGAAATATATATTAGCAATGTGAAAATGAAGAGACACCCTTGCGGTCCAAACGGTTGGTAAAAACATCAAAATGCAAAATATCAAACTTGAAGAACTAATGACCAATTGTATAGAGAATTAAAATCTTCAGGATTTCTCACCAATGCACTAGCATACCTGCATAATGAAACCAAATTAAGGTCTCTCAGTTGCTTAATCATACCGCAGAAAAGACGCTAAACAAATTTGAAAGACACCTACATATAAGCGGTGGATACAATATTACAAGCAAATTTGAATGATTAGAAGCATGCAGGGGATGCTGGGGAAATTAAAGGGATTTATGAATCCCAGATAAAATTTTAGTTTAATACAGCCTTAAGGAGCAAAATCAACCTATACAAAGTACCTTGATAACCGAATTACAATCATTGAATGAACTTGAGTTGACAAGCACACACTTTATGTTAAAGCTCAAAACTTTGATAAGTACAACATTCCATGCAAGAACAGAATTCATGGATCATGAGCAATGATAGCTGGAAAGATCTTTTCCAAGATCAAACAAAAAATGAGCTCATCTAATCTCATTTATTCAGCTAGATATCTTTTGCATATTCTACACTCCAAACACAACGTATTCATAGCTACGAAGAGTAACCCTTGTATATTGTATTAGGGAAAAAAGAAGGTCTATCTTATGGCTGCAAAAGTAAGATTACGCGAGATCGGCCTTCCTCTTCGGCACCAATAAAACCCTATCAATCAATTCCATGGAAGCACTATTCCAGTCTATCTGCTGTTGTATGCCTTATAGACCAAAAAAAAAAAAAAAAAATTCAATCACAAAGAAAAAAAACAAACCAATTAGGATTAAAAGAACAGCAGCAAAAGAAAGCCAAACCCGACAGCACAATTCAACACATATTACAGAAAGAATCAAAAACAACACATGCAATTAACAACCCTAGTTGAATTGAGGAAGTACGGCATCGTAAATTAGAAAAAAAATAGATTGTGCATATAGTAGTTCTGCTCGTTGAAATGTCAAGGATACTAAGCTCTCATTGCAAGTCCAAAACAAAAAAACGCAATTAAAAAGAAGTAGTATAAAAAAAGATAAATTGAAAAGAAAGTATGAGAGTGATTTCCATGTAATACCTGGAAGATGAGAAGAAAATAAACCCTTTTTGCTTTATTAGGGTTCTTAAAATTGCTGTAGCAATTTCATATCCTCGACAAAAACCTACAAAATTGAAGATGAAAAAACAACCTGCAGCCACCAGCAAAGAAGATTGCACCGGAAATCTAGTTGATTATCGCAAGGAAGCAACAGAGGATAACGAGGAAGACGACTATGAAGGAGGCGGGTAAATGTCCAGCAATAGAAAAGGGACCAAAAAGAAAATAATAATAATAATAATAAAATAACAAAAACGACGTCGTTCCACTTTGGACAGACAAATTAGACAGGATTCCTGGACAGATGATCAACCAACGTAGTACTGAAAGTAACTTTTTGCTTTTGTTTCCTAAAAAAAGTTTTGCTTTTGCTTTGTTTTTTTCTTTTTTGGAAACGATAAGCATGCTAGCTGTTTTGTCCTACATTATTCAGGAGCTGGCCAATTTTTTTGGGAAAATCTTACGTGAGAATCAGATGATAGAAACTTTGGGCTTTTAGGTGTATATTTTAAATACACATAAAAGGCTTAAAATTTTAGATTCTTGTATTCAGGCTTAAAATTTTAGATTCCCCTCTTCATATGCATTTAGGGGCGGACGCAGGATCCCGGGTATGGGGAGACGATACTATGGGCAAGTGTAAATTTTTAAGAGGGGTAAAAAAAAAATACACAACATACATAATAGTGTATTTTCCGAATCCAAGGGAGGGCGAATGACCCCCCCCCCCCCCCTTTTAAGGGTACATCTGTATGCATTTCATCACTTTTCATCATTATCTAAGTGCTGGACACATGAATAAATATAGACCCTGCCATGATCAATTATGAAAAATGACGTAATGTATTTAGAAAGTGTATTTAGAAAGTGTATTTCGGGAGTGAACATATCACCACCCTAAAGTTTTAAGTGTTTTGTTTAAGTACACGTAAACGGGGCGGCGCTATTCAGTAGGAAATGAGTCAACTGACCCTCCCTAGACAAATTTCCTATGTATATTTGAATTCTTGAAAATTTTATACACTAAATTAAATAATTGAGCTGCTAATCATTTTAAATATTGACTCTAGACCCGCATATATACCTGGATATTTGTAATATGATGTGTCGTTCTTGATTAATGACTCGTATCATAAAAATCCTGCAGCCACTCATTTTATGTGATTTATAATGTTTTATTTCGTAATAATTTCCTCCATATTTATATAATTTGCATAGAAGTTGAGTGTTTTATTGGTTTATTGAGCAAGTGAGGTTTGAAACGGTTTAATCGCAAAGTGGTTGAATTATGAGGTTTTATTGTTGATTTTCTATTGATTTGAATGTTATTACACTTTGCAATGTTTTATTTATCTTGTAGATGCACGAAATTAGTTTAAAAGAGGATTAAGAGGTGTTAAAGATCGGATCTATATAGGATAAGGATGAAGTTGATTGAAGATAGAGATGGAAAAAATCGGATTTGAAGTAAACTGAACGCACGTTTGAAGTTCCGTCGCGCGGACGGGCGTCCACCTTCTTGGTCGGGCGTCCAGGCTGAAGAAATAGGATCAGAGTTTTGACAAAATTGATGAACGAGCGTCTATTTTTACAAAGGACGGGCGTCTGATCCAGCTCGGCCCGACTCGAAGTTTTTATGCATGACTGGACGGGCGTTCACTCTTTTGGACGGGCGTTCACTCTTTTGGACGGGCGTCCAAGCGCCGCCTTTGCTGAAACCGACTTATTTTCTTATAAATAGTCGCGTTTTTCACATCATTATAAACCCTAATTTTGTCTAGGCGGTCATAATAACCCTAAGGGGCGGCTTAGCTTAGTTTTTCATCTTTCTTAGATCAAATTTTATGCTTTTTAACTCTTAGTTAGATCCTTCGAATTTATGTACTCTATTCAAGCAATTTCGAGCTTTCAAGTGATGTTTAGAGGCTAAAGGCTTTTGGAACAAGCATTGTGAAGCCGTTCTATCAACAATTCAATTTCGTCTTTGATTATCTTGTGAGTTTTTAATTAAAGTCGTATCCTTATTATGTTTATGTTTATCTTATGCAATTATATCGAGAGATGCTTGCATGTTTGATAATTGATATTGATGAGAATCGTTAATAAACCCTAGATCACCATAATAAAGATTGGATCTTTAATCTAAAATTAACGAGAGTTGTTAGGTTAAATTTCTAGGTTAGAAATTGATGAATTTCGCACCATTGATTTGAAAACGTTAGTCTTTAGATCGAGAGATAAAAGATTGATAGGCGAACTTATCCAAGAGATTAGGAGTTCATACCCTTGTTAGGTGAACCACAACTTTTGTTAAGAACCACTAGATAATCTGGATAGAAATTGATTGTTATAGAATTGGTGGATCAACTGCTTGTTCGTTCGTTAATTTATTGATTTAATCGGTTGAGCTTGAGTTGCTTAGTAAAGTTACAATTTTTAATGCACAATTAAGTTTAGAATAGAAGTAGTTTAGTTATCTTGTTCGTAATCATATCTTCCTGGCTTTAGGTTTCGATCTTCTGTCCAGTTTACTTTCGTTATTATCGTTTTTTAGCTTTGTTACTTGTTAATTATTTTATTTTGTTATAATCTTCTTAGTATTAGTAATTGTGGCACCCTTAGGTTAGTTAATAAAAACTAGAATCAACCCCGATTCCCTGTGAGATCGACCCGGTATTAGTTGCTATACTACGATCCCTGCACTTGGGGTAAACCGGATTTAATTTATTACTTGTTGTTTTTCCGTTGATAAAATCCGAGACAAGTTTTTTGGCGCCGTTGCCGGGGAATCGGTACGGTTGTCTAGTTTATTAATTTTTCTGATTTTCTGTTATAAGTTTGGATAAAAGGGATCGTTAGGGCACATGGTAGTATTTTGGCCATAACTTTCGGCTCCGGTGTCGGTTTGGCGCGGAGGACCCCAATTCGGAAAGCTTTTGGCACCGTTGCCGGGGAACCGGACGGTTGTCTAGTTTTTATTTTCTTGTCTGTTTTTCTGTTTTCCGTTTTTTCTGAAATCAGACGAGCGTCCAGTTAATCCGGACGCCCGTCTAGTTCTTCAGGCAGACGCTCATCCAGTAATCCGGACGCCCGTCTGACCTCTTTTCTTTAAAATCTTTTCTTGGTTTTAACCTTTGATTAAAAGGTTAAACCACTTGTTTTTGGTTTCGGTTTATGCAAACTCGAAGTCAAAAAGGGCCACTACTCTATACCCCTGACCTCGAGCGGACCATAGTCCGACCAAACGAGCGAGAGAATCCGTTCTGCGGTTCCTTCGACGGGGCCGATCAAGACCTTGAGGATCGCTTAGGCGAAGAGATTGAAGATTTCATCATTATGGCTGGCGAAGATAGACGTACGTTGGCGGACTACGCCATGCACGGCGAAGTCAAGGTCAACCCGGCTATCGTCCTACCAACCATAAATGCACGGACCTTCGAACTCAAGCACTGGGCTCATTCAAATGATGCAACATGCATCCATCTTCCACGGGTTTCAATATGAGAATCCTCGTATGCACGTACACACATTTACGGAGATATGTGGTACGACTCGTATCAAGGAGTCGGTGAGGATGCAATTAAAGCGAAACTATTTCCGTTTTCCTTGAAGGGGAGGCAAAAGAGTGGTACAACTCTCTCCCTGCTGAATCCATTACCACCTGGGCTGGACTAGAAAAAGAGTTCTTAAGTCAATATTTCCCACCATCCAAGACAGCCCAATGCTTAAGTGACATTTTCACTTTCTGCCAAAAGGAAAACAAATCGTTCTTTGATGCATGGAAGAGGTTCAAGTCTCTTCTTTGTAAATGTCCCCATCATGGTTTGGACTTGCAGAGGCAAGTCAATACATTTTTCAGTGGATTGACCGAGCTCACTAAGGGCATGGTCAATAGTTCTTCTGGTGGGGCATTCTTGAGAAAGACACCTGAAGAGGGATGGGCACTATTTGAGGATATTGCCAAGTATAATTACGCCCCCCTCCTCTCAAGCTATCCAAGCACCTCCTCCTCCTCCTCCCGGGATCGAGGAGGTGAATATGAAAAGTCTGATCGCCATGCTGCAAAAGCATATGGCAGCTTCTCAAATGTCTTCTAATCCGATTAACCAGAATCTATCATTCCCACAGAACTCTCAAGTTCTATATTGTGAACATTGCTGTCAGACTGGCCATATGGTTGGTCAGTGTCAATTCATTTCCCCTTCTAGTCATCAAGTTAATGATGTTCATGATTATGGACAAGTACAATCAAGTCACATGTCGAAGCTGTGACAATATGGGGCATACATCTCGTTTCGTCCTATGAATGGACGAGAATCTTTGAAAGTAAACGCTTTCTTTGGCCGACAAAACCAGAGATTTAATAATCAATTCTCTGGCCAAAGTAATCTTCAAAACCAGGGTTTCAATCATGATCAAAATTTCAAACAAAATTCGAATTTTAACCAAAGTCAGAATTTCAATATAAACCCTAATTTCAATCAGAACCAGAATACTAATTTTTCCAATCAGAATTGGCCTAACAATTCTAATCCTGCATTGCAGAGTCGGTCTAGCCAGCCTTTTCCCCAAAACTTCCAAAATTCTCAAGGCCCCTCGCACTCTAATGATATCAGATCTCAATGGGACTCCTTTCGGGAGGAGCAAAATAGAACAATGAAGAATCTTGAGAGGCAAATCGGGCAATTGGCCGAGCAGTTAGCTTCCAGACCCTCAGGGCAGTTGCCTAGCTTTACGGAGAAGAACCCTAAGGGCGGTCGGGTAGCTCGGACCGATTTAAATCATAGCCAATGCACCGACACGGTACCTTCAATTCCGTATGGTAGAGAAGAGGCCGGTGCAATGAATCCGAGATGCGGTACTCAACTAAGTGGTCCCCGAACCAAGGAAACCACTAACCCCTCCGCCGGTGATAAGGCGGGGAGGGAAGTCGAGCACCTACGTTCCCCTTCACGCAAGAGAGTACTCAAGTGGTGATCCCCGAAAAGTAAAGAGTTTGAAGGACCTCGGTGGTCGATCCCACGACTAGTAAGAAAAATGAGAAAGTGGTGAGGTGGAAAGATTTGGAAGACAAGTTTGTCGGTTCATCCTCGAAGAAAGTCTTTTCGAGAATGATTTGAAGAAACTTCCATTTCCACCTAGAAAAAGCAACATTCCCTTGCATGAGGATAAGAAATACGAAAAAGTGCTAAATCTTCTGAAAAATACTCAGGTTAATCTTCCACTATCTGATGTTTTGGTTGAGATGCCTAAGTATACCAAGTTCCTCAAGGATGTTGTTTCTTCTAAGAAGAAGTTAGAAGACGTGGATCGGTTGATTGGTGAGGATTGTTCTATGGTAACCTATGATGATCTACCAATCAAGAGGGGTGACCCTAGGAAATTTGTGCTCACGTTGCTGATGGGAGGCTTAGTCTTCCCAAATTCTCTATGTGACCTAGGTGCATCCATAAGTCTGATGCCATTGTCTGTCTGCAAACAGCTTGGATTGAATGATCTTCTAGAACCCACAACCATGAACCTTCAATTTGCTGATAGATCTTCCAAGAAAGCTGCGGGAATATTAAAGGACGTATTAGTTCAAATTTATAGATTTACCTTTCCGGTTGACTGGTACGTCCTAGACATAGAGAAGGATGAGAATGTCCCCTTGATACTTGGAAGACCCTTTCTTTCTACAGCCAGGGCCCTCATTGATTGTGATGGTGGTCAAGTGACTATACGAGTCGGTGATCAGGAGGTGAGCTATAGTGTCTTCAAAGCTATTCAGAGACCCTCTGATTTCCCTACCGGCTTCTCCATTGAGGATATGTCGGATGATTTCAATGATTACATGGAAAAGCAAGTCATGGTTGTTGCAAGCGAATACGAGCGATTAGTTGACAATCCGAATAATCATGGTGTGGTGAATCTAGAACGAGTTAGAAAGTGAGTTTGATAAAGGATTATTGAAAGGAGAGGCTTTGGCGGTGGGACCACTAAGTAAACTCGGTGATGTTGAGTTGAAAAGTGGAGATCTTAAATCAAGTTTAGAAGACCCCCTGCGGATGCGATGCGAAGCCGTACCTAAGCATACGAAATATGTGTTCTTAAGATAAGGTGACAAGCTTCCGTTGATTATTTACGCAAGCTATCTCGATTGGAAGAGATGAAATTGTTAAACGTCTTGAGAAAGAACGAGAAAGCCTTTGGTTGGCAAGTAGGAGACATCGGGGGATATCTCCGACGTTTGTATGCATAAAATCAAGACTCAAGAGGGTGCAAAATGTGTTAGACGGCCCCGGGGGAGGCTCAACCCTCATATGCAAGAAGTGGTCAAAAAGGAGATTATCAAGCTTTTAGACATGGGTATCATTTACGCAATTGCGACGGTGAATGGGTATCCCCTACTCGGGTAGTTCCCAAGAAAGGAGGAATTACTATTGAGAAGAATGAGAAGGGAGAAGAAATAGTATTGAGGCTCGTTCTTGGATATAGAGTACGTATCGACTATAGAAAGCTCAATGAGGTTACAATGAAAGATCATTTCCCCTTCCATTCATTGACCGGATGCTAGAGCGCACGGCGGGACATGCATTCTATTGTTTCTGGATGGATATTCGGGATATTTCCGATACCCATCGATCCGGTTGACCAAGAAAAGACCACTTTCACCGCTTTATGGTACATTCGCTTATAGGCGAATGCCATTTGGTCTTTGCAATGCCCCGAAGCTACATTCCAAAGATGTATGCGGCCATCTTTGATGGGTTTGTTGAAAAGTGTATGGAATTTTTTATGGATGATTTTTCGGTCTTTGGTCAATCCTTTGATGATTGTCTCGATAATCTTGACCGAGGTGTTATCCCGATGTGTGGAAAAGAACTTAGTCCTAAATTGGGAAAAGTGCCATTTCATGGTAGATGAAGGAATAGTTCTTGGCCACAAAATCTCGGCCAAAGGTATTGAAGTAGACGGGGCAAAATTTGAAGCTATCGAGAATTTGAACTATCCTAGAAATGTGCGTGAAGTTAGAGGTTTTCTTGGACACGTCGGTTTTTATAGGAGATTCATTAAAGACTTTTCCAAGATAGCCAAGCCCCTATCTACTTTGCTCAAAGAAGACGTTGTTTTTAATTTTGATGATAGTTGCAAGCAAGCGTTTGAGGAGCTTAAAAGTCGATTAATTTACGCACCGATTCTTATCTCGCCCGATTTGGAATCTACCCTTCGAGCTTATATGCGATGCATCAAACTATCTTGTTGGTGCAGTCTTAGGACAACGGATTAAGGGAAAATTCCAGCCTATCTATTACGCCAGTCACACACTAAATCCTACCCAAGTAAACTACACGATGACTGAAAAGGAATTACTAGCCGTAGTCTTCGCTATGGATGGACAAATTTCGTAGTTACTTGTTGGGTGTTGAAGTGATTGTGTGGACTGATCACGCTGCTTTGCGATATCTCATGACAAAGAAGGAGGCTAAACCGCGCTTACTACGTTGGATGCGATCCTACAAGAGTTTGATGTCCAGATTAAAGACAAAAAGGGTAGTGAAAACGTAGTGGCGATCATGTTTCTTGAATGTTGGCGAGGAAAAGGAAGACCACGACGATATAGATCTTTACTTTCCTCTTGAGAATGTCATCGATAGATGATTGTGCTCCGGATGTTCCATGGTATTCTTCCATCGTCAACTACCTTCATTCCCAATATCTTAATCCGGAATTTTCATATCGGGAGAAGAAGAAATTCTTCTCGATTTGAAAACATTTGTATGGGATGAACCTTACCTCTTCAAGATTTGTAAGGATGGATTGCTAAGGAGATGTGTACACGAATCGAGCAACGTGACATTATTGAACAATGCCACGGTGGACCCCTCTTGGTGGTCACTTTGGTCCTTGGAAAACCGTTGCCAAGATCTTTCGGTACGGCTTCTATTGGCCCACGATCTTCAAGGATACGAAGCTTTCGTAAAGCTTGTGATAGGTGCCAACGAACCGGAACTCTAACAAGGCGTTTTGACATGCCATTGAAGCCCATTCTTGAATGTGAAGTCTTTGATGTATGGGGGATTGATTTTATGGGCCCGTTCCCATCTTCCTGTGGTAATAAATACATCTTAGTCTGTGTCGATTATGTATCGAAATGGGTGGAGGCTCAAGCCACTTCTCGCAATGATCATAAAACGGTCATGAATTTTCTAAAGAAGAACATCTTCGTGAGATTTGGGTGTCCACGTGCCTTGATAAGTGATGAAGGGACACACTTCTGCAACCGGCCACTAGAGAAAGTACTTGAGAAATACGGTGTTCGGCACAAAACTGGCACACCATATCATCCTATGACTAGTGGTCAGGTTGAACGAAGCAATCAGAGCTTGAAGAAGATCCTGGAAAAAGTTGTGAACAGTTGTTAAGGGTGATTTTATATGATTTATAACGTTATATTTTATAATGATTTCCCCCATATTCATATAGTTTGCATAGAAATTAAGGGTTTAATCGAATTATTGAGCAAATGAGTTTTAAAAGTCTTTAAGTGTAAACTTGAGCTAATTTCGTGATTTTATTGGTGATTATCTATGGTTTTACACTTTGCGTGTTTTTATGGTTTTGAAGGTACATTTACATGTCAAGGAAAGGGATTGAAGGAGCTGAAAAGATACTTGATTGTAGGTTTAATGGAAGGATGAAGAAGGAGTTGATTCAAGAATTCCATCACATTGGAGGCAAAATCAGGATGGAGTGGCGTCCAGATTCATCAAACTGGCGTCCAGGGTGAGCTAGAGTGAACTGGCGTCTGAGATGAGTGGACTAGCGTCCATATGATGTTAAATTGGACAGGATTGGATCAAAATCAGTGGACGAGCGTTCAAAATAAAGGAGGACGGGCGTCTGATCCAGCTCGGCCCGACTCGAAGTTTTTATGCGAGTGGTGGCGTCCGGACCCATGGACGGGCGTCCACGGCACCGCCTCGGCGAAACCGACCTAAAAATCTATATAAGGACGCGTTATTTTCAACCCTAAGAACCACAATTCGATCTCTGGCCGCCCCAGGCCCTTTGGGGGCGCCCTAGCTGCGTTTTCCCACCATCATAAACATCTTTTTATCTTCCTTTTTATTTATATGATTTGTATTCCAACGATGGATAGAGGCTAAGCGTTTTGAACAAGCTTGTGAAGCCGATCGAGCATCAACTTGATTTCTTCTTTGGATTTGTTTTGTGAGTTTTATTAAAGCTTGTATCTTTATTATGATTTTATATTGATTATGCAATTATATCGATGGATTGTTGCTTATTGATGTTTAATGTTGATGAGAATCGTTGTTAGACCTAGATCACCGTAGTAAAGATTAGATTTTTAACCTAAAAAATAACGAGAGTTGATTAGGTTGAATTTCTAGGTTGCTAGATTGAAAAATCTTACACCTTGTTTTCGAAGCGTTAATCTTTAAGATCGAAAGATAGAAGATTAATAGGCGAATTATCTACGAAAGTAGGAATTCATACCTTTGATAGGTGAACCACATCTTTATTAAACCTTCACTAAACGATCTAGGATAGAAATTGAGTGTTGCGAGATAGGTGGATCATTGCTTGTTCTTCGTTAGAATTAATTGAAATTATCTTGTGCCTTGTTCTTCGTTGTGATCTTTGAATTTTATTTTCGTTTTAGTTTTTAGAATAGATTTTATTTTCATTAGTTAAGTTCGTAACTTTCCTTCCTGGCTTTGGACTGACAATCCTCTGTCCAGTTTATTTTATCGTTTTTAGTTTCGTTTTAGTAGTAACAACCTTAGGAAAATTAATGAACTAGATACCCCGATTCCCCTGTGACCGACTCCGGTATTAATCGCTATACTACGATCCCTACACTTGGGGAATACCAGATTTATAAATTTTATTACTTGTTTTCTTTGTTAGATAAAATCTGTGACAACAGTCATAGAAAGGACTGGAGTCTTAAATTGGATGATGTACTATAGGCATACCGAACTGCCTATAAGACCCCCATGGGTACATCACCCTATCAGATGGTGTATGGAAAATCATGCCACTTGCCAGTCGAATTAGAGCATAGAGCGTATTGGGCCATTAAGTTCTTAAACTTTGATGCCAAATCATGTGGTGAACACCGACTGCAGCAGTTGCATGAGTTAGATGAGTTTAGACTCCAAGCCTACGAAAATGCCAGGATTAGTAAGGATAAGATGAAACTCCTTCATGACGCAAAAATCAAGAAGCGAGAATTTCAAGTTGGGGAGCAAGTGCTATTGTACAATTCCATGTTACATCTGTTCCCTGGAAAGTTGAGGCCACGTTGGTCCGGCCCTTTTGAAATTCTGCAAATCATTCCTAGAGGCGTTTTAGAACTAAGAGGTCATGGTGACCAGCCGTTCAGAGTGAAATGTCAAAGGTGCAAGAATTATATCGGTCAAACCAAAGAGAAGCCTTTGATTGTTCACTTCCTCGACATCCTCGGGTGTGGCACTCCTGAAGTCAATGAGTTTGACGAGTTTTCGCCCAATTTGTTTTCTGAGGATGACGGCAGTGGTCCAGTAGAGGAAGTTTTGGCTGGTAGTTGGGATATGGAAGAGCTTGAAAGGGAGCGACAGTTGAAGAAAAGACAGAGAAAGAAGAAGTCTACAATGTGGAGGATTAAAAGCGTTTGGATAGCGATCAGAAACTTGACACCATGTGTTAGATCTTTGTTTCTGCGGCCACACTGCGATCGAGCTTACACGATGTAGTGGGTGGGAGAAAGGTTAAGTGGCACGATCCAGGCTGAATTGAAAGATTGTCGAGCTAACGACATAAACCAAAGCGCCACTAGGAGGCATCCTAGATATCCTTTTCTATTTTAGTTACTTTCGTTTTTGTTCTTTTCTTTGATTCATTTATTTTAAGCCTAATTAGGTTTTTGTTTGAATATACCTCAGTTTAGCTTTGTTTTTTAAAATGGATTACGGAGTTCTGCCGCACGAGTTCCCATACATTAGTAGGATTCCACTTATCACTTTAGATGACGGACCTGGAGGGACGATCATTACGGATGTAGATTATGACATTAGCACCCGCATCGGGACCGTTACCTATGTTATCATTGTACCCCAAGCTATGGGAGGTGGAGAGTTTAGTGCGAGAGGACCGCGAGAGCGCTTTAGGACGACCGTACACAATCCTTAATGACCCAATCTTGACCGACTTGATGCTAGTCTTTGCGTCTTGAACACTTCGGATGAGTGGATGTCGCCGGAGAGAGGCGGGCTTTACGGGATGAGTACGATTTTCCTCCCGCGATTGATATGCTCCGTCGTCTGATCCGGATTGTGGATTGGGCTGAGATTTATGAGGACTAGCTTCATTAGGGTTTTCGTCGAGCAAACGACGTTAAACAAAAGCGCTCGGTGGGAGGCAACCCACTATTTTCTATTTGTTTTTATTCATTTTTGAGGTTTTGTATTTGTTTTATGTTGAAATAAAAGGTTAAAATTGGAATTAATGAAAATTTTATGTCTTTGCTCGAATTTTGTCTTGGACGCGCGTCTGTTTACTTAAACACCCGTCCATCCTTTGAAAATACTGAACGAGCATCCAAATTGCTTGAACGCCCGTCTGCAAAATTCCCTCCAATTCTGTACTCAATTTGAAAACCTGGACGCACGTCTGTTCCACCAGACGCCCGTCCAGTTCATAGGATCCCCAGTGGACGCCCGTCCAATCCTGCTGCTATATATACTCCCAACCTATGAACCCCATTCGCACCAGAATTCAAAACGAGAAAAGCCCGACTTTTGACCCCCTTTGCCCTAAAATCCTTGATTCTACACCATTTTGAGCGATTTAAAGTCCTACAATCACCTCTCAAACCCCTCTCTTCAATTCTTCAACCCAAATCCTCCAACAAACAACCATTCATCGGATTTAGTGACCTAGCTTGCGCGAGTCTTTTGGAGAAAAATCCAATCTTTGGGTTCGTTTTTGCACTGTTAGGGCTCCTAATCATCATCATCATCATCCCTTCAACGTACTTGGTAAGATGTTATAAACTTTTCTTAGATTATTTCACGTTTTTTTGAGTTCGATCTTCGAGTCGACTCTTTTACATGAAATTCACCTTATTGGTTTTTTCTTCTTGTTTTGTTTATCTTTCTTCCTTTGTTGGTGATCTGGGATGGTAATGGATGATAATGGATGGATTGCATTGTGGTTTTGATGTTTGTTTGGTGTTGAATTGTTTGGGAAATCCCGTTTGGACGATAAACGGGTGGTTTTGAATTGGATTGTGGTTTGGGATTGTTGTTTGTTTAGCCTGAGTTTACGATGGTACGTAAAGTGGTACAGAAACGGCATGGTAAGGGGGTTGCCAATGAACCTACTAAGAAGAAAAAGGTTGTAGACCCGACTTTAGTAAATCCGAACCAAGGCATCCGTATTGGTGAACATCAAAATCCTCCTAGGGCTGCTCAAGGTCAACCTAGGGTTCCTTTAAGAGATGAGTCGAGTCGGGATGCGGCGATGATGAGCCATTAGTGAGGAAGAAGACTAGGGTGTCGGAGGCTCAAGTTGAGAGAGATGAAAATGAACCTAGGACTAGAACCGAGGAAAACAGCGAGAGAGTGGAGCCGGCTAGACGAATGTGAGACCCCTATCCCTATTCCATTGGCTCGTAGGTTCATTAATCATAAGGCTTTTGAGGTGTATAATAAGCATTATGTTACGAGGACTATGTTGATCGAGAGAGCCGTTCTAGAGACGAAGGTTGACCCCTCTTTTATGAAACTGCTTACGGATAGGAAGTGGGGAGCATTGTTGAGGACTCCGAGGACTCCAGTCAATGCTACGTTAGTCCGAGAGTTTTATGCAAATTGTTCGGAAACGAATTTGGAAACCGGAATTGTTATGGTTAGAGGAGTAAAGGTGCCGTTTACGCCTAAGGTTATTAATGATAAATATCAGTTGGCATCTTTTGAGGGGTTCGACTATAATGAAGCAATAAAAGCTAAGCAGGATGCGGGAGAGGATCCGTTGCAGGATTTAAGATTGTTAGTGTGCCCGGATGTGCCGTGGACACTCAGACCGGGCGGAGATAGAAAGGAGTTGGTCACGACGAGTTGGACGGAGGATTGGAAGTTCCAATGTCGTTTTATTCAGAACAGGTTGTTACCTAAGAACAACCTGACTCATTTTCACATTGGTGACCTCGGGATGTTGTATGCGTTAAACTTCAAGCTGAATGTTGATGTAGGACAAGCAATTTTTGATGAGATAGCAACGAATCAGAAGGTGTATGCAAGATGTTTGATATGCCCCCATTTGATCCATAGTCTCTGTCAAGATGCTAAGGTTCCCGAGTACAAGACTGATCACAAACCTAAGAATCCAAGGTACTTGCAGCGGGAGAAAGTGAAATCTTATGGTCAGACTGAGACTGAGGCTGAGGCAGCACATGAGCCTGGATCATCTTCCGTACCGCCTCAAGCATCTTCCCTTCCTTCTTTGTCTCCATCGGTTCGGATGCGTCTGAGTATGGCTAATAGTATATGGAACTGGATGGAGGACATGAGAACGTCCCAGAACAATATCCTGACTATCTTACGTTGCATGAGTAAGGGCCGTCCCCTGAGGGATCAGAGATGCTACAATGCAAGCACGATGGATTACGTTTTCTCTGACTACATCGAGCAAGCTATTGCGGATGTTCTTCATGAATCTGAGTCGTCTTCTGATGAGGAGCAAGTTGACACAGCGGGAAGGACTACTACTGATACTGATTCTCCTACGGATGGAGCACCTCCTGCTGGTGATTCTACAGCACCGGGGCAGACCTGATCCTTATGTTTCTGATTCTATCTTCTGTATTTTTTTTTATCCTTGATGATTTGATTGTACTTGATATCACACTGTTCCTTACTTGATTCATTGCACTTTTTATGTTAACTACTGTCGGTTCTCGTTGCTATATTTTTCTCGCTGAATCATGTAAGCCTTAAGGCATTTCATACTTTCATTTGTATTTGACATTACTATGCTTTCGATTTTCATTGTATTGAATGTTTTATCTTTTGATCTAATTCGATTTTACCTTATCCTTTCGTTATCTTTCATTTCTTTCATTATGGTATAATTTCCCCGTTTTCCCAGAGATTTTCCCGTGTTTGTCGAGTCGTGCAGGCATATTTCTAGTTGTTTTGTCGAGCTAGCTTTTACATCGCGCTGACACGTTGGCCTTTTCATGCTCCGGCCTGACCAACGTTTCGAGTATCTATACGAATCAGCTAAGTACTTTGTTCCTTTTTAATTCTGCACAACCTGAGGACATGTTGTCGTTTAAGTGTGGGGGAGGGGAATGGTCACGTGTATGATTCATTTGCTTAATTTATTATGATTCTATGCTGGGAAATGAGCTAAATTTTTCAATTTTTTTGTCCTGAGTAAGCGAATGCAGATTTTTGTTCGGTTTTTATAATCATTAATGTTGTATACCGTATGTTTAGTAAGTTAGTTGTTTCACCCGACATACATTTCACGAGCCATACTGAACGATAAGCTAAATTATAAAGCTATACCCATTTGGATTAGTGATTTTTTTGATTATCATATAAGTATCTTGTGCTTAGTGCTAACGTACGTATCGTGAGAATTATAATAATTTGTGTTTATAGCCAGAGTATGACATACTGTGAATATCTTAGGTTTGAATGTGATAAGTGAAACGTAACTAACTACTGTGCTTTAGAAGTTGTTTTAAATGAATGAATAAATAGGGTGTGTCGGAAGCTGGTCGATGATTGGAGTGCGGTAGGTCATATCTCGAATGTCCTATACCACTATGATGACCAAAAGCTCACGACAGTCAGAAGGAGCTGCTTTATGATTTGAGTAAGGTAGGGTATATCTCGAATATCCTATTCTGCTATGACAGGGCAATAGCTCATTCTGATGTGTGTTGTATATGGGAATTATTAAATCAACTTATATAAGGAATCTGGTATGAATGAGTAAAAGACTTAGTTATCGTCTACCTTATCCCCAGTATAAACTGACAGATATGTTGTAGGGATTGTCCTCTGAGTATGTCAGAAAGGTCGTAAATACCTTCTATCATCCTTTTCAGGATATGTTACGTTTTGTAGGGTGCATGTTATAAGTGTCAATTATTTCTACTTTGAATGGGGTATTTGCTAGTTGCTTGGAATGAATTTCAAGTTTGGACTTAGTGGAAGTTTGCTATGGCTTTGCACACACACCGGGGTGAACCTCTAATTTATTGACTATGCGTTATATTTGCTGAAGTATCTATCTTTTCCGAGCCTTTATCTTGTCTTGTTTTGCTCGGGACGAGCAAAAGATAAGTGTCGGGGAGTTGTTTAGGGTGATTTTATGTGATTTATAATGTTTTATTTCGTAATAATTTCCTCCATATTTATATAATTTGTATAGAAGTTGAGTGTTTTATTGGTTTATAAAGCAAGTGGGGTTTGAAACGGTTTAATCGCAAAGTGGTTGAATTATGAGGTTTTATTGTTGATTTTCTATTGATTTGAATGTTATTACACTTTGCAATGTTTTATTTATCTTGTAGATGCACGAAATTGGTTTAAAAGAGGATTAAGAGGTGTTAAAGATCGTATTTATATAGGATAACGATGAAGTTGATTGAATATAGAGATGGAAAAAATCGGATTTGAAGTAAACTGAACGCACGTTTGAAGTTCCGTCTACTGGACGGGCGTCCAGGCTGAAGAAATAGGATCAGAGTTTTGACAAAATTGATGAACGAGCGTCTATTTTTACAAAGGACGGGCGTCTGATCCAGCTCGGCCCGACTCGAAGTTTTTATGCATGACTGGACGGGCGTTCACTCTTTTGGACGGGCGTCCAAGCGCCGCCTTTGCTGAAACCGACTTATTTTCTTATAAATAGTCACGTTTTTCACATCATTATAGACCCTAATTTTGTCTAGGCGGCCATAATAACCCTAAGGGGCGGCTTAGCTTAGTTTTTCATCTTTCTTAGATCAAATTTTATGCTTTTTAACTCTTAGTTAGATCCTTCGAATTTATGTACTCTATTCAAGCAATTTCGAGCTTTCAAGTGATGTTTAGAGGCTAAAGGCTTTTGGAACAAGCATTGTGAAGCCGTTCTATCAACAATTCAATTTCCTCTTTGATTATCTTGTGAGTTTTTAATTAAAGTCGTATCTTTATTATGTTTATGTTTATCTTATGCAATTATATCGAGAGATGCTTGCATGTTTGATGTTTGATATTGATGAGAATCGTTAATAAACCCTAGATCACCATAATAAAGATTGGATCTTTAATCTAAAATTAACGAGAGTTGTTAGGTTAAATTTCTAGGTTAGAAATTGATGAATTTCACACCTTTGATTTGAAAGCGTTAGTCTTTAGATCGAGAGATAAAAGATTGATAGGCGAACTTGTCCAAGAGATTAGGAGTTCATACCCTTGTTAGGTGAACCACAACTTTTGTTAAGAACCACTAGATAATCTAGATAGAAATTGATTGTTATAGAATTGGTGGATCAACTGCTTGTTCGTTCGTTAATTTATTGATTTAAACGGTTGAGCATGAGTTGCTTAGTAAAGTTACAATTTTTATTGCACAATTAAGTTTAGAATAGAAGTAGTTTAGTTATCTTGTTCGTAATCATATCTTCCTGGCTTTAGGTTTCGATCTTCTGTCCAGTTTACTTTCGTTATTATCGTTTTTTAGCTTTGTTACTTGTTAATTATTTTATTTTGTTATAATCTTCTTAGTATTAGTAATTGTGGCACCCTTAGGTTAGTTAATAAAAACTAGAATAAACAACCCCGATTCCCTGTGAGATCGACCCGGTATTAGTTGCTATACTACGATCCCTGCACTTGTGGTAAACCGGATTTAATTTATTACTTGTTGTTTTTCCGTTGATAAAATCCGAGACAGAGACCACATTCACCGTATTCCGACGTAATTTCCGAAAATCCATTGTCAAATTCATTGTAAAAAATCACTATTTTTCGGGATTCACTGGCATGATTCATTGAGTGAATTTCGACAGTGAATCTCATTAAAAACGATGTAATGATATCGAACCAAGTATCAAAACTAAGAGCATAAAAAATAAAAAATTCAATGAGATTTTAATCACGTTTCGAAATCTAGATTAAAAGATATGAGTGTTTGAAAATGAAGGTGGAAAGAGGAAAGAAAAGAAAAAAACAACAAGTAATGACGGTAATTTTTTTATCCTTCTCCATATAAAAAATATTTGGATGTCATGCAACTTGAAACTATTCAAAAATATGTCCTTCTTCCAAATTCTCTAATATTTCTACTCTAATATCAAGATTCTCTGACATCTACTACATGAAGAATTAAATATGTTGTCGGGCCCCTTTGGTCAGGGGGCGGTTGGTCGGATGGACGAGACCGATTATCATGTAGAAATAGTCTTTTCATTTTTATTTAACTATCGTAATTATCAAATAAATGTGTACCTTATTATTTGACGTAGTTACAATACACGAGTGTCGAGAATACTATTGAGAATTAGCTAAATATTATTTTGAATATTATTTTGTATTTATTTTATTATGTCTTGTTGCTTAAGTAACTCAAGGCCAGTATATCCTCTCTACTCAAGTGAATCAATGAAATCAATTATTTATGAGTTATGATATGGTATCAAAGCCGGTCAATTTTCTCTCTCTCAATATGTCAATTCTTTCCTGAATCCTAACCATACATTTCAAAAACAAAAAAAACGCAGCTCGTTCCTCCCTCTAGCCGGTTGCCATGTCCGAGATCACCACCTCCTCCGCTGAGGCTTCGGCTACCTCTTCTGCACTCCCTTCCTTTACTACCTCCTCCGCAATCCACATCACAAAGCTAACCCGTCAGAATTACCATTTTATGGCGTTCACAACTACTACCCTACCTTCGTGGACAAAGGATTTCGGGTTACATCGATAGCACCATAGCTCAACCGCAGACAATTATCACCGGTACGGACAACAACATAAAACCTAATCCAGCTCATGCCGAGTGGTTAAAAACCTACATCTTGATCCTTAGCATCATCACGTAGTCTTTATCGGATGACATCCGGTGTCAAGTGTATACGGCTGATGAGAGTCAAATTGGCTATCATTTACTATATGATTATACCCCGTTTATACCTCGTTTTATATGTTTTCGGAGACATTTGTTTGTCTTTTGATGTATTTTACACCTTGGTTATCATTTCGAGACCTAGGACGTAAAGTCTGGAAATCTCGTTATTTATCGGTGTTTTGATGCATTCTCAGTGACCCTAGTGTCCTGTAGGGGTTATGAGTGGTATTTGTTGTGATTTTATACAGGTAATAGGTGTTCGAGATGACCGTAAGGCGAGATACGAGGGTTGGAATGTGTGCCCGAAGCTTAAACGTTCAAATGGATCAAAACTCGCTGGCACTACAACCATACCTTCCATTGATCTGCATTTTGATCCATCTTAGAGGCATTTTCTGGGCTGGTCATCTTCATGAAAGTTGTTGACAATTTCATTAGATTTCCAACGCATTTTGAATCACTGGATTTGAAGGTCTACAGAAAACGTTATGGCCGATATACTGAAGGTGTGTCAGCAGGCGTGCACCTGAGAAATGCTAGGTGCACGCCTATGGGTTAATTTGGTCCAGAAAGTTTCAGTCCATGTTTTCAGCATGCTAGGCATACGCCTAGCAAAGCCTAGGCGCACGCCTAGCGTTCAGATCTTCCAAAACTCTATAAAAACCCCTATTTTCATCTATATAGATAGATATACATATATAGATCAAATTTTCTGCAGTTTTTCACCCCTTTCATTAGCTTTAGCTTAGTTTGTAGGTAGATTAGCTTAGTTTAGTCGTAGATTGTTGTAACCCGGAGGATCACGGTGATAGCTTGACGTGTTATTGACGGGATTTTGCTTGGAGATTCAATTTTCTACGGCCTAATATATTTGGTATTTTGTTTTCCTTTCTTGTTCTTGCGTTTGATCTTTATTTTTGTTAACTTTTATTGTTGATTCCTTATATTTTGCTTATTATAATGAGTAGCTAATTTCCCGATAGTCGAGTTATGTGATAGTCTAAGAAATCGAATCCTAGCATGTTCATGTGGTGTTCTTGATGTTTGACTGTTGATTCTCGATGTTACCATAGTTCTAGAACTTATGCTTATCACGTTTGTTAAATTGCCCCTTTGATAATCGTATCACACGTATCATCTTTACATATGTATTTTGCGAGAGGATACGGGAACCGGGGTTCTAGGATCACCCTGTAAAACCGAATGAGTTGTTTCAGATTCGGTTTCGTGTGTGAGGTTTGTATTGACTTGTCGAGCATTTCATTGATCGTAGACCATGTGAGGTCAGTTAAATCCGGTCAGTGGACTGTTGAACCTGACATAGGAGGGTAGATTATTGAAATAATGTCTATTCTTAGAGCCAGGAAACGACGCCCTACGTATGACATCGAGAACGTTTAGGTGAATGAAGAATACCTCGGGACTTAGCTAGGGTTTGTGAGTATTAGATTGATCATAGCTCGGCTATCTCTTTTATGTAGTTTTAAATCTTTCTTTTGTGTATATTTAGTTTGTAGAATCGGTGATCCGACAAATCACCACGTTCAGTAGTTGTGTTGACCTGAACTAAGGATGATACCGACTTTGGTACTCGACCATATTCCCTATGGGATTACGACCTTGCTCGCTAGTTTTATACTACAACCAACTCGGTACTCTTCCGGTCAAAGTTGGTATACTATAAAATGGCCATCAAGTTTTCTGGCTCCGTTGCCGGGGAATCGGGTTGATATCCTGTAAGTTAGTTGAGTTTTTAGGATTAGGTCATTTTTCTTATTTGTTTTTATGTATAGTTTGTTTTCTTTGTTGTTGTTGTGATCACGCCACATACTCCGGTAGTGGTAGTGACAAGATACCATGATTGTGTTCGTGTTGTTTCCCTGGTTTGCTGATCATGAATCCATACTACAATTACGGCTCCTATCCTTACTCATTCGGATATTACAACTACGGTGCTATGGGTTATCAAACACAACCATTTTATCCGTTCAACCCATACATCGCATCATATGGAAATGAGTGGGGGAATGCCCCAAGTTACTTTGATCAACAACTCGATACTTCTCCACCTCTGGAATCTGAGGTCTTAATAGAGAAACGGATGGCACTTGTGCAAATAGTTGAACAGCAAGGTAAAGAGCTTCGAAAACTTCGTAATGGCCTCGCTGCGATACAGAATTTGGAATATCAAATGCAACAACTGTTAGAGGAGGTTTAGAGGAGAGAACGTGAAACTTTGGTAAAAGTCACCCCGGAGGAATACTACGAGGATGGTAAGACTCTTGTTTCCATTGAATCATTTATTCCGTCTTCGTTTAGCCCAACTATTATACCTACGGGGTTGCACTCTATCGAGTTTGTTGTTGATATTGAGCCTAAATGCTCATACTTGGTGTTAGAGTCATTGTTGGTTGGTGTATGTTTTAGTTCAGGGAAAGTGAGTACGTTGTTCTGTACAATGGACTCATAGAACCAATCTTGGTGGTGCGGATTGAGCCCCGTGTTTCTCATATTTCATTTTCAGGGGATGCTCAATTCTTACGATTTTGCTAGGGAGAAGCAACGGTTTGCTTTCCTTTGATATAGCTATCCTTGACATAGTTGGGGGTAGAAAGTCGAGCTGAGGACTATAAACTCAGAATGTGTTTTTATTGCTTTTCCTTTCCCCTCGTGTTTCACAGTATTTCTTTAGTGTGTATTATGATACTTTGAGTAAGTTTTGTTGTTATATAACTCGAAGAAGTTTGTTTTGGGGGAGGGGGGCTAGTGTGGTGTTTTTGGCTTTGATGAATTGTGGTAATCCGGGTAGTTTCATTGTGTTATACTCCATACTTGTACACCTTTGGTGTTGGTTGTGTATATTTTATAAGTATAGGTACCCTGGGAGTTCATTTTATGGATGCCACTTGGTCGTACTCGTGCCTTTTCCGGTTGTAAGCTAACTTTTCTACCCTTATCATTCGTGTTTTGTTTTAAAGTAGGGAGTGGTTGGTTTAGCTTCAATGTTTTGTTTTCATGTCAAACGAGTTATACTTAGAGATTGTTATCCCTTTGGTGTAAATGAGTCGTTTTTAGAAATTTTGATGCCTTTGACATTGTTTTTGATACATTGAGCCTATAGTATTGTTTTGTTAAACATATAGTGATTATACGAATGCATTTCCTTTGAGTTGGGATCTTGTATTGAGAATGGAATAGTTCTATCACGTTAGCTTCGACTTCACGAATCACCTTGACTAGTGAACGATTATGGTAGCTATTAATGACCCGGTTACCTAAAACTTATATTAGTAACTTCGAGGTGAAATAGAAAGGTCGTTGTTGTTAGGTACGGGATGACGGTTTTGGCATTTTTTTTTACCCGATCAGAGCCAAAGGCCAACCTAAACGATTAATCCACTGTTACCTCTCTAAGCCCGTTGTAGGGTGGTTAGACCGCCACCCGAACTAGCCTTTCTTGTTACTAACCCATGAAAATCGATGTGCATAACTTTATTTCGGTCTACGTATCCTTGACTACCTTGCAATTGAGCTTGTTCGTTCCGCACATTTTTATGATGTTGCGAGGTATTATTGAGACCTAAGTAATGGTATGGTGTCGTGATTTACGAGTTATTCGGAACGAGGAGTGTAACCATGTGTAGGTTCCAATTTTGTTCGGAATTTTGATGTATAGTTTGGTCTTTCAAAAAAAAAAGGAAAAAAAACAGAACCAGTAAATGTGCACATTTATAGTTTGATATAAGTACAAAATGGACTAAAGTGTTGTATAGTGAAAAAGATAAATTGAAGTTAGGGTTTGGATTTCGGAATTGTATATAGTCGGAAGATTGAAGACGAAGTTGATAACCGAGAATCGTGTTTATATTTATCGGTTAAAGCTCTTTTGCACCGTCTCTTTCTATTTTTTATCGTAAATATCCTTTCGTTAGCCCCGAACCCTAGCCTAACGGTATAACCCTTCAAGTCCTGATCGACCGTACTAGACTTTGATTGACCTCGATTACTGGAGATGTTTATGAAATATAAGCCTATGGTGTAACATCGGTACATTATATGACTATAATCTAAACCGGTCGTTGGTGATAAATGTTGGAGAAGCTATACACACACACACACACACACATCCTTTTCTCAATGTAAGGTAGAACCTAAATCCTATGCATTTGTGTCAATTACTTGTGTTTTACCATTTTAATTCTTATAGACTAGATGTATGATTTCAATGTTGACTCCATCATTATTTTTGAATCACTCATCCTTGCTTGAGGGCGAGCAAACGCTAAGTAGGGGGTAGTTGAGGAGAGTCACATTGGCTATCATTTACTATGTGATTATACCCCATTTATACCTCGTTTTATATGTTTTCAGAGAATTTTTCTTGTCTTTTGATGTATTTTACACCTTGGTTATCATTTCGAGACCTATGACGTAAAGTCCGGAAATCTCGTTATTTATCGGTGTTTTGATGCATTCTCGGTCACCCTAGTGTCCTGTAGGGGTTACGTATGGTATTTGTTATGATTTTGTACAGGTATTAGGTGTTCGAGATGACCGGAAGGCGAGATATGAGGGTTGGAACGTGTGCCCAAAGCTTAAACGTTCAAATGGATCAAAACTCGTTGGTACTACAAATATACCTTCCATTGATTTGTATTTATATCCACCTTAGAGGCATTTTCTGGGCTGTTCATCTTCATCAAAGTTATATACAATTTCATTAGCTTTCCAACGCATTTTGAATCTGTAAAATCCCACATCATGAAATTAGCAGAAAGCTCACCACCATATAAGTGTGAAACATAAAATATCTTGTCAATTCGGGTTTGCCCTTTTAGACCAAGCGAGGACGACGGTCTAAGCAGTTGACCGGACAATTTATGGCTCATGTAGACTTACCAGGGTCCAGGTCTGGGGGCGTTACAGAATGGTAGCAGAGCCGACTATTAGATGGCCCTAAGCGCTGCACCGTATAAGAAAGATGGTGTAGTTGCCTCTGGTAGGGACGATCCAGGACCAGTCTTGGCCGTCCCGGCGAGGACACCAGTCCCTTCTATTGGGTGAGAATGTAAAATCCCACATCAAGAAATTAGCAGAAAGCTCAACTCCATAAAAGTGTGAGACATAAAATATCTTGTCAATTCGGGTTAGCCCTTTTAGACCAAGCGAGGACGACAGTCTAAGCAGTTGACCGGACAATTTATGGCTCATGTAGCCTTACCAAGCGCCAGGTTTGAAGGCGTTACAGAATCACTGGATTTGGAGGTTTACACACAAAGTTATGGTCGATATACTGAAGGTGTGTCAGCAGGCGTGTGCCTGAGAAATGCTAGGCGCACGCCTACGGGTTAATTTGGACAAGAAAGTTTCAGCCCATATTTTCAGCATGCTAGGCGTACGCCTAGCAAAGCCTAGGTGCACGCCTAGCATTCAGATCTGTCAAAACACTATAAAAACCCCCATTTTCATCTATATAGATAGATATACATATATAGATCAAACTTTTTGTAGTTTTTCACCCATTTCATTAGCTTTAGCTTAGTTTGTAGGTAGATTAGCTTAGTTTAGTCGTAGATTGTTGTAATCCGGAGGATCTCGGTGATAGCTTGATGCGTTATTGATGGGATTGCTCAGAGATTCGATTTTATACGGCCTAATATATTTGGAATTTTGTTTTCCTTTCTTGTTCTTGCTTTCGATCTTTATTTTTGTTTACTTTTATTGTTGTTTCCTTATATTTTGCTTATTATAATGAATAGATAATTGCCCGATAGTCGAGTTATGTGATAGTCTAAAAAATTGAATCCTAGCCTGTTCATGTGGTGTTCTTGATGTTTGACTGTTGATTCTCGATGTTACCATAGTTCTAGAACTTATTCTTATCACGTTTGTTAAATTGGCCATTTGATAATCGTATCACACGTATCGTCTTTACACATGTATTTTGTGAGAGGATGCAGGAACCGGGGTTCTAGGATCACCCTGTAAAACCGAATGAGTTGTTCAGATTTGGTTTCGTGTGTGACGTTTGTATTGACTTGTCGAGCGTTTCCTTGATCGTAGACTGTGTGAGGTCAGTTAAATCCGGTCAGCAGACTGTTGAAACTGACATAGGAGGGTAGATTATTGAAATAATGTCTATTCTTAGAGCCAGGAAACGACACCTTACGTATGACATCGAAAACATTTAGGTGAATCAAGAATACATCGGGACTTAGCTAGGGTTTGTGAGTATTAGATTGGATCATAGCTCGGCTATCTCTTTTATATAGTTTTAAATCTTTCTTTTGTGTATATTTAGTTTGTAGAATCGGTGATCCGACAAATCACCACGTTCAGTAGTTGTGTTGACCTGAACTAGGGACGATACCGACTTTGGTACTCGACCAGATTTCCTGTGGGATTACGATCTTGCTTGCTAGTTTTATACTACAATTGACTCGGTACTCTACCGGTCAAAGTTGGTATACTATAAACGGCCAGCAACGGCCTCGACATCGGCGGAAATATGGCCTGCCCTTTAAGACAGTTTTGCATCCAAGAGCCGAGTTAAATTGGAACAACTGCGGACTGAACTCTCTTTCACGTGCAAAGATGATCAATCCTCCGCCGATTATTACTTTCGCATCAAGAAACTTACGGATGAGCTCTCCCTCGCCGGCCACCTGATAACTGTTGATTATCATATTGCTTACCTTCTCGCTGGTCTCGGCCCTGACTATGATGCCTTGGTCATCATGATCTCGGCCCGCACTGCTATTACACTCGCTGAAGTCTTCGCTTTACTCCTCACCACGCCTTACTCCTCACCACCGAGTCTCGCCTCAATCATCATAAACTGGTGGTGCTGAACTAGGCTCCCTCCCTTCCTCCACCGACCAATGTTGCTGCTGCCAACCTCGCTGGCCCCCAACCATCGTTGAATTCCACCCTAGGCCGGGGCTCTAATAATTATCGAGGAAAGGGCATGGAAATGGACGTTGTCCACCCCGACCTCCCTATTCGAGGCCTACTCACGATCCCTCACCTATATGCCAAATTTGTTGAAAAATTGGTCATACTACTCAAACATGTTACTATCGATATGAATATTCGCATCCACCGGCTCCTCGTTTGCCTTCACCTCGGCCACCGAGGCATACACCACTTTGTTGAAATATTGTCCTAAACCCAATCGGCTTGGACCGGATCCGACCGGGTCGGACCGTTTCTACTATTCCTTTATGATTATACATATATAATAAATGGATTTTTTGTTGTCATATATTTTTGTTCTTTTAAAGAACCAATTATGAATTGTTATATGATAACGTCCTTAGTATTAAACTGTGACGAGAGAAACCATGATAGGCGATTATGGTTGATGAGATCTCTAATCACTTTAATAAGTTTGATACTTAAATGTCTCTAAAGCCGATGTACTATTAAATAGGGCATTGATAGTACGAACATACTAGCACGTATTAGATGTCTTTTGTCTTTAATTGCAGGGATATATATCGTCTATCGAAGTGTAGAGACATTTGGACTGTACGTGGACGTGTATTAAAGAATGCGTACTTTAGACTGACCCACTTACACAGTTAAGTGTCACACTATGTGACGGTTGTGTAATTATCCTTAGGACCGGAGTCTACATGGCATCACGGTGTGGATTGTCATGCTTAGACACTATTGAGGTTTCCCCTAACCATGGGGCGATCATGCGGTAGTGATTGGGTATGATACTAAAGCATACGGAGTATACATGTTTGGTCGTCTGGAAATCGCGTACCCTAGTAGTAGGGGTGAATATCCGAAAGGGCCTTCTTATAAGAAATGGCTTACTCTCGTGAATCTTTACAAAGTGGAAGTAAATATGTTATTTCGAGAGAGGATGATATCCAGATATAAGATACGGTCGTCAATGCTTGACACTCGACGTACGACCGTATGAATATTATTACAACGATAATATTCTATTTACACGCTAACCGAGCACATGAAAGGTAGTAGTCATTGCGTATTTCTTTCGATCCAAAGAAACCAACCATTGAAACATATTTGCCTTTCATTCCTAATAAAGAAACGGACCAATTAGACTAAAACAAAATCATTTTTATACCGTTTTAATTGTGTTTAGTAACCTTTGGTTTTTTCAATAATAATAATATTAATAAAACCAATATTGAGTTTCCATAATCTATGTTTCAATAGTCGTGAAGCTGTATGATTCTACCATAGGCGGATCCACACTATACATAAGGGGGTCTGCGGACCCCGTTAAAAATAAGAAAACGCTACATTTTACCTATAGAAAAATATTTTGGTTCCGTGAAAAAAAATATTTACCTTAAAAAGATTTACGAACCCCGCTGAACTTAATTTCTGGATCCGCCACTGGATTTGTATTAGGCACGGGTTATTGGCTAATATACATAGAACCGCCAATAATACAAGGCCGACAATTTTTTGGCCCATCACATATTTCCTTACGTAGTGTGTAACCATATATCCGCATCAAAGTTCCATAAAAATTGAATTTGCAAATGTTGTCTTTTTGTGTTGGTGATAAAAGGGGCGCCATTCTCTCAAATACTTTTTGTTGTGTAAAATTCCTTGTCAAATTAATTGGTGCTGTCAGCTACGGTGATGTAAAGAAACACAAGGTGAAAAGCAAACTGGCATGGGCCAATATTACAATGAAAACGATATTTTGAAAATGGGAAACTTGAATAAATATGCTTGAAAAGTAGTTTGGGAAAAATATGCTCGAAAAATAGTTATTTGGAAAATATACTTGCGAGGGCCGCACGAGGGCTGCAAGCGTGCCGCATGCGTGCCGCATGGACAATTTTCTTTTCATTTAGCAAACATTTGGTCCAGTTCACATCAGACCAGAGTCCGCCGCCTCTGAGTCCGGTGTTTCCGAGCATTAGAGTCGGTGGATCATAATCCTAGAACTGCTCCAAAATTCACATCAAACTTCTCCCAATGAAGGATTTTTACCCGCGATCATGTTTAACAATGTAAATTGCATAAATAAATATTAATGAAATTAAATAATAATTTACAAATAAACCCTAGCCTTTCAATTTAAAACTCTTAACTCCAATGTGTTCAAGCTGCTATGTAGATCGATTCAAGAAAATGTGTTGGAAACAAAGTTTTACCTGATTACATAAAGAATTAAATGTTTAGAACGAGAAATATAATCGATTAGAATGCTTAAAGGATTGATTGAAACGAGAAATATAATGAACTAAATGTATTTTTCATCAAGGTTTTTTTTTTTTGTCTCTTCCGACAAGTCCTAAAAACATGATGTCATCAACATACATACCCTACATCCTTAAAATCTTAGTTCGGAAAATTCAGTCCGGGAAAACCCGGGTGCTGGTAACCCAACATAATTGAAGTACATTTACCGTTGACTCACAGTTGCATACATGTTATGTACATCAAATCATGTAAATCTATTATATACACGTTTTATGTTCTGTTTGGTTTTGAATTACTGTGACGAACGATCATATTTTCAAAGGGAAACTTGAAAAACTATGCCTGAAAAGTAGTTGTTTGGGATAAATACGCTTCGACGTGCGTGCGTCACGTGTGCGGCGCGCGTGCGTCACGTGTGCGGCGCGCGTGCGTCACGTGTGCGGCGCGCGTGCGTCACGTGTGCGGCGCGCGTGCGTCACGTGTGCGGCGCGCGTGCGTCACGTGTGCGGCGCGCGTGCGTCACGTGTGCGGCGCGCGTGCGTCACGTGTGCGGCGCGCGTGCGTCACGTGTGCGGCGCGCGTGCGTCACGTGTGCGGCGCGCTTACCTATAAAAAAATATTTCAGTCCCGTGAAAAAAAATATTTACCTTAAAAATATTTACGGACCCCGCTGAACTTAATTTCTGGATCCGCCACTGGATTCTACCCGTGCATTATGCACGGGTTATTGACTAGTATACATAGAACCGCCAATAATACAAGGCCGACAATTTTTTGGCCCATCACATATTTCCTTACGTAGTGTGTAACCATATATCCGCATCAAAGTTCCATAAAAATTGAATTTGCAAATGTCTTTTTGTGTTGGTGATAAAAGGGACGCCATTCTCTCAAATACTTTTTGTTCTGTAAAATTCCTTGTCAAATTAATTGGTGCTGTCAACTACGGTGATGTAAAGAAACACAAGGTGAAAAGCAAACTGGCATGGGCCAATATTACAATGAAAACGATATTTTGAAAATGGGAAACTTGAATAAATATGCTTGAAAAGTAGTTTGGGAAAAATATGTTCGAAAAGTAGTTATTTGGAAAATATACTTGCGAGGGCCGCACGAGGGCTGCACGCGTGCCGTATGGACAATTCGCGACGCACGCGCGCCGCATACGCGACGCACGCGCGCCGCATAATTCTTATATTTCTCGTTCTTAACATTTAATTCATAATTCTTTATTTCAATGTCGTAACTACATTATCGGAAATGGTTTTCGAATGATTGAGTATTGCTGCAGTGGCTTAAAGAATTAAAAATGAAACAATCAGGACCAAGGCGGATCGAGTGGGTTATTGCAAATGCTTGAAACCATAATTTTCTGATTTCAATGACAAGGATGAGAAAATGGCTGCGAATTTAGAAAATCTTTGTAAGTGAAACTGCCCTTTAGATTTGCCCGGAATGTTGATTGCTTAAGGTAAATCAATCTTTGGTTCTTGTTCTTTCTTCTTCTTCTTATTCTTCTTAACAGTAATCGAATTAGGAGATCTGATTTTGTTGATTTTCTTTCGTACATTGTTAATGCTACAGTAGCAAACAGTAGCACTGAAAATCCTGCAGTAGTGGGAGGAGGTGGGCTTCAAATGAGTTTTTGTTCTTTTATTTTATTTATTGTGAAGAATGTTGTTCTGTAGTGTTTTGACTTTAATTATGTGATGTAAATGAAGATATGTCGGATTTGGAAAATATTGTCGAAGATTGTTGCACATTTTTAGCTTGTTTTTATTTTTTTAAAATTTTCTTACGTTAAGCTCAACGGAAAATTTCCGGCACTTTCGTTAGCTTGAAAAGGTTTGGAGTTAGTAGGAAGTGTTTCTAGGGGCTCGTTGATCCCCCACCGGATGTAATTTTAACTTGTATGGCAGATGTAATTTTAGCTTATTTAATCTCTATTTTTACCGTTCAAAGTTTATCATATGATCTTGAATTTGCTTTTCATTTAGCAAACATTTGGTCCAGTTCACATCAGACCAGAGTCCGCCGCCTCTGAGTCGGGTGTTTCCGAGCGTTTGAGTCGGTGGATCAGAATCCTAGAACTGCTCCAAAATTCACATCAAACTTCTCCCAATGAAGGATTTTTACCCGTGATCATGTTTAACAAGGTAAATTGCATAAATAAATACTAAGGAAATTAAATAATAATTTACAAATAAACCTTAGCCTTTCGATTTAAAACTCCAATGTGTTCAAGCTGCTATGTAGATTCAAGAAAATGTGTTGGAAACAAAGTTTTACCTGATTACATAAAGAATTAAATGTTTAGAACGAGAAATATAATCGATTAGAATGCTTAAAGGATTGATTGAAACGAGAAATATAATGAATTAAATGTATTTTTCATCAAAGTTTTTTTTTTTGCCTCTTCCGACAAGTCCTAAAAACATGATGTCATCAACATACATACTATCTTTAAAATCTTAGTTCGGAAAATTCAGTTCGGGAAAACCCGGGTGCTGGTAACCCAACATAATTGAAGTACATATACCGTTGACTCACAGTTGCATACATGTTATGTACATCAAATCATGTAAATCTATTATTTACACGTTTTATATTCTGTTTGGTTTTAAATTACTGTGACGAACAATCATATTTTCAAAGGGAAACTTGAAGAACTATGCCTGAAAAGTAGTTGTTTGGAAAAAATACGCTTCGACGCATGCGGCGGCATGCGTGCGTCACGTATGCGGCGCGCGTGCGTCACGTATGCGGCGCGCGTGCGTCACGTATGCGGCGCGCGTGCGTCACGTATGAAGTTTGATGTGAATTTTGGAGCAATTCTAGGATTCTGATTCACCGACTCTGACGCTCGGAAACACCCGACTCAGAGGCGGCGGACTCTGGTCTGATGTGAACTGGACCAAATGTTTGCTAAATGAAAAGCAAATTCAAGATCATATGATAAACTTTGAACGGTAAAAATAGAGATTAAACAAGTTAAAATTACATCTGCCATACAAGTTAAAATTACATCCGGTGGGGGATCAACGAGCCCTAGAAACACTTCCTACTAACTCCAAACCTTTTCAAGCTAACGAAAGTGCCGGAAATTTTCCGTTGAGCTTAACGTAAGAAAATTTTAAAAAAATAAAAACAAGCTAAAAATGTGCAACAATCTTCGACAATATTTTCCAAATCCGACATATCTCGCATCATCTCTGCATTCATCTTCTGGCACACATTAAGACTGCCTGTTTCGAATATCACTTTAAAAAACCCCATTCAATAGATAGAAAATATGTATCGTACACCGTTAAAAGTTTCTTCTAAACCAACATCTTCATTATATCATTCCAACTTACAACATATATGCTACGGCATACGCCGTCAATAAAAGAAAACTATTGAACAAACATCCTTCATTTACATCACATAATTAAAGTCAAAACACTACAGAACAACATTCTTCACAATAAATAAAATAAAAGAACAAAAACTCATTTGAAGCCCACCTCCTCCCACTACTGCAGGATTTTCAGTGCTACTGTTTGCTACTGTAGCATTAACAATGTACGAAAGAAAATCAACAAAATCAGATCTCCTAATTCGATTACTGTTAAGAAGAATAAGAAGAAGAAGAAAGAACAAGAAACAAAGATTGATTTACCTTAAGCAATCAACATTCCGGACAAATCTAAAGGGCAGTTTCACTTACAAAGATTTTCTAAATTCGCTGCCCTTTTCTCATCCTTGTCTTTGAAATCAGAAAATTCTAGTTTCAAGCATTTGCAATAACCCACTCGATCCGCCTTGGTCCTGATTGTTTCATCCAAATTCTTTAAGCCACTGCAGCAATACTCCATCATTCAAAAACCATTTCCGATAATGTAGTTACGACATTGAAATAGGTCGTAAATAGCATTTTCACAGTCAAAATCTTCTCCGGCGCCATGGCAAAGGTGGACAAATCCACAAATAAGAAGCAGATGAACTAGCTGGATCAGTGATTTTTTCTCCATTTCTTTTGGGTTTGGAAAAGGGGGTTTGGGATTTTGCAGACGAGCGACAAGGAGATGAAAGGGCTGTTTTGTTATGTACTACTAGAAAAAGAATCGTTCTATTTATAATAGTGATCGGAAAAGCCACAAAATAAAATTTGTCATTCTTGAATCTTGATTACCATCGATCACAACAAAAATATATAATTGAGAAATTTTATTACACAACAAAAATATCACAACAAAACAAGGCCGGACACAGAGAGGTGGCTTGAGGTAGTTGAGTTTATCATGTTTTTATTTTTGGTATATTAAAATCCTACGTAAGCGAATCCAGCACAGTTAGTTATCGTAATGCAGTCTACCCGACTATATAAATATAATTCACTAGCTCACTCAACAATCAAATCATTGTTCTGTCATCGCAACAAAATGCTACAACACATTTCTATACTATTGATCTTTATAAGAATCATTAAAATTCATTGATATCTACAATAACCAATAGTGCAGAAATGTGTTGCGGTCTTTATTGTCTTACTATCACTACTCATATACTCCCTCCGTCCCATATTATTAGTCTCGTTTGACTTTTCAAAGAGATTTAGAAAAGTGTAGTTAATATTTTGAATCTCATTAAATGATCCAATATTTTTACATTTATATTATTTAAGTAATACTTTGTCATAAATGTAAAAATATTGAATCATTTAATGAGATTCAAAGCATTAACTACATTTTCTTTGTCGGTGTGAAAAGTCAAACATGACTAATAAAATGGGAAGGAGGGAGTATCATTATCATCAGTAGCTTTATAGAGGTACATGTACGTCATGTCATACATGTTCCACCAATAACATCTTTTAAAACAGAGATAAACATGTAAATGAAATGTAAAAAATAGAGGGTCCATCACATTTTTTAATATCCTATTGGTGCTGAATCACCAAGTTATACTTGGTCCAGGACCAAGATAAAATTTCCGCCTTATGTTTATATTCAAAATTGACCATTGTCCCCGGCAACGGCGCCAAAGATCTTGATCGCGTGTAAGTCACTAACGTCGATATTACTAGCAAGAATACTATGTACATCGTAGTATAGTAAATGCGAGTCAAGGTCGATCCCACAGAGACGATGCAACTATAATTATAAACGATTCTAACCTAATTAAGAAACAACATAGAGGCGGTCATTGACCAACTATAAACATAAAAGAAAGTTGGTATTTCTCCCCCTCTGCTCACATATCTACTAACTTGGATTAGTTAATCGTTACGTTTACTTCCCCACATAATTTCCTTAAATTAATCGCGAGCTCTCGTTTTAATTATCATTATCAGCTACGGGTGCAACTCCTACTCCTATCTACTCCGACAATAGTAGTAGAAAAGCTATACGCAAGCTATCCTCCTTAATTGGTCCGTAATAGCCCATACGCATAAAGAACTAGAATTGCCGATATCGAGTGCTAACTCATACCGCTAACCCGCCCAGACAGCTGTCGACATTGATCAGCACGTTCCTAGGGTCCATTCAAGACTATGTCCAAACTTAGCACTTCACTATTCGTATTTCATGCCAGTTTACGATTACAATAAGCAAGATAGGACAGATCTAATCTACTGTTAATTAAACCTGTCGATCAATGTAGCTGTAGTGAATCCCAGTTTTAGGTTTTCGAAATAATGCCTCGGTAAACCGGTATAGACCGACGGTTTACCGGGGTCAGCTTTTCCTATCCCTGGATCTACATTGCTCAATTACAATTATTCTAAGTAAATTATAGGGTCTTGAAACATGCAGAATAACTAAAACACATAAATACGAACAAATCTACCATTATGAAGACAAAAAGGAACGTTCAAAGCTTCATACCTTCAACAATGGAGATATAGCTCGATCTACTCAAGCTAGAGATGGTGGAGAAAGGGAGGAAACCAGAAATAACTCTTCAAAATCTTGAAAAACTTTATTTCATCAAATTATGTAATGTAATATGCAAAACTTATGAACTTATACAATAATCTGTAAATGCGGCCTTATATAGATACAATGGGCGACTTATGACTCTCTAAAACCCTAACCGAACAAGTAGTGACGGCATAATCAATTTCGTGTTCCACAAGTCCTCGGTTTACCGGACCTTGCCCTCAGTAAACCGGGCTGACTTTTCTTCTTTTTCTTCAGCATACTTCTTCTTAGACTTTAATCACTTAGCCCAATATATTTCTTTTGGTCCAGATCCACTCTCCAATGCTCCAGATTCGGTACATCCTATAAAACACGCAAAACGAGACAAAACAGTACCAAATCTTCAGGAAAATTACATAGATGCAAAATTACGATTCTGGAAACACTCACATAGCATTTGACATATATTCCACATAATAACGAGCCTATATATCATCTCTTAAGCAGAATTCAGGGTAAATAATGGTATAATTATTGTTACCTGACGATACAGGGTTTCACTCCCTCCACGTGTCATCTATCGGTTGGTCATGACACTGTAAATAACGCCAGTACATTCATGTCGATGCCCAGGCTAGAGGCAAGAGCCATCTCATGAACGCCAGGCTACGACGATCGACTATCGACTACCGAGCAGTGTGAGGCGACAAGTCCATGAGGACAGAGTCCACACCAGCTAGCAGTGTGGGATAACGAGTCTAGAGTCGATCACCACAGGTCGGAAGTATCGACTCGAGGACAGGGTCCACACCAGCTGTCCAAGCCCGTTAATAGCGATAGCTTGGGCAAGGGGCCAAGGCCCATTTAAGGGTAAAGGTGACAATAACATAAGCCGACTTAACCTTAGGGTTTAGGCAAGTGTTGTTATTATAAATACCCCAATCCGGGAACTACGTAAGGCTTGATTCACGGGATTGAACGGGATACGTAGGCAATCCAAGATACGAGTCTTGGACTCGGCCGCAAACATAAAAATCCACCACCTCATTCCTTTCTGGCATTAGGGTTCTTGTGTGTTCATCACTAGATTAAATTAGGGCTCAAATCATTAAGGTGACATAATTTGTCATCGTCATTGGTGCTAGAAGGAGGGCCTTCTATTGATTGAATACACAGGAACACGATGCCGCCCAAGAAAATTGCATCCAAAACTGCGTCCAAAGCTATCGATCAAGGCTCCCAGATTAACGAGCCGATCGATCCTAATGTGCTAGGAGAAGAAGATCCAGCCTTGGATCTGATTCAGCATGACCCTCAACAGAAACAGGGGGAAAAAGATCCAGCTTTGAATCTTATCCAGGAGACCCACCAACCAGCAAAGCAAGCTCTCGCTCCAGAATATCGGGCGCTTGCAGATCAGTTGGCAGGGGCGAATCTGGAGGTAATGTCCAGGATAATAGCCGAGGAAGTTACGGCGCGAAGGCAGGCAGACGCCGCCCAGAAAGAAGCTATGGCGGAAGGCGGCCAGAAAGACGTAGTGGACAAGCCTAAACAAACTCCTGGGGACGAAATAAGCGCATCATCTAGCTCAGTGGAAAGGAAGAGACGTGAGATCCACCAAAAACACCAGAGAGGGGATGATGATAGCGCCAGGGAAGAGTTGAATGCAATTTTGGGAAAGAACCAGGTTTCGTTGTGGCTCGAGTCTCCCTTCACGAAGGAGATCGAGAGTTTTCCTAAGCCCAAGGGGTTTAAGATACCAAAAATAGAGCCTTACGATGGCACCACCGACCCGGAGGACCATCTCCACAGGTATCTATCGCAAATGAGGTTGGATGGGGCACCCGGTGCAATGCGCTGTCGAGCATTTGAGACGCTACTCGTAGGTCGAGCAAGAGAATGGTTCACGAAGCTACGACCAGGGTCGATCTCCAGTTTTGCCATGCTAGCTCGAAAGTTCCGAGATGCGTTTATAGTCAATAAGAAGTTTCATCTGAGTGCCACGCACCTCATGAACGTGAGGCAACAAAAAGATGAAACAGTGATGGAATATTTGAAGAGGTTTAATCTCGAGGCCATGCAGGTCAAGGACGCAGATGACCGACTTCTGATCACATCGTTCGTAGGGGGGCTGCGTAATACTAAGTTATACGTGAAGTTGAGCAGAGACGTTCCCCATACCATGGACGAATGTGTCAATGTGGTGCATAGATTCGTCAAGCGGGAAGAGGCGGTGCGGCGCCACACCCAATCCGACCGGATGGAATCCAAGAAGGACACCCGAGGTACGAACAGGGAATCGCCCAAGAGGCAGGATGTCGAAAGTAAGCCATCGGTCTAGGACCGTATCGACACGTCCACCTCAGACCGTGGGGTCAAGAAGGGACCCTCACGTGATAAGGACTTTATCCCACTCAATCGACCTCGAACTGAGGTGTTGTCGATTATGCTTTCAAAAAACTTGGCGAGGAAGCCGCCACCGTTGAAGAAACCTCGAGAAAAGAGGAACGCAAGCAAATACTGCGATTTTCATGAGGACATAGGTCATACAACATAGGATTGTATCGACCTGAAGAGAGATATCGACGTCTGCATTCAGGAAGGAAAGCTAGACGAAGTTGTTGACAGATCTCGCTATGATGGGCTCAGGGGGCGTGGGGAATTTAAGAGGAAATACTCCGATCAAGACAGGAACCGAGGTCGAGATGCCCAAAGACAAGGGACCGATCACCTCCGAGGAATCGATCCCCGGGTCGAGAAGGAAACAACAGAGAGAATTTTGGTCGAGATAGATATGAAGATAATCGACCAGTTAACTATGTCAACACAATCTTTGGTCCTGGTGAGAGTGATAAAGACCAGACCAGCGAAGAGCCAGCTTGTAGCTCGAGAGAGCGCAAACAGCTCAGGTTCACGACAGAAGTCGGATACGGCCCTCGAGATGATATCCCCAAGTTGAGGAGTCACAGCGAAGGGTTAGTTATTGAGGCAGTTATTAGCCGAGCCCGTGTATCGAGAGTCTGTATCGATAACGGGAGTGCAGTGAACATCATATATCACTCGGCGTTCCAAGCGATGAAGTTGAAAGAGAAGGATCTAGCCCCCATAGCGTCTTCCCTGTTCGGATTTACAGGGCAAGCAGTCCACCCCCTGGGCTCGATAAAGTTACTCACGACAGTTGGTGATGGCGAGAAAGGAAGGACACTTGAATTAAGTTATGTGGTGGTCAAGGCTCCTTCGCTTATAATGTTATCCTAGGACGACTGCGCTCTTCGACTGCGTGCTATCATATCGACTTTTCATAATAGTATGAAGTTTCCTACCAGGAGCGGTTCCCACGAAGTAAAAGGAGATGTTGAAGTCGCTCGGAGTTGTAACTCTGTTGTCATGAATGGGAAGATGGCGGTTCAACAAATCTTAGTCGAGGAATTGATTCCAGAGGAAGAAGAGGAGAAGAGTTGGGTCTCCAGTGACGTAGTCGAAAACGTCCGACTCTGGAAAGGAGAGGACGATCAGTGTGTGCAAGTCGGGATTTGGATCCCAGAAAAAGAAAAACAGCTATTGGTCGAGCTTTTAATCGAGTTCAGAGACGTCTTTGCCTGGAAAGCCACCGACATGCCGGGACTGTCCACCGACATCGCGGTTCATAAGCTCGAGATTGACCGGGCTAAAAAGCCGGTCAAACGAGAAGAAGAGAAGTTTTGCGTCGATCGACTTAAAGCTATTGAGTTAGAGGTCGGCAAGCTACTAGCGACCAAGATAGTAAAAGAGGTATTATACCCGAATGGCTAGCTAACCCGGTTTTAGTCGAAGCACGACGGTAGTTGGCGCATGTGTGTGGACTTTATAGATTTGAACAAAGCGTGCCCAAAAGACTCGTATCCGCATTGCCCAAAATCGACGGGTTAGTAGATTCAACCATTGATTTTGAAGTTTTTGGTTTCTTAGATGCATATAAAGGATACCATCGAGATTTTAATGGATCCTCGAGATGCGGAAAAAACGGCGTTATCACGAGAATTCGGCACCTTTCGCTATGTGACCATGCCATTCGGGTTAAAGAATGCTGGGGCAACATACCAGAGGGCAGTCAATAAGATATTTGCAAGACAAATTGGTAGATGTATGGAAGTTTATGTAGACGACCTGCTTATCAAGAGTCGATCTATGAGACAATACCTGGTCGATGCTCGAGAAGTTTTCGAAGTGTTGAGAGAAACGCAGATGAGATTAAACCCGAAGAAGTGCACTTTTGGAGTTAGGTCGGGTAAGTTCTTGGGCTATATGATTTCGAAAGACGGGATTCGAGCGAATCCGGATAAAATCGACACGTTGAAGAATATGCCCGCACCTCGAAATGTAAAGGAAGTGCAGAGACTCACGGGTAGAATGGCGGCCCTCAACGATTTCTATCGAGATCCGCCCGGCCGAGCGCTACCATTTTTCAAGATACTCCGCAAGGCCGGTCCATTTCATTGGGATAATGAATGTCGGACGGACCTTCGAGGAGCGAAGGCCTATTTATCGACTTACCGACCCTAACTTCACCTCGAGACGGGGAAAGGTTATTAGTGTATCTGGCAGTATGCGAGGAGGCAGTGAGTGCGGTCCTAGTTCGAGAAGGGGTACATGGACAAGTACCGATATACTTCGTCAGCAAAGCATTACATGGCCCCGAGGTCCGATACTCACCAGCCGAGAAGCTAGCATTATGTCTCGTTCATGCCTCGAGAAAGTTGAGGCCCTATTTTCAAGCTCATCCTATTGTGGTAGTCACCGACCAACCACTAAAGCGAGATATTGGCAAAACCCGACACCTCGGGTCGATTGGCAAAATGGGTGATAGAAATGGCCCGAGTACGACATCGAGTTCGTACCTCGAAGCTGCGATCAAAGCACGAGCCTTGGCGGATTTTTTGGCCGAAGGGATCTCTCGTCCGGCTCGATCAAGAAAAGCAAAGTCCGGAGGAAAAATGGACTCTTCAAGTCGATGGAGCATCGAGTAAGGAGGGCGAGGAGCGGGGCTCCTTCTAGTAAGCCCGAAAGGCGAGGAATTCCCTACGCCCTTCGATTCGACTTCAAAGCAACGAATAACGAAGCCGAGTATGAGGCTATGATCACCGGTTTAAAGCTCGCTTTGAAGCCGGGTGTCGAAGATCCGACGGTTTACGGTGACTCGCAGTTAGTGGTCAATCATGTAAAAGGGGAGTATGAGGCTAAGGAAGAAACCATGAAGAATTACTTAGCAGTTGTCCAGAGCCTCATACCAAAGTTCAAAACGGTTCAATTCGAGCAGGTCTCCCGAAGTCAGAACAAGAGAGCCGATGCGCTCTCCAAGTTGGCCTCAAACTTCATGTCAAGTAAGAAGGTTCTAGTCGAGTTACTGACCGATAGGAGCTACATCGAGACAGAGGCCCAGCCGATTACTCAGCAGGCCACGTGGATGGACTCGATCGCTCTTTACCTCAAAGACGGAATACTACCAGCTGATAAGGTACAATCTAGAAAAGTTCGACTACAGTCCACTCGATATGCGTTCTTCGACGACATCCTCTATCGGAAATCTTTTGTAAGTCCATGGTTAAGATGTGTATACGAAACCGAAGGTGAATATCTCTTGGAAGAAATTCATAGAGGAGCATGTGGAAACCACTGCGGGGCTAGAATGTTAGCTCGAAAATGCAGGTTAGCTGGGAATTTTTGGCCGTCGATGCAACGAGATGCGAATAGTCTTGTCCAAAAATGCAACACTTGTCAGATTCATGATAATATCTCCTATCAACAAGCGCAAGACATGAATGTCATCTCGTCAGCATGGCCATTTGATCGGTGGGGAGTCGATATCGTTGGACCCCTACCCCGAGCTCCGGGAAATCTTAAATATGTGGTCGTGGCTGTAGATTACTTCACGAAGTGGGTCGAAGCTAAGGCTATACCGGACATCAAAGCTGCAACCATCAAAAAGTTCTTGTGGGTCGACATTTTGTGCAGGTACGGGATCCCGAAGGCTCTGATATCGGATAACGGTACCCAGTTCGAAGATCGTAAAGTCAGAGAATGGTGCAGTGACTACCATATCGACCAGCGATTCACCTCGGTAGCTCATCCACAGGCAAACGGTCAAGTCGAGCAAACTAATCGACAGATCAAGCTGGGTCTAAAAAAGAGACTAGAGGCAGAAGGTCGAGATTGGGCAGTTCAACTTCCGAGCATCCTATGGTCATATAGGACGGCTCCTAATTCATCAACTGGGGAAACTCCTTTTTCTTTGGTATATGGGTGTGAAGTGGTGATTCCCGCCGAGATCGGAGTTCCCTCTCCTCGAGTTCTGGCCTACAATGTGGAGACAAATGATCCCGAACTCCAACAAGAAAGGGACAATGTCGAAGAGCGAAGGGAGATAGCCTCAGCCAGAATGGCAAGGTATAAACAGAAGATCTCTCAGTATTACAACTCGAGGGTCAGGCATCGATACTTCAAAGTCGGTGATTTGGTTCTAAGGAAGAATGAAGCAAGTCGACAGGAGGCGGCCGGAAAATTAACCCCGAATTGGGAAGGACCTTATCAGATCCTGAAGGTCCACCCCAAAGGGTCTTATCAACTTGGTCGGGCAGATGGAACTACTGTTCCTCGACATTGGCATGCCAACAATCTGAGGAAATATTATGTCTAAGATAAGCCTCAATAAACTTGTTTACTTTTCAATATTGAACCTTGTAATAAGTCCATGAGACAATTTTATGAGAATCCTAATAAATTTGTATCTTTTCGAGATGTTTTCTGTGTTTGTTAGGATTTATAGCCAAAACAATACAAGTCCAAAGTGACAGAAAAGTTAAAGGTAAAACAATCGAAAACAAGTAGAGAAACCCGCAGGTCGGACATCTCGATAAAGCCAGAGCAAAGTTAGCCTAATGGGCGACGAACGCAAAGGCACAGAGACGGTTCGCATGGTCGGGCCACCTGTCCCAGTCGAAAGCCGAATGAGCCCGAGTGGCGAAAAAGGCCTAGACAAAGGACGGTTCGCATAGTCGGGCCACCTGTTCCAGTCGAAGGTCGAAAAAGCCTAAGAGGCAAAAAAGACCTAAGACCAGGGACAGTTCCTGTTAAAATGCAGCCTAAGGTCGAGTAAGCCTAAAAGGCAAAACACCAAGGCAAGCAAGCAAATCGATCTCAAGTGCAATAAGAACCAAGGGTTCATAATACACTTGGGGGGCAACATAAATTAATAACAAGAATGACTAATGAAATGAGACGAGCAAAATAATGAGAAAGCAAACAGAGCCAGAGGCTCGATAAGCGAAAGACTATAACACATCGAGAAGACGAGCAAAATAATGAGAAAGCAAAGTGTAATTAAATTGCGAAATCAAACAAAGTCAAGTTTGGAGCATAGTTATTACAAGATATGGCCAGGTCGAAATGCCAGCCAAAGTTGATTTTCAAAATAATACCATTACAAAGCTTCAAGTTCAGATTGCAAATGATGGAGATCAAGGGTTGGCTTCAGGGGTCGGATCAAGATTTGCAGAGGTCGGATCGGCGACAGTCAGATCAGGAGCAGGGGCAGAAGTAGAAGGAGCATACTTTATAGCCAAAGACTCTCCCCGCTGAAACTCTTCGAAGTACTGATCATACAGCTTCTCCGAGTCAGGATTATAAAACATAGGCGTCTCGAGGGACGACAAGTCGAATCCTGAGACTACAGCCTTCACCTGATCAACGGCCAGGGTGTAGCCGCCCATCATCGAGGCGCACATGATCACCTCCAAGTCGTCTTCTAGGTTTGTTGACTTGCGATACTCCATGATCGCGTCGGCCTTAGCCTCTTCGACCTGCGCGCGCGCTTGATCCAATTCAGCCTGTAGCGCATCTCGATCACGGCGGGCCTTCCTAGCTTCATCATCCGCAGCCTTCTGCCCTCTCTGTAGCATCTCATAGTCTTGAGCCAGCTTGAGCATCTCCCTACCCTGATCATGCCTTTCCTCCTGCAATCGGCCCAGCTCTTTCTCAGTAGTGGCCAGTTTTGTTTCAGCAGCCACCAACTTATCTTGCAGCTTCTCGAGCTCGGCGACCGACTCATGCTTCAGCGCGTTGTATTGTTTTTCCACAGCAGAGAGGGCAGCATTTTTGGCAACATTGTCTTGAAGCAGCCTGCCATTCTCCTTCTTGATTTCGTCCACCGATTCCCCTGTCTTGGCTAGCCGTCGGGCAGCCTCCCGACCAATAAGGGTATTCTGCAAAACGTAAAGAGTGTATCAGAAAAGGGACAAGGCATAGGTTTCGAGAGAAGTTAATAGGAAAAGAAGGATCGACTTACAAGACGATTTACTTTTCGCAGCACGAAGGACAGGTTCTTATCGTCCACGCCAGCGTAATCATCGGCAACCCAGTCTATACCAATCCCTGACTCGGTGGAAGTCTCAGCGACCCTCTTCCTCTTCGCCTCTCGAAGCTGTTCCCTCACCACCTCGGCAACAGATGGTCTTTTCTTTGTTTGCACCGCCGGCTCTTCTACATTAACCTCGATATTCGAGGTCAGATCGATAGGCTCCTCCTCGTCTTCGTCTCGAAGAGAGCCGAATCGGACAGTTAACTCGCCGGTGGTCGAGGGTACTTCAGTCGATCCAGCTGCGGCAGACGACTCGATTGCAGCAGGGTTTGTCCTAGGTGGAAGGACGGCCCCCTCTCGAGAAGAGGAAGGCACATTGATCTCAGCCACTGGCAAGTCGGTAGTGGCCTGACCCTCGAGAGGTGGAGCAGCCATGACCGTCGACTCAGGAATGCGCTGGGGGTTGGTGACCCTGGAGAATTTGCCCACTGCAATATAGAAAAAAGACAAGTTAGTCCTGACCAACGAACAACAAGTTATCGACTCAAAGAATAACCAGGGTATAAAAGCAAGTAAACATCCTACGATTCTCGTGATCAGGAACATTCAGGCCTACGTATGGCATTGGCCCAGCTTCCTCCAAGTGAGCCAGGTGATACAGGAGACTCAGGTCTCGAGTACACACCTCGAAGTTGTGTCCACTCAAGAGTCGAGCCTCGTGAGGAGCCGGTTCCTTCCCAAGCTTGTCTTGTTTCCCCTCTCTCGACCTCCATTGGCCAATGTAGGGGTTATCTAGGCCATGACGGAGAAAGAAAAATCGAGGTTTCCACTCCCCGTGAGAAGAAGGCCCCCTCGTAATAAACTCATGGCGATTTGCTCTCCTCTGGAAGGAATACCATAACTTGTCGGGTGTGGCAGCAATCTTGTAGTAGTGTCGGAACACGGGCACCGAAAAGCATACCTGGGCCACTCGACATGCTATGATGAACCCCATCAGAGTTCTGACGCCATTCGGGGCGAGTTGGGAGACACTTATCTCATAGTGGTGAAGGATGGCTAGGACGGCTGGACAGAGTGGAAATCTCAATCCACTCGCCAGTTGATTCTCATAAACCGCGCAAAATCCTTCGGGGGCTCGTCGGCAAATATATGATTACCGGAAGGGAGTCGAGATTCGAACGGAGGACTAATGATGTTATACTTCTGGCAAATTTCGACAACATCCTCTGGAGAGAGTGCACTGAGACATCCTTTTGCACCCTTTCCATCCATCCTAGTTACTAGCTTTTTAGGCTGGTTAGGGACAGGAGGGGGGGAGGCTGTGGGTTCACCGGAATCTCGTCGGAGAAGATGATCGGAGGAAGCAGATACCGGAGTTTGGGATTGGTAAGGCGTATCGCTACCTCTATCAGATTCTATGGCACTGCTACTACTACTTGACATAGATAAATCAAAAGAAAAGATGAACACTGAAAAAAGAAATAATCTTACTTGGTGTTTTGAATTTGGGGATTGTGACAAGAAAATAGCGAACAAATTTTGCAGCAGCTTCTATCCTTCCTCTCTTTATATATGATAGTGAAGAGTTTGCAAATGAAGTGAAGAGACGTGGGTAGTGGGGGTTATAACCCCTGGAGATCACGACAATCAAGGCAGTGACGCGTCTTTTGCGGGATTCGAAGCGTTTTGTATGCCAGATATCGTGCCACGTGGCAATAAGCAGTTAAGGAAAACAAGTGGCGGGAAAAAGCCCGCCCAAACGAAACTCAACTCGAAGACGACTCATGTGACAGACTCGACCTCGGACAACGGGAGTCGCCTCTCTCAAGTCTGGGGGGCTTATGACGATACAGGGTTTCACTCCCTCCACGTGTCATCTATCGGTTGGTCATCACACTGTAAATAACGCCAGTACATTCATGTCGATGCCCAGGCTAGAGGCAAGAGCCATCTCATGAACGCCAGGCTACGACGATCGACTATCGACTACCGAGCAGTGTGAGGTGACAAGTCCATGAGGACAGAGTCCACACCAGCTAGCAGTGTGGGATAACGAGTCTAGAGTCGATCACCACAGGTCGGAAGTATCGACTCGAGGACAGGGTCCACACCAGCTGTCCAAGCCCGTTAATAGCGATAGCTTGGGCAAGGGGCCAAGGCCCATTTAAGGGTAAAGGTGACAATAACATAAGCCGACTTAACCTTAGGGTTTAGGCAAGTGTTGTCATTATAAATACCCCCAATCCAGGAACTACGTAAGGCTTGATTCCTGGGATTGAACAGGATACGTAGGCAATCCAAGATACAGTCTTGGACTCAGCCGCAAACATAAAAATCCACCACCTCATTCCTTTCTGGCATTAGGGTTCTTGTGTGTTCATCACTAGATTAAATTAGGGCTCAAATCATTAAGGTGACATAATTTGTCATTGTCATTACCATTTAGAACGTTATCAACCAACTATTTATTTATTCTCGAGGTTCCACAAAACGAGAAAACACTCGCGTGTTAGGAGCCAACCTGGGGACCATGGACGTATAACCAGTAGTTACAATAAATTGAATAAAATATTCATCGAACAGAATATATCTACTCGACTTATTAATTCCGGAATTACGCAACTATAAATCCGAAACTGAATTCTTTCGATTATAGATATAACTTATTCTCAAAGCACCGAGTCGATAAATGTCCATTAATATAATCATTACATACAGACTAACCCTCCATAGACTATCTGTAACGAAACTGGAATATTTCCGTAAACCTTCATCATTACATCTTATCCTTATTTACCATTAACCCACTGCTCACTCATTCCAGAATAGTGCCGACGTGAAAGTGATTCAGACCGCGCCTCTTAGCGATCCTTAACGAACACATCAAACCCTATCTTGAAATAAGCAAGTGTCTGCAATCACTTCAGGATTAAGGTTAATCCATAAATAATCATCTTGTGATTTAATAAGATTTCTCAATCACGGAATTATATGAGAAAGGCAGATTAAATCGGTCAAGTCCTATATGACTACATCATATATAAATGCCCAACTTAGACAACCAATGTCGACGGTCCGGATAAGACAGTCACACCATAAAGTGTTAAGAGCGCATTAATGGTGGTTTAATCAATAGACCCCATACTTTGATTAAGTTCACCACGGACTAATCGTTCAAGTGTATCACCATAACTTAATCCTCACGTGTGACACACACTAACTTATATGGCTACATATGATACGACTTGGAGTTTTTAGTAATGTATTACTTACAAGAACGAAGTAAATAATAAAATGAGAATAAATATGTCATTTATTAATTATAAAAACAGTTACATAAACTGTCTTTCGGACGCTACTTCCAACACAGTTAACATTCCGGGCGAAAGGAAAGGGCAGTTTAAGGTAACACAGATTTTCAATATTGTCAGCCCTTTTTTCATCTGCTCTAGTGTAATTAGCAAATTCGGGTTTCATGCAATCGCAAGTATTCACAAGATAAGCATTGGTATCATTATAATTCAGCGACTTTAATCCACTACAGCAATACTCAAACATTTGAAACCACCTCCAAGAATGTATGTACTACACTGAAATAGGTAGTAGCTTGCATCATCACAATCAGGGTCGGCCCTATAGTGTGGCCGGCGAGACCCATGTCTTAAGCCCAACGGTGTCGGAGGGCCCAACGATACATGTTTCGCTAAAAAAAAATCGTGTAGATTTAATCCGAACCAACCTAATATAATATGTTAATTTTTCTTTTAATAAAGGCCCAATTTTTTCTTTTACTCTAATCGATAAAGGTCCCAATATAAAAATTTACTTGGCCAAAAAAAAAAATAGACATACACACAAGTTTTATTAATTTTTTGCATTTACGGATGTTATAAACGCGATAAGTGTTGGAAAAAATATAGTACTTAGGATTTAACAGAGAATTATAAACTCCAAGAATGTATGTACTACACTGAAATAGGTCGTAGCTTGCATCATCACAATCGAAACCTTCTTCTCCGGCGGCGGCGGCGGCATGGCGGCCAAAAATGGTCAGAAGAAGCAGTGAAACTAGCTTGATCAATACTACTGTGCCTTTCTCCATTGATTTGATGATTTGAGAACTGGTTTTGGAGATTAATGCAGAACTGAGAAAACAGAGATTTGAGAACTTTGTCTTGGAGTTTTGCTTAGGTTTGAGAAAAAATAGGGGCGGGTTATTTATAGGGGTTCTAAATTAACCCCCGTTTTTACTTCCGGCACCCATTACTTGATTATTTTTTCGGATGAAAAAAAAACATCAGTGTCATTGGTGTTCCTTGTTGAACACCAACGTCAGTGTCATTAACGTTGGTGTTCAACAAGGAACACCAATGGAAAGTCGTGGACTGACGTTGATAAGTCGTAACACTTTTATAAAGGGAACGTCGATGCCACTGATGTTTCTTGTTGAACACCAACGTCAATGTCACTGACGTTGGTGTTCAACAAGCCCCCTGTTTATATTGGTTCTACAAAATAAATTGACATCCCTGATATTAAGTACTCGGTCTATAACTTTACAAGTAACTCAATTTTATAATATTTGTTATTAATTAAATTAGTTAAATAAGAGTCATGTTGAAAGAACTTTTGGCCAGACTCTACCCTTAAGTAAGAGTCAGACCCTGCATGCACAATCCGGACAGAATTCCGGATTAGTCGGATCAGTTGGTTTCAGGTACCGGAGGCTTTTAAGAAAGAAAGAAAAAAGTTAAATAAGTAAAATTCAATTTTTATATAATAATATTATTATTTTTTTGGGGTCAATAATCTTAATTATTTTGACATATCAAACAAATTTAATAATATATTATCGAAAAGTGAATAATAACAACTTTGGTGTTTAATTAAATTAATGACATTTGTTATAAAAATTGGGGTTCGTTAGTGATGAGTTAAACAAACTCGGGGTTCGTTAGAGAGTCGATGATTTTAATCTCGAGGTTCGTTAGTGAGTCGATAATTTCAATCTGAAGGTTAGTTGGGGAGATCCTGATTTGAATCACGTGATTCGTTAGTGAGATCCTGGTTTGAATCACGGGATTCGTTAGTGAGATCCTAATCCATTTGTGAGTTAGTGAAAATATGCGGACACTTGTTACACACGGTTATATTTTACAACATGAAATTACATGGTGGTTCGTTTGTGTGTTAATTCAGGATTTTCATCATTAGGGTGATGTATAAAAATGATTTATTATGGAAAAAGGGCTCTGCCCACACTTGAAAAGACGAGGCCCTGATTTTGCACTCCTTTGCAATAGCCTTTGGAGATCCATCTGGGCCCAAGCTCCTCGACAGCCCAAGATCTAAGCTGAGCCTGCAAGCAAAGCCCACAAGGCCGAAGTGAGGGAAAAGCTGGGGCCTGAAGTCGAAATTTTTGGCATCAAATGATATACACCAACGTCCGAAAATTTAAATTTGTTTAGTTTTCATATTGTCATATAATATAAATCCATTTATAATATTAGTGAAACATTTATAACATTTTTCTCCAAATTACCTTTAATTTGTATTTTCAAACACTTTTCTTATTTTATAACTATTACATAAATGGTATTCAAAGGTTATTCAATTCTAGACATTTATCATTCAAATTAACGACATCTAAGGACTTTGTTATACCGTGAAAAATACAAATTAACTTATATTTTAAGACGAAGAAATTATTAAATAAATACATATTGTTATATCGTAATATTATAAGACCAGCTGAAAACCCGTGCTGTGCTTGGGATAATATAAAAAAAATAAAAAATTATATGAACCCAAAAACACAGTATGTAGCAAAACAAAGGTCCTCCAAACTGCATTATACAATGCTTGAATTGTATTTCATTTCCAGCCAATAGTATAAGTGCTAACAAAAGACCAATACATAAAACCCTTTTGTTACCTGGTGAATAGAAATCTCTGAACCCTCGACGATCTCTTCTGATCCGGTGACCTTTCCTGCGAGGTTCAGTCTCCCGCAACATTCAAATGGAAGACTCCTTGATGGAGTCCTCAGCCGAGGAACAAGATCTCTTGCAGCGAAGTGTAGATAAGCCTATCGGAGGTGAAAACTCGCAGCCAACGACGTGGACTGCAAGGAGCGGCGTTGATGTTGTGCAAGGCAGATATGATGATCCAGGCATCTATACAGGAAAAAGCGAAGAAGACGATGACCTGGTTGAATACTCAGATGATATTGAACATTTGTTTTGCGATGAACACGGGGATGACAAATTAACTATCCCACTAAAAGAGAGAGAGCTATGGCGGCCGTGGAAGCGAGCCCCAATCATCAAATTAGTGGGTAAGTCCATCTTCTACAGCTACCTCAATCAGCGTTTGTTCAATTTGTGGAAAGTAGGGGGATGATTAGAATTGACTGATTTGGACAACGACTTCTACATTGTTCGATTTGCTCGTAAGGAGGATTATGAGACTTTTATAGAATGTGGTCTTTGGGTAATTCAAGGTCATTATTTAGCCGAAACGAAGTGAGAACCTTTTTTTCGAAGCAGTGGAAAGGGCCATCAAAACCACTCTATCCTGGGTTCGATTTCGTAGATTCCCAGTTTGGGCATCTAGAGAAAAGTATCTAATGCGTTTGGGGAATATGGTCGGTAAAGCAATTAAGGTTGACCAAAACACTTTGTTCAATGCTAAAGGTCGATTTGCCCGAGTCTGTGTTGAAATTGATTTGGAAAAACCTTTGAAGACTTGCATCTTCATGAACGGCAGGAAGAAAATGGTGGAATTGGATGGGCTACCGATGATTTGCTGGGACTGTGGGATATTTGGTCACTGCGAGGAGGATTGCCCTGCTAACCGAGACAAGGCTAATCTTACTGCGGGTAATAATGCTGCAGAATGAAGAACTGAAGAGGGTCCCACTATTAAGAGGCCTTACGGCCCTTGGATGATTGCTCAGACGAAACGAAGGAGAAACACATCAGCACCCAGGAAATTCAATGGATAAAATTTGGAGAAGGAAACAGCCCGTACGTCAGATGCCCCCAACCCCCACCAAGATGGAACCAATTGATGACGCTTAAAATGATACATCTCACGGGATCAACATTCCACCCATTCTAAGCTAAATTAGTTGTTTTCGGCCATTTATATGAATCGTTTGTATTGAATGATCCATGTCAGGTTCATAAGTCAAGAATTTGGTATTTACGATTATTATTCCTAAAATTGGTATCATATTATTGGACTATTTTCATGTAACAATATTTGTGCCAAGTGTTGAAGATGGATTCTTGAGTGGACTGGATAAAGAATTGGGCCTAAGGCATTCTAGATCCTTCCAAGTTGAGTCAGCGAAGAGAAAAAGTACATAATTGCCCTCGCAACAGCGAGCACTGCCGCCGCAATTTCAAGCGTCCTAGAAGCTTTTGGAAATGCGTTTTCTTGGACGAGGGTAGTCTTTAGGGTTAGCTAAGTTTGTTATTCGGCTATAAATAAGAGGCATCATACCTCATTTTCATGGTACAATTTTCCCAACGCAAATATACTATGCAATAAAAAGTCTTTCTTTTTCTTTTATTTGTTTACTATGAGTTCTAGTCACGGATCCAACGGATTCGCCTTCTAGGGAGTGCTCTGCGGAGGATCTACGTTTGGCATCGAGGGTATGATTCTCTGGCTTATTCTTGATGTAGATCTGTTGTTTTCCTATGTGATTAGTATGGTTTGATTGTTATTATTAGTTCTGCTATGTAGTAGTTAGTTATTTACCCCCCATTTGGTTATATATCTGAATCGTTGGTAAAGAAATCATGAAATATAGGTTGCGCTCTCTCGCAGTTGCGACGGCCTATTTCGCATTTACGAGACACCTAGTAAATCCTAATTCATGATAATTGGCGCCAGTTACGTCTGATCGACATATTTAATTTACAAATTTTTAGCCTCATTAACTATTTGCATGTTATCGTAAATTTGCATGAAGGACTTGCAAGGTGAAGTGTTAATTAGGACATGGTCTTGATCGATCCTTTGGAACGTGCCAATCTGTCCGCAATGGCTGCTTAGGGAGTTCTTCTGTCTTGAGCCGGCTATCCCTAGATCTTACTACGTATGAATTAATACAACCAACGAAGGAGGTTAATTGCATATAAGAACCTATTGTCCGTCCCATGAAAGCAGCGTAATATTAAGGGTTAGCACCCATAGCTGTTAAAGATCTAAAATTCACCATGTGGTAGATCAATGCATAGATTGGGAGAAATAACTAATAACTCATAGTTAGAACTAACACATTAGAAACTCATAGCATTGCAATTGTGTTTGAGCTTGTGTTGATTGTCACCATTGATTACTTTTCTGCACCGTTGTTGGTCGTAGACCGTTTTAAGTGTTATCAATATTGATTAATTCGTGTCTTACGAGTCTCTGTGGAATCGACACCCTTGCTACGCCGTTCACTATACTGCAATAGACTTAGTACTATTGTTAGTAGTTCGTGATTACACCACCACGACGCATCAAGGTTTTTTTGGCACCGTTTCCAGGGACTCCTGTCAAAAATACTTTTTAATTTAATATTGAGAATTTGTATATATTCATTTTTGTAAATTATTTCATTTTCTGTTTATTAAGTTTGTTTAACAGTCTGAGAATATTTGAGTCGTAACAGTTCGTTTATGTTCATTTCTAAAAATTTACACTCGGAATTGTGGGAGCCTTCTCTCAATTGCGAGGCTTCTGGAAATTAGCAGAATCGTTTATGTTCGGTTAGAGTCGCATCAATAGCCAGCGTCTATGTTTTTGAGTCTTCCAGGTGATTGTAACAGCCGCCAAAGAAATTAACTAACTTTTTCTTTTTTCTTTTTGTGTCTTTCAGTATGCTACATGGAGTTCAGTAGCCAAGCTCGAGAGATTCATACGTGAGATTGAAAAGTTTGCTAACGAGACAATGGCAGCACAAAACGGACGAGGTATAGAGACCTATGCTATTGGAGGTAGAAATAGAGCAGGAGTTGTTATACCGACAGAAAGAAACAACATTACAGAGCTATGCCCTGCCGACGATCAAGCGATTCGTTCCAGCAATTGTTCAGCTAGAGAATGTGGCTGAGGTCTTTCACCCAAAGCTGAATGTGATTCAAATGATGGCCAATCACACTACTTTCCATGGAGTTCCAAACAAAGATCCTAGTGTACATGTCAGCAACTTTGTGGAGATAATCAACACTGTTTAACCAGCAGGAGTTCTAGAGGAAAACATCAAACTGAAGTTTTTCCCTTTTACATTGAAGGACGAAGAAAAGCAATGTCTTTTGTCTCTAGCCGCAGGTTCTATCCAAATCAAACTTCTTCATACTCTCGTTTCAGTTCTTTGATTAGTGACCAACCAGCCAAAATATGTGTAGTTGTAACACATCACAATGGGATAGCACATATGTACTCCTACTTTATGTTGTATACTTGGTGATGTAATAGTGGAGCCATGGCCTAGGCATGCGATGGGTTTTTATGGATGGTGATACATCCACTACACATAATGTGTAGTGGATGTATCACTACACAATCTTGGCCATTAATTTAAATGGGTACCGATCTTTCGCCGAGAAAATGGGCTCACCCGCGTGGCATCTCTTTGGTGACTCAACACTTGACCCGGGGAGATAAACCGCTTTTGACTTCCTAGAGACGAGCCCAGGAGGGCTCTCCCTCCCGGTTCGTCGCCACTGATCCCTACGTGTCCGACTGCCTTTGGATCGGATAGGTCTCAATCTCTAACATGTCGGAGAGGAACCGGGCATCGAGCTTCTGATAATCGGTAGTGCGATCAGTGTCGACCTTCTCGATCGGACCAGGTCCTTAGACTTGTACAACCCCATGGCAATAGGAGCTCGGCCATCGTCCCCGATCCCTATGAGTCGGCTCCGCCACCCCAGTACATTTCCGACAGAACCTGTCCCTAATCTTATTCTTCACAGGCGTAATAACCAGATAACTATCATAGAATCCTGAGCAATAAAGGCTCGAATCCTTATCACTTAATGCTAATATTTGAATACCATAATTATCTCCTATAATCAAGGAAATGACTCAATCATAATCTTTTTCCTTAGGGATTACGTTAATCAGTGTCAGTCCCAGACACGCCACATAAAACCCTAGGGCATAAGCCCCTCTATATAAACTGTCCCTAAGGAACTACGAAGACTTGATTCCAATTGAACCATTGGATACGTAGGCAGCTTGATCACCATCAATTGCAGTCTAAAAACAAATCAAATCACCCCCTCCATCAACGTTTTTCTGTGTTCTTGAAGCTCCATAGGTTGTTATTGTTAAAAGAATAAGAGAAAGGAGATGTGTCCACATTCAATGTATCAGTGTATTAGGCACATGTGATTATTCTAGAATTAGGCACATGTGATGATTCTGTAATAAATCAGAATATTTGCATTTATTCTGATTGATACTAGCTATAATATCTTTCCTTATTCATCATGTAATCAGCACTATAAATAAAGGGAATGAAGAATGAGAGGTAAGTAATTCCTTCCTCTCTATTTTCTGCGATACCTATGTACTCTAACATGGTATCAGAGCCATTTTCGATCCTCAACCCTTCCTTCCCAGAATTTTCCTCTAAATCGGCACAAGTTCGTGCAATTAGACTAGGCCATGGAAGCAAAATCAGAAAGCTCCATTAATGGCCCCTTTTCTGCCACAAATACAACTCCAAGTATCACATCTATCAAACTGAATGACGAAAATTATGTCCTCTGGTCTCGTTCGGTTGAAATTTTTCTAACAGGTAGAGGGATGGAGCACCACCTCACCAACGACAAAGCCGAGAAGAATGATCCACGAGCCAACTTTTGGAAACAAGATGATGCTCAAATCATGTCAATGTTGTTAAACAGTATTGAGCCCAACATTGGTATGACTTTATTATATCTCAAGACTGCAAAAGATATGTGGAATCGGTTAAAACAAATGTACTCCGGTTCCGAAAATTTATCACGAATTTATGAAGTATGTAAACAATACTTTAATTTGGAACGGGGAAATAAGACCCTTGAGAGTTATTTTTCTACTGTTATGGGTGTGTGTGAGGAGAGAAATATGTACTTGCCTCTTGCGATGATGTGAGTGCCATGGAAAAGCAACGGCACGACATGGATGTCGTCCGATTTCTTGCAGGGCTAAGATCCGAGTATGATCCGGTTAAAGCACAGATTCTCGGAGGCACCGAATTACCCTCCATTAGTGAAGTTTTTTTCCCGACTTCAAAGAGCATTACCGTCGTCTATTCAGCCTGTTACCACCCATGATGATGTCGAACCATCGCTATGTTTACTCGAAGTCCGGAGGCCCGAATCGAGGAGGACGTGGAGGCCGGAATTCCGAGAGGTCGTGGTGGTCGGGACGGCCGATCTGGCCGGAATGGTGATCGGAAATGCGACCATTGTGGTCGAACCAATCATGTCATTGAAGATTGTTGGATATTACATGGATACCCGCCCCATATGGCCAATCAAGTCTCATCCCAACCACAGGTGGCAGCATCTCGGGAAACCGGCGGCAACGCCATGAGTGATGGAACTCCTAGCTCGACTTCCGCAGCCAATTTAGTTCAGACGGGCTCTTCACATGCAGGTTTCTTATCCACTCAACCTACTCCATGGATCCTTGACTCCGGTGCAACCGAACATATGACCGGTCTGTGTAATTCAATTCTAAATTATTCTCCTTTATCTCAACCTAAATATGTCGTTTTAGCTAATGGTTCCCAAACTCAAATTGCGGGTACTAGGGATGTTTTATTAAATAAAACTATTAAATTAAAATCCACTCTTCATGTCCCTGGGTTCCCGTATAGCCTACTCTCTATCAGTAAACTTACCCGTGCTTTAAATTGCTCAGTTATTTTCTCTCCTGACTCGTGTGTTTTGCAGGATCTTCAGACGCGGAAGACGATTGGTATGGGTCATGAGCACGGAGGCCTTTACTACTTTAATTCCACTCCATCATCTGTTGTTTTACATGTTGACGCAATGACTTGGCATTGTCGTCTCGGTCATACTCCTTTACCGGTTCTTCAGAAGCAAATTCCCAATATTTGTTTTAGATTCGTGTGAAACTTGTCAGCTAAGTAAGCATTGTCGTACGTCTTTTAAACGCAATTCTAATAATAGGAGACAAACTCCTTTTGAACTAGTACATTCTGATGTGTGGGGACCATATCATATTTCATCAAATAAATTCCGATATTTTATTACTTTTATTGATGATTTTTCTCGTATGACTTGGATTTTTCTAATGAAAGACCGTACTGATATTACATCTTGCTTCCAGTTATTCCAATCAGAAATTCAAACTCAGTTTAATTGTTCTGTGCGTACGGTTCGTAGTGATAATGCCAAAGAATATAAAACTCAATTTTCTCAATTCTTATCTGACCATGGCATCATTCACCAAACATCTTGCTCTTATACTTCGCCACAAAATGGGGTAGCCGAACGCAAAAATCGCCATCTCATTGATGTGGCACGTGCTCTTATGCTACGTATGCACGTTCCCAAAACCCTTTGGAGTGATCTTGCCTCCTGCTTGTTTTTTAATCAATCGTATGCCTACTAAGAATCTCAAAGGTGAATCCCCTTTTTCCATTCTTTTCCCATCCCAATCCCCTTATCCTCTACAACCGCGCATTTTTGGTTGTATTAGCTATGTTCATAATCTTGGTCCAGGTTATGATAAATTTGATCCTCGTGCAACCAAATGCATCTTTTTGGGGTATTCACGTACTCAAAAAGGATATCGCTGCTATAATCCTATTCTTCGTCGCTACTTCGCCACCGCTGACGTCACCTTTAATGAGACACAACCATACTACACCCAACCTTTAAATGATCCAAATTTCTTGCAACCCCTTTCTCACGATTCTCCTATTGTGTCCCTTCCTCTTCCTTGTTCTGATGACGTTCCAGATAACCGTCCTCCGATTACACAAGTATATCATCGTCGTCGTCATGACCCGGTCGTATCCTCGTCCTCCGAAGATCCTCCAAGTACGATATTCTATTGCACGGCGCAAAGGTACCCGATCTTGTGTTACTCAACATCCTATTGGTAATTTCGTCTCTCTTGATCGTTTATCTTCTCCGTATGCTTGTTTTCTTACTAATCTATCCCAAGTTTCCATCCCTAAGTCTCTGCAGGAAGCTCTGTCTAATTTGAACTGGCGGTTGGCTATGGAGGCTGAGATGGAAGCCCTTCACTCTAATGGCACGTGGGACTTAGTCCCTCTTCCCTATGGAAAGACACCTGTTGGTTGCCGATGGGTTTACACAATTAAACATAATCAAGATGGCACGGTCGAACGTTACAAAGCCCGCCTGGTGGCCAAAGGTTACACCCAAACATATGGGGTGGATTATGATGAAACCTTCTCTCCGGTTGCTAAGTTCCCCTCTATTCGTATATTGATTTCTCTTGCAGCTCATTTTCATTGGCCATTATTTCAGTTAGACGTCAAGAATGACTTTTTACATGGCGATTTGCAAGAGGAGATTTATATGGAGCAACCTCCTGGGTTTGTTGCTCAGGGGGAGTCTCCAGGTATGGTATGCAAGCTGAAGAAGTCTCTATATGGACTTAAACTGTCCCCTCGAGCGTGGTTCGGGAAATTCTCTGAAGTAGTAAAAGAATTTGGACTTTCACAATGTCGAACTGATCACTCGGTGTTTTACATGCATACTAAACAAGGACATATTTATCTTGTTGTATATGTTGATGATATTGTTCTTACATGGAATGATGTGCAAGGAATAGCAAGACTTAAAGAATTCCTTGGACGACGATTCCACACCAAGGATCTTGGAAAGTTGCGTTACTTTCTTGGAATAGAAGTGGCTAGATCTCGTCAAGGTATTGTCTTGAGCCAAAGGAAATATGTATTGGACTTGTTAAATGAAGTAGGGATGCTTGGTGGAAGACCCGTAGAAACCCCCATGGATCCTAATCTAAAGCTTTGGAAAGATGAAGGAGAGATATTTGACTCACCGGGCAGGTATCGGCGTCTTGTTGGAAAACTCAATTATTTAGCCATTACTAGACCAGACATTTCGTATGCCGTAAGTGTGGTGAGCCAGTTTTTGGAGTGTCCAAGAGTACCTCGTTGGGAAGCACTAATCCGCATTATTAGATATCTTAAGCGAGGCCCCGGGACTTGGGTTAATATATCGAGATAATCAACACATACGACTTGAAGGATACACCGATGCGATTGGGCTAGTTCTCCTTCTGACAGAAGATCCACAACCGGTTATTGCACTTTTCTTGGAGGAAATTTGGTTACGTGGAAAAGCAAAAAGCAACCGGTGGTAGCCCGTTCGAGTGTTGAAGCTGAATATAGGGCCATGGCTCACACATGCAGCGAGTTAACATGGATTCGTTACTTTCTTACAGAAATTGGGATCTTTATTGGTACTCCAGTTCCCTTATATTGTGATAATCAAGCTGCCATCTACATTGCATCGAATCATGTATTCCATGAGCGCACTAAACACATCGAGGTGGATTGTCATTTTATACGAGATAAGATCACCGCCAAAGAGATTCACACCCCATTTGTGCGAACAGGAGAACAACTTGCAGATGTTTTCACAAAGGCTCTCACCGGTATACGCTTGTCACAAATCCGGTACAAGCTTGCCATGTATGACATCCATGCTCCAGCTTGAGGGGGAGTGTTAAAAGAATAAGAGAAAGGAGATGTGTCCACATTCAATGTATCAGTGTATTAGGCACATGTGATTATTCTAGAATTAGGCACATGTGATGATTCTGTAATAAATCAGAATATTTGCATTTATTCTGATTGATACTAGCTATAATATCTTTCCTTATTCATCATGTAATCAGCACTATAAATAAAGGGAATGAAGAATGAGAGGTAAGTAATTCCTTCCTCTCTATTTTCTGCGATACCTATGTACTCTAACAGTTATCAAGGAAACGAGCCTAGAGTATTACTTTGACAATTTCTGGATCGTCAATTGGCGCTAGAAGGAGGGCCCCTTTTTGATTGATAATCTCAAGAAAAGCTTCAGAACAACCATGGTGACCACACGACAATAGGCTGATAATGGAAATGGTGCCAACAACGCATCAGATTCTGACGCTAACAACCTGAATCAGCCGCAGCGGGAAAGTGTCTCTCTTGACACCATTCATCAGACGCTGGTTGATCAACTTGTAGCTTTGGATGAAGCCATGAAAGAAGTTGTTCTCAATGCTGTCTTGGCAGAAGAGGATGAAAAAGATGAGGATTGGGAAGGTCTAGAAGAAGAAGGCCCCCTCAACGAGAATTCGCAGGACATGAATCACTCAAACGGAGGCTCATCTGGAGAAAACTCCTATGGTCAAGAATCTGAGGAAGAAGACGACCCCGACGATGAGTCATGGCAGCCAACACCTTCCTCCCCGAAGCCTATGAGCAATAGAAGAGAAAATCGATCGTCATCCTCCAACCTAGAGAGACAACTGGTCGTTCCTCAAGCCATAGAGGTAACTCGGGCCGAGCTAGAAGGCATAGCTGGAAGAAAGTCAACGCTCCTAGCACTCGAGTCCCCTTTCTCTGAGCAGATCGATAACTACCCTCAGCCAGCCAGATTTAAGATCCCCAAACTGGAACCCTACAATGGAACTAAAGACCCTCAGGATCACCTGTTCCAGTATCTCACGCACATGAATCTCGATTGTGCCCCAGAAGAGATGAAGTGCAAGGCATTCCCCATGCTACTCACTGGTCGGGCTCGGGAATGGTTTAAGAAAATACCACCCAGGACGATTTACAGCTTCGACACTCTGGGAAAGATGTTCCTCAATGCGTTTATCACGGCGAAGCCGTTCCAAAAGAATGCTACCCATCTGTTCGCCATCAAACAAAAGAGAGACGAAACCGCATTGCAGTACCTTAAGCGGTTCAGTGAGGAATCATTACAAGTGTGAGACGCTGACGACCAAGTTCGGATTGCGTTCTTCGTGGCCGGGCTACGTGAAGGCAGATTATATGCCAAGCTGAGCAGTAGGCTCCCTACATCTATGGAAGAATGTTTGGAGGTCGCTTTCAAACATTGTCAAGGAGAAAAAGCTAATCGCGTGAAGCGAGAAGTGGAGAAGTCCAACCCCAAGAAGGACAAGCTAGAAGACACATCCGATAAGAAGAGAAAGTCGTATGGAGATCGTACAAGCGGTTCGGCCACAGGTCGACCTGAAAAGAGAAATGCCTTGCAGCCAAGAGACTTCCCGGTGCTAAACCGGCCTCGGGAACAAATACTGGCGATCATGGAAAGAAAAGGTTTAACAAAAACACCCACACCGCTACGGAGCCCCTTGGAAAGAAGGGACCCGAGTAAGTTCTACACCTACCATCAAGACACCGGGCATGAATTGGACAACTGTAGAGACTTTCAGTGCGACGTGGAAGCAGCAATCGCAGAAGGAAAGCTAGAAGAGGTCGTGGACTGACCCCGCTATGGCGAACGTCGAGGACAGCAAGATTACCAACAGAGAAACTATGGTCGGGATCACGGTCGACAGGGCAATCCTCAGCGAAGAAGAGACCAATCTCCAGATAAGGGTCAGCCAGCGGACAATCACCCGATCAATACTATCAACACCATTATGGGAGGCCCTGGAAATAGTTTCGAGGTCAGCAACTCTAGTGCCCGAGTGGACAACGGACAGACAGCCAAAGGAATCCGAGTCCCTTTTCAAGAAGTAGACTATGGGCCAAGAGATCCACTCCCCTTAATCCCTAACAATGAAGGAGTAGTCATCGAAGTCGTGGTCAACAAGAATCTGGTTAAGAGAGTTTGCGTGGACACTGGTAGTGCGGTTAACATTCTTTACTTTGCAGCTTTTCAGGCAATGGGTCTCAAGGAATCCGAGCTCACTCCGGTCTCAGCACTTTTGTTCGGATTTGCCGGACCCCCAATTCATCCATTAGGAATGGTTCGACTCGCGACGACATTCGGGAAGGATTCATCAGGAAGGACTCTCATGGTCAACTATGTCGTGGTCAAATCTTCATCAGCATACAACATTATTTTGGGAAGGCCCGCTCTGATCGATCTCCGAGCCATAATCTCTCCAGCGCACTTCAGCCTGAAGTTCCTGACCGGTAGAAGGCCGGTCGAAATCAAAGGAGACTTGGAGGTCGCCCGAAGCTGCTACGCAGCTACCATCAAGGGCAAAGGAATTACTTTCGCCTAATTCGTTCGGCAAGTCTTTGTTGGTTATTATTTCTTTCAAACTATCTTTAATTTCTGCATTTTAATTCTTATTCGCACTTTCTTAACATTCGCTGAGATCTTCTTTGTTCATTTCTGCACTTAATTTTTAAAAAATGTCGGATATTTAATTTCGATTAATCACAGCTTTGACTGGTTCCAATACCGCCACCTGTTGAATCTTACTTTATAAAGTTCATAAGTCATTCGAACATTTGTACTGCGCAGTAAAGTATCACGCGAGAAGTCAGCACAAGCCTGGCCCCGCTCGTCCTTAAAAACTATAAACGAGAAGTCAGCAAAATCCTGGCCCCGCTCGTCCTTAAAAACTATAAACGAGAAGTCAGCACAAGCCTGGCCCCGCTCGTCCTTAAAAACTATAAACGAGAAATCAGCATTAGCCTGGCCCTGCTCGTCTTTAAAATCTCATGTAGACCGGTGATTCGTAATGTCTGATTCAGGTCACCTAGAACTTGCACGCAAAGAATATAATATTTATAGCCGTCCGATCCTGGAACTCAGGATCGGCTTTCTGTCATCAGTTAAGGCGATCGATCTAGGTCAGCTCTCTGAGCCCTAGATCGCCTCGCCCTTATAAGTTTACATTCTTAGTTAAGGCGATCGATCTAGGTAAGCTCTCCGAGCCCTAAATCCCTCACCCTTATAATTTTACATTCTTAGTTAAGGCGATCGATCTAGGTCAGCTCTCCGAGCCCTAAATCGCCTCGCCCTTATAATTTTACATTCTTAGTTAAGGCGATCGATGTAGGTCAACTCTCCGAAGCCCTAGATCGCCTCGCCCTTATAATTTTACATTCTCAGTTAAGGCGATTGATCTAGGTCAGCTCTCCGAGCCCTAGATCGCCTCACCCTTATAATTTTACATTCTTTGTTAAGGCGATCGATCTAGGTCAGCTCTCCGAGCCTTAGATCGCCTCGCCATTATAATTTTACATTCTTAGTTAAGGCGATTGATCTAGGTCAGCTCTCCGAAGCCCTAGATCGCCTCGCCCTTATAATTTTACATTCTTAGTTAAGTCGATCAATCTAGGTCAGCTCTCCGAGCCCTGGATCGCCTGCCCTTATAATTTTACATTCTTTGTTAAGGCGATCGATCTAGGTCAGCTCTCCGAAGCCCTAGATCGCCACGCCCTTATAATTTTACATTCTTAGTTAAGGCGATCGATCTAGGTCAGCTCTCCGAAGCCCTAGATCGCCTTACCCTTATAATTTTACATTCTTAGTTAAGGCGATCGATCTAGGTCAGCTCTCCGAGCCCTAGATTGCCTCGCCCTTATAATTTTACATTATTAGTTAAGGCGATCGATCTAGGTCAGCTCTCCGAGCCCTAGATCGCCTCGCCATTATAATTTTACATTCTTTGTTAAGGCGATCGATCAAGGTCAGCTCTCCGAGCCCTAGATCGCCTCGCCCTTATAATTTCACATTCTTAGTTAAGGCGATCGATCTAGGTCAGCTCTCCGAGCCCTAGATCGCCTCGCCCTTATAGTTTTACATTCTTAGTTAAGTCGATCGATCTAGGTCAGCTCTCCGAAGCCCTCGATCGCCTTGCCCTTATAATTTACATTCTTAGTTAAGGCGATCGATCTAAGTCAGCTCTCCGTGCTCTTGATCCTCTCGCCCTTCTAATCTTTCTTAACTTAAGCGATCGGATCTAACTCAGCTCTCCGAGCTCTTGATCCTCTAACCCTTCTAATCTTTCTTAACTTAAGCGATTGGATCTAACTCAGTTCTCCGAGCTCTAGATCCTCTCGTCCTTGTAACTTCTCTTAATCAAGGCGATCAAATTTAACTTATTCAATCTGTATAAATGACGAACGTAGCACGACCTAATCTGATAAAAGACCGAACTCATAAATAAAGCTCAGTCCTATATATAAATATAATAATAAGCACAAACTTCAAATTGATGTAACCGACTATGACCTTAGTGAACCGAATGCGCAAGTCAAGCTCGACAACACTAAAGTAAAAGAATATGCCATTCACAAAACAATAGTGAATAACATACTAGGGGCGACATACATACCCATAACGAGCAACCAACACATACACATACATGCCCATAAGTCAAAATTCACAAAAACAAAATCAAAATAAATTCTTCATTGATCTCGAATAAAGTCTTAATCTACCTTTCAAAAAATGAAAAATAGACTTTAAGAGTCAGGAGCAGGACCCTTTTAAGATTCAGAGGGAGGGGCCGACCCGGACACAGCAGCCGGCTGGGTGACATACTTATCAACTATGTCTACCCCAGCTCAGAAGTCTTGGACGCATTCAGTATAGACCGCGTCCATCCCTGGCTTGTAGTAAGCATTCTTAGGAAGGGCATCCAAAGCAAGCGCGGGGAACTGAGTCCTCGCCTCATCCACCCCCAAGGTATACTCATGGTTGAGAATGGGGATCAACAGCACCTTCAGGGCCTCGGAAAAGTCAGCCGAAGCCTTGTACTCCTGAATAGCCTCGGCACACCGAGCCGCAGTAGTAGCCTCCAGATCGGCTACTCTCGCCCTGAGGTCCCCTACCTCCTGCTCCATTGCTTTTTTCTCCTCTGCCAGCTCACCACCCACTGACTTCAACTCTTTCTCCTAAGCCTAGAGCTGAGCTTTCAAGGCCTTCGTCTCTGTGTCCTTAAGGCGGATAGCTGCCCTAAGTTCATCCATCTTCTTCCGCAGCTCGGCAGTCTTTTCCGATTGGGCAGCCAAGTCCACTAAGGCCTTGCATAACCTCCTAAAAACTTCCTGGCCAATTGTGCCACCCTGAACAGACATAGATCATCAGGACAATAGATAATTAAACCACCCAAAAAGAAAGAAATAGGCTACACTTACCAGCTCTACTGTTTTGCAACCAATGATTGCTAGCTTCTCGTCGGACAAGCTGACAACCCGCTCCTGCTCGAAGGCCCCCTCCTCCTGACCTTCCCCAGAGGCCTTCGACGACCCTCATGAGAGGTCGGCCTCTGACGAGTTGGTTTCCTGGGGACTAACCCCCTCTCCGCAACCTCCCCGAGGGATTCCGTCCTGGCCGTTTCGGGGGGAGGAATCGAGGCAGAGGCATCCACGCCTTCGGTATTCAGATCCTCTAAATGTATCTCTCAAACCGCTGGAGTCGGGACGGTTTGGCGAACCGCCACTTCTCTTTCCGCTCCGGCCATCGGATCGGCAAAGTCAGCCACTGCACACACGGACAAGGAGATTAGCCAAACAAGAAGCATAGATATGTCAACAAAGATAAAATACAACATAAGTAAACACTACAGGGCTGCCACTCGTCCTTGGTAAACTTCACGTAGGGGTCAGGGCCCGCATCCCCAGCCGAGCGGTCGCAATCAAGTCATCGTACAGATTTTGCCACTCAATGGAGTACCCCGACTCCTGAATCTTCTCCACCCAAGACTCTGGTAGATCTGGATGCTCATCACCATCCAGATCGGCCGTGTTCCACACGCCTAGCTCGGCGTGACCATCGTTCCGTACATAGAAAAATCTCTCCTTCCACCGTTTGAAAGAATCCGACCAGGAGGGAGGATAGGGATATTGAAAGATTTCCCCTGCCGTCTAGCAAAATAATACCAGTATGGATGGTCTCTTAGTCTTACCCGATGATAAAAATACCTAAACTTATCTACAGTGAATCTAATGTTTAGCAGCCTGCACCAAATCGCAAACCCAATGACGGCCCTAATGCCATTGGGGGCTATCTGAGATATCCCTAGTCCATAGTGTCGGAGTACTGCTAGAATGGCAGGGCAAAAAGGTAATCTTAACCCCACCTCGAAATATTCCCGGTGGACAGAACAGAAACCCTCCGGCGGATCCAGAGCAGATAGGTGCGCGCCCGACGGCAATTGGGGAGAAAACCTAGCCCTATCGACCCCATAACTCTCGCAGATTTCATCCACGTCTTGTTGTTTCAAAATCGACCCAACATCCCTGCTGTCAGCTATGGCCATCTCAAGAAAATCGAATTTAGGATCCCTAGAGAGCAATTTTAAACCTAAAGTAGTTAAGATTATGAAATCAGAACGAGAAAGGAGAAACGCTTACTTGCAAAGTCAAATTGAAGAAGAAACAGAGAATGGCAATCGGCGGCAAATCTTCTGTTTTAATAGCCCACGTATTTGTGAAACGATTGATCTGACGGGTTTATAACCCCTCACTTACCTCGATAAACGGCTTCCGTAAATATTAGTGGGCTACGACGCCTCATTTCCCGCAATAGCTATAACTGTGTCATAACTAGCTTTACCACCTGGTTTAATTTCAAAATCCATAAGCTAATACATCCGTGCTGATCCACCACTTCGATAGAACCGAACCGACCCGTCCAGGGTCGGCTGGATATAGGGGGTTTATGAAGCTGCCAGAAAATGGGTTCACCCACGTGGCACCTCTTTGGTGACTCAACACTTGACCCGGGGAGATAAACCACTTTTGACTTCCTAGAGACGAGCCCAGGAGGGCTCTCCCTCCCGGTTCGTCGCCACTGATCCCCACGTGTCCGACCGCCTTTGGATCGGATAGGTCTCAGTCTCTAGCAGGTCGGAGAGGAACCGGGCATCGAGCTTCTGATAATCGGTAGTGCGATCAGTGTCAACCTTCTCGATCGGACTAGGTCCTTAGACTTGTACAACCCTGTGGCAATAGGAGCTCGGCTATCATCCCCGATCCCTATGAGTCAGCTCCGCCACCCCAGTACATTTCCGACATAGCTTGTCCCTAATCTTATTCTTCACGGGCATAATAACCAGATAACTATCATAGAATCCTGAGCAATAAAGGCTCGAATCCTTATCACTTAATGCTAATACTTGAATACCATATTTATCTCCTATAATCAAGGAGATGACTCAATCATAATCTTTTTCCTCAGGGATTACATTAATCAGTGTCAGTCCCAGACACGCCACAAAAAACCCTAGGGCATAAGCCCCTCTATATAAATTGTCCCTAAGGAACTACGAAGACTTGATTCCAATTGAACCATTGGATACGTAGGCAGCTTGATCACCATCAAGTGCAGTCTAAAAACAAATCAAATCACCCCTCCATCAACGTTTTTCTGTGTTCTTGAAGCGTTCATAGGTTGTAATCAAGGAAACGAGCCTAGAGTATTACTTTGACGATTTCTGGATCGTCAGGTACATATAATGATCCGACCTAAAATTTACCTAATTACCCGGATCCAAATCGCTCGGCCATGATCCGAACCCGAAATTTCAAATCATGCTGGAAAATCAGAAAACTAAATCATAATAATAATAATAATAATAATAATAACAATAGTAACGACAATATATTACATTAATATAATGCTTTTAGGTTCATGCCACTATCCCGTCACCCAAGAAAATCTCAAAAGACGTAACGCATGTTCACATTCTTGTAAATCTATAAACTACCCCCACAACACTCTGTTGTGGAAAGTTGGGACCGTTGCTATCTAATCTAGGAACACGTGAGTCATCACGTTTTCTCTGACAAGTCTATCTTGAGTAGTGTGCCAGGCAGTGCCACACCATATTTCCAGTACTCTGAGTCTCATCCGTAAAATATAATAATTGAAGGAGTGAGCACGAATGCCCTATAAGCAGTGTCTAAGCACGAAGAGGTAACTAAGGTAGCTAGTGAGCAAGCTTTCAGTGTTCCTTACTGTTAATTTGAAAACTATGATATTCATGCTGTAAATATTTATACCGCTAATAGTGCATGATATATGTACTGAAAATATATAATACTAAAATAAAGAATGCAACTGTAATTAAAATTTGTACTAAAAACAAATCTTACAGCTTAAATGAAATTAATAGTAATTGTACTGAAATGATTGAATAAAATAATGTAACTGATACTTTAATGAAAGTCTGTTAATAATGATATGGTTATACTCTGTGCTTCTAGAAGGAACTCTAAAACTGGCTGAGGTTGCAGGCCGGATTTCATTACCAGCTCTAGCATATAAAGTTGTACTCCCTATTATAGCCTAGGAGTGGGGCCTGATGCCGGGGATTCTCGAGAACTCACTGCACAAAATCTAAAATCTGAATTATCCTTCTAACCCGAGAGTGGGGTGTCAGTCTAGGGACCCGTAACATTTATAAATTATCTTTAAATTTTACTCTATGAATTTATCTATCTATAGTGTCTTTTATTCTGAAAATTATGCTACTCAAAAGACACCGTGCTTTTTGTTAAAACTGTAAAAAAATTTAAGTTAATACAATTTTGTCTAAAAATATATTATCTTCTAAAAATCCACTATTTATTAGAATACTACTGATAGCTCTGAAACAAATGACTTGAACTTCAGGAATACATAATGAATTTGTGTTGGCTCGATTCTTTAGGAAAACCACTTTAAAATGGTAAAAGCGTTGATAATCATTGTAATGGTGACTTAAAGTATGATGTAGAGTTTGGTCAGATGAGTGTGATACTCGGTTGAATCTGTGTGGAAACTATGGTGGTCAGTTAACCATATGAAAGAAGAAATCCAAGAAGAGTTCCAAAAATAAACAGGTTAGTTCAACCTAACTAAATTAAAATCTGTTTGACTGCAACATGTTAGGCTGAACATAGATCACCTAGACAACTAGGAAAACTTAGCTTTCATATAGTTAACTTAAATAGTATTCCGCTTGTTTAATTAACTGAAACTAAGTTGAAACTCTGATTTGTGCTTTAATCGAAATAGAATCGAAAAATCGGTATTTACTCTATTCACCTCCCTCAAGAGTAATTGTTTGTGCGTTTACAGTCCAACACAACTCAACTCGCCACCAACTCCGACAGAGCCAAGACGGTTAAAAAAGCTTTTAAGCAGTCAACATAAGCCCGCCCATCAGAGCTTGCCCAACGACACACACACTTTACCGGCCTATTGTAAGCACCGACTATAACATCGATAAATAGTGGTGTCCTCTTGCACACCAGAACTATGTTAATTGGCTTGATCCCTCTCACTTGAGGGAACATAGGTAGCCTCCACGGCTCAGCCAAACTCCCCCAAAAACACCCCTCTTTATTGTATTCAATCTTCATATTGTTCTTAAGGCAAAAGGACACAAAAACACTCAACTCTATACGCAATTAGCCAGATATCCACCGCATAATTAATCTTGTTTGTGATAATTCAGACATTAACAGGTACTATTCATCAAATTGAGGAGTTGACCAACATAACGAAGACTAAATTTCCCTTCGCTTATCCTGGATGTCCAATTTCTCATGAGAGAGCTGAAGCGGATTATTTTTGTGGTGTAGTTTAGAAATTTGAAAAACAAAGTTTCTGGGTTGGTGTTATAAGCTATTATCCCCTGGGGTAGAGTCATTCTTACTCGGCATGTTTTAACATCAATTCCAATAAATTTAATGGCAGCTTTGCAAATTCTGAACTCTATAATTCGCCAAATGGAAATGATCATGTCGCATTTCTTGTGGAACGACTCTATGGATAGGAAAAGACTCATTTGGAGGAGATGGGATGGCATTTGTCATCATGAGAAGGAGAATGGTTTGGGTATTTGAAGTCTTAAACATATTCAATGAATCTTTACTTGCAAGTTGTGGTGGAAATTAAAGAGTGGTCAAGGTCTATGGGCTTCAAAGATAATGAGTGGAGAGTACCCTCTTTACAAATTACATGCTTGGAAACTGATGTTTGCTACTCAAACTTGTATGGATGACTACACTAGATTCTTCGGGGGGGGGGGGGGGGGGGGGCAGCATTTAAACGTTGGATTTGAACGCCTACAACATCGGGAAATTCTACGTGGCTTCGGCTTATGCTATTTTAAGATAAAAATGGCTGCAGGTCGACTCAAAAAGTAAGTATGCATGACAGACATTGAACTGAGCTCTGCAGGTCAAACTCAGCAAGTTAGCAACAATCAATTCTGTAGGTAAGAGCCAGAGGGAAAAAGTCTACACACATTACTAAGTATGCAATCCAAAAAAACTATAAGTTAATGCATGACATACTAGGGGGGCAATACACCCCACTTCGAATCAAAGTGCTTAAGGTAAGTACTGAAAATAAAGTTAAGGCCAGAGAGCTTAAAAAAAATTTGCATACATTATAAGAACATTGTACAGGTTACGATTTTGAAACTTTTCAACACAAAAACTACAAGCCTAAGGACTATGAAGTAGTAGGAGTTAAACTCTTACCAGACCCTGAGGCTGCAGCGGTTGAAGGCAGTTCGGAAGGAACGGCTGAAGCAGAAGGCTCTTACCCAGCAGCCGTCTGACGAGAAGTTGCAGCACGACGGCAGTAATTGGACGCAATGTCCACTCTCTCTTTACACTCTTTCAATCGGGTGCCATAGATCGCACCCATCCCAGGCTTGTAAAAAGTCTTGCTAGCTAGATTATCCTTGGCAAGATCAGCAAACTGACCCTTGGCCTTATCCACACCTAAAGTGTAGCCGTGGTTTAGGATCGGAGTAAGCAACATCTTCAAGGCCTGAGAAAACTCGTCTGAAGCCGTGTACTCCTGAATGGCCCTAACAATCTGACCTGGAACAGCAGATTCTGGATCATTCTTCTCAGTTCGGAGCTTTGCCATGGCCTACTCCAGTCCAGTTCTCTTCTCAGGGAACTTGTCCTCTGCGGCTTGTAGATTGGCAACATACTGATCTTCCTTTAGCATTTTGCTCAGCATTCTGAGCTCGAAGCTTTTCCTAGAGGGCCTAGATCTCCTTATCTTTGGACTCAACAGAGACATTAAGCCTCTCATGACCTTGCCACAGGTCGGCAACCTTTTTTTTTCTATAACTTCCCAATGTTGACTGCTGACTTAACCAGTCTCTGGAACACTTCCTGGTCAATCTTGGTTCCTTGCATGATGAGACAATAAAAAATAAGACATATTATCACGTTAAAGTGCAAAGCTCAAAGAGAAGGTACACTTAAATATTCTATGGTGCCGAAGCCAATTGCGCATCAGTCATCTCAGAAATCCGCTTCTGTTCGGTAGTGGCATCCTCCTCTTGATCATAACGATAATGAGTCTCATCAGGAAAGGTATCCAACCTGCCCTTTTTCTTAGGTCTACCCTCTTGGGGGTTCCCAACAACTTTGCCTCGGCCCATCCCTTGGAGCTGAAGGCCTTCTTCTTCGTCATCTGAATCAGAGCTGTCCAGATCAACATCATCCAGGGCAGATTGCGAGGTTGATGGAACAACTACGAAGACCAGCTGATGCCTGAACTCCGGTAGCATCCAAAGTTGAGCTCTGCAGATTGGACTCCAAAGCTTGAGCTCCACAGGCCGGACTCAAAAAGTTTACTTAAGTCTGCAGGACATACTCCAAAACTTGAGCTCCATAGGCCGGACGCAACAAAGATAACAGGACAAACACATCAAATTGAGCTCCGTAGGTCGGACTCATTTGAGCTCTGTAGGTCAGATTCAACAAGTTTGCAAAAGCGAAAGTCATCCAGTCTGCAGGACAGACATAAAATTTTAGAGCTCTGCAGGTTAGACTCGAAAGGAAAAAATTACGTACACAACTAAGTATGCCATCCAAAAAACTGTAAGTTAATACATGGCATACTGGGGGGCAAGATACCCAACTACGGATCAAAGTATTCCAAGCAAGTGCTGAAAATAAAGTTAAGGCAAGAGAACTTGCAAAAATTTGCATATATTGTTCAGGTTGAATTTTTTGAGGTTCTTCAAAAGCAAAAACGAAATACAAGTTCAAAAACCTAAGAAGCATTAGAAGCTGAGTTCCGCCCGGGCTTTGTGGTATGGGTAAGATTCTCCACAGTAGTATTCGCCTGAGGCAGCTCGGTAGAAGCAACTTAAGCAACTGGAGCAGCCATAGAAGGCACTCGGCAAGGAGCAGCAGCACAACGGGGGCATACTTAGACACAATGTCTACCCATTCCTGGAACTCCTCCAGACAAACTTCATAGACTGCATCCATGCCATCTTTGTACAAAGCCTTTATAGTCAGACTGTCAACCGCAAGGTCAGAAAACTCCTAAGGAGTAGCTATGGTTAACAAGGGGCGCGAGTAGAGTCCTCATGTCCCATGAAAGCTCTGTTGAAGCCTTGTAATCCCGGATCGCCTGATCAATTTGGCCCAGAACAGCAGCTTCTAGTGCGGTCCGCTCAGCTCAGAATCTTCCAGTGGTATTCTCCAGCTCAGTTTTCTCTTCCAAATGCTTGTCCTCAGTCTCCTTAAAACTTGCATTGTACTTGGCTCCCAACCGTCGCCAGTTTGGACTTAGTCACGTCCTTAAGTCTCTGCCGACAATCAGAGGCCGCCTTCTCCGGATCTGCAAACCCGTAAGTTTGAAGAAGAATAGAGAAATCGGCAATTGAACTCTGGACTTCTGATTTAAAGCAATGGAGAGATAATAGATGGATAGTTGATACGACTGGGGTTATAAACCCCAAACACGTTCTCAGAAACCGTCCCACTTCAAACGACGTGGGCAAAAACGCCTCGAATCTTGGGGTAGTTATGACAACATCATAATGGTGACCCTGCCACCTGGCAGAGCTAATCATTACAAATTATACAAGTCTAGATGACGGTGGCCGAACAACACCTCTAACAGATCTGACCTCACAACAACTAGTTCTGCCAGATCTTGAGGGCTTATAATGAGGGCCGAAGTGAGCCTCGCCACGTGTCATGTTTATATTGGCTAACCATTAAGTGAAGACAGAGAAACTATAGCGTTAAGGCCCAAAGGCCCCACTTTATGCCTAAGGACAGACCTGAACCCCATGTGGGAGGTCTTACGTACCCAGTCTCCCGAACAGCACCACCGCAGGTCAGCTAGGTTGCTGAGGAGCTCGGGTCCATGCAATATGGGCCGAGAAGGTCCGGAAGAGCTCGGCGCAGGTCAGACAGAGCCTTCCTTATCCGATATTTCTTACGTGCATAAATTATAAGATAAACATGGAAAGAATCTCACGTCATTGAGACTCTGATTCTATATTCAAAATATCCATAATTATCTCCAACAATCAAGGAGACTAAACCATAATTATTCATTCCTCAGGAAATATGATCCGAGTCCAACTAGGACCCGGCCCATGTAAACCTAGGGCATAAGGCCCTCTATATAAACAATTCCTAAGGACTACGGAGACTTGATTCCTAAATAATTCCAGGATACATAAGCAACTTGAGGACAAGTATTCTTAGGCTCAGTCTAAAAATCACACAAACCACCCCCCGTTTCCATATTTTCCCGTCTTTCTTAACCTTGATCTAATTACCAATAGATTGTACGGTCCGGATTTACACTCGACAATTTCCAGCATCGTCAGGTAGTGACTTAGTTTTGTAGTGATCTTCAGTGATTAACAATTTTTGCATCGTTAAGGGCACCCAACTAAATGATTGATTGAAACAACAACGAGGGATCTCAAAGGTCATAGGATTTCCTTAAAAAAAAAAAGAATAATAATAAAAATTCATAGGTTTTATACAAACAGCATCAGATCTTGCACCAGTGTATGAACAACACACCTATTCACACTTAAGAAGAAGGATGCTTAGCCTATTAATTAATAACTTCGTCATAACGTCCAACTAACTAACATGCTTCCCTTGCACTCAATTCCTTTGAAAATGTGTTCTATTTCGTAAGCACGCATCATATCTGTATGTTCTTGACATACCCCTGCAAAATGGGGTATCGTCGTAAACTCATACTAAAGAGGATAACAAGTACTATCACGTCAGTAATGTGTGAATCTCCACCATGGGACCTCTCCGGATGTTATGGCTAACTAGGGATTCTCGGTAATGTCTACCCGAGACTCTTCTGCAAGGCCTGGCCACTAGAAGTGTTTTGTATACTACATATCTAGACAATGAACTAAACATCTACAAGAACTGGGACCCCATCAACAAAGCCTACCAGAGTGTCTAGTATGCCTATATAGCTAGGAAATGACCGAAACATCCCTGCTCATGACACTCTATCGAAAATCCCAGCCGAATCTCATCAACAAAGCTCCCTAGTCCCTAGGGTCTTGTTTGGTTTCGGGTGGGGTTGGATCCAAATGTTTCGGGTGGGGTTGGATCTGAGGAACGTCCATGAGTTTTATTAATGCCCTTTATCTGAGTCTTCATATATCATATCAGGGTCCCCAAAGACCCCTAAAACATTCAGGCACTTTACTTGAGTCCTCGAAAATCATATAAAGGGCTTTTAAGAATCCGACGAAGGAAGGATTAGTTCTTTCATGAAGAAGAATACAATGTCACTGGGATTTCCTATTCATCTTTCATCATAATTTCTGCATATATAAGGGTGCTCCTGATAGGCTTAGAAAGATGCAGACATATAATACTGGAGCCATAGTAATGTTCCATGAGGCAGTACTCAACAAATATTCATCACTAGAGTAATACTTGTTACACATCTCAGGAAGTGAATGCATGTCCAACAATATAAGATATTGGGATTTCCTGACTCCGTAGAAAAGTCTTTAAAATTACGGGAAGTTCAGACACCCATATGGGTGGTCCGGGATGAGCCACATAGGTCACTCCCCATATGGGAGTCTCTAGGTAAGAATTTCCTTAAAATTACACCAGATACACTCATAATAAATGCTAATTTATGTGTCAACTTTAACTGTCTTTCATTTAACACTCTTAAAATCTCTGAATTTCCCAAGTACAACACATGTATTAAATTTCAAGGAAGCAGAGAGCATGAAAATAACATGAATAGATCTCTCCATAACAATTTCACAACGATTAGGATTTCAAAGACGAAAACTTCAATAATTTTCAGAGAAAACATCTGATTCATGAAATTAACTATTACATTTAACATAAAATTAAAAAAACAAAAAGATTCACTTTGTTCAATCCACATCGCGAGCAAATTTGAATGGCATTTTAACTGTAACGCAAATTTCGTTGTCCTGCAATTAAATAGAAAGACAAGAAAATTGGAACGATACAATTTTATTTATTTCAAAATTTGAGTGGATGCCTTTGATTCTACTTTGGTTTCTCCGAGGGTCACAGGAACTTGTTCTTGGACTTGTCAATACTCCTCCAATCTGTTGGGAAGAATGCTGGATTTGTGGAAGAACTCCGGATATGGTGGATGATCTTCATTTGTCGGAGATGACTTGGATGCTTTTGTGCTTCCTTGATATTCTCCTTTGATTTCTCCGAGGGTCACGGGGACTTGTTCTCAGACTTGTCATTACTCTTCCAATTTGTTGGTAAGAATGCTGGATTTGTGGAAGAGCTCCGGATGTGGCAGATGATCTTCTCCTTTGATTTCTCTGTGGGTCGCGGGGAGTTGTTCTCGGATTTTGGTGGTGCTCCTCCTATTTGTTGGGAAGAGGGCCTTTGTTTTTTGTTGAAGAACATTGCATTTCTTGGTGATCTTCGATTTGTTGAAGAACTCCGAATATGGTGGAAGACCTTTGATTGTTGTTGAAGAACTCCGAATATGGCGGACGAGCTTCGAATGTTGGTGAAGAACTCCGGATGTGGCGGATGACCCTCGAATGTGGAAGAACTCCGAATATTGTGGATGACCTTCGATTGTCGTTGAAAAACTCCGAATATGGTGGACGAACTTCAAAAGTGGTTGAAGAACTTGAAGACTTCTTTGTTGCTTCTTAGATATTCTCTTTGTGGAAGAACTCCGGAATCGGCAGATGGTCTTCGTTTGTTGAAGAACTTGAAGGCTTGTTTGTTGCTTCCTAGATCTTTTAATTTGTTGAAGAACTCCGGATTTGGCGGATGATCTTCGGTTGTTGGAGATGACTTGGAGGCTTATCTGTTACTCCTAGAATCTTCTCCACGGTAGTTAAGCAGAGGGCTTGATGCTTTATCTTTGTCTTCTTCACCAATTGCTATTGTGTTGATAACCTCCCGGATATGGTGGAAGAACTTTGATTTTGGTGAAGACTTGAAGGAACACTTTGTATTACCTTCAATCTCTTAGATGAAGGGCTTCGACTTTACGGAAGATCTTCAATGTTGAAGAGATCTTTCATGGTTCTTTGAAGCTTTTTAATGCAAATTTTAATGTAATTTCACATTGCTTTAGAATATAAAATAAATTTTTGTTTATAAAAATGTCATTATATATATCATTACCAAAAAAACCCGTCATAAAGTTTGTTATAAAAACTCCACTATATTTTCATTTTGTCTGCAATATCATATGAAATTAATATTATTAAACGATTTCCAACGAATCTCTTTCTTTTTAGGATTACTATCTACTATGGCTCGTCGGTTCGTTATTGAGTGATTGAGTTAAAAATCGGGGTTCGTTATCGAGCGATTGATCTCAATCCCAAGATTCGTTATCGGTTAAGCGATTTCAAACCGATCTCATTCTTTACAAATCATTCTGATAGTACTTTGTCTCGATGGATCGTTATCGAGCGAATGAGTTAAGAGTCGGTGTTCGTTATGGAGAGATAGATTTGGATATCGGGGTTCGTTATCGAGAGAATGAGTTAGTTCGTTATCGTTCATTGTGATAGTACTATCTACCATGTCTCGATGGATCGTAATCGAGCGAATGAGTTAAGAGTCGGGGAATCGTTATGGAGAGATGGATTTGAATCTCGGGGTTCGTTATCGAGCGAATGAGTTAGATCGCTATCGATCATCATGATAGTACTATCTACTATGGCTCGATGGATCGTTATCGAGTGAATGAGTTAAGAGTCGGGGTTCGTTGTGGAGAGACCGATTTGGATCTCGGGGTTCTTTATCGAGCGAATGAGTTAGGTCGCTATCGATCATTGTGATAGTACTATATACTCTGGCTCGATGGATCGTAATCGAGCGATTGAGTTAAGAGATCGATTTGAATCTCGGGGTTCGTTATCGAGCAAATGAGTTAGATCGTTATCGATCATTGTGATAGTACTATCTACAATGGCTCGATCGATCGTTATTGACTGAATGAGTTAGATCGTTATCGGTAAGGAGAAATCGATTTGAATCTCAGGGTTCGTTAACGAACGAATGAGTTACATCGTTATCGATCATTGTGATAGTGTTATCTACTATGTCTCGATGGATCGTTATCGAGCGAATGAGTTATATCGTTATCGGTAAGGAGAGATCGATTTGAATCTCGGGGTTCGTTATCGAGCGAATGAGCTACATCGTTATCGATCATTTTGATAGTACTATGTACTATGTCTCGATGGATCGTTATCGAGCGAAGGAGTTTAGGGTCGTGGATCGTTATTAAGAGATCGATTTGAATCCCAGGGTTTGTTATCGAGCGAATGAGTTAGATCGTTATCGTTAAGAGAGATCGATTTGAATCTCGGGGTTCGTTATCGAGCGAATGAGTTAGATTGTTATCGATCATTGTGATAGTACTATCTACTATGGCTCGATCGATCGTTATCGAGCGAATGAGTTAGATCAATATCACTAAGGAGAGATCGATTTGAATCTCGGGGTTAGTTATCGAGCGAATGAGTTAGATCGTTATCAATCATTGTGATAGTACTATCTACTATGGCTCGATCGATCGTTATCGAGCGAATGAGTTAGATCGTTATCGGTAAGGAGAGATCGATTTGAATCTCGGGGTTTGTTATCGAGCGAATGAGTTACAACATTATCGATCATTGTGATTGTACTATCTACTATGTCTCGATGGATCGTTATCGAGCGAATGAGTTAAGAGTCGGGGATCGTTATGGAGAGATCGATTTAAATCTCGGGGTTCGTTATCGGGCGAATGAGTTACAACGTTATCGATTATTATGATAGTACTATCTACTATGTCTCGATGGATCGTTATCAAGCGAATGAGTTAAAAGTCGGGGATCGTTATGGAGAGATCGATTTAAATCTCGGGGTTCGTCATTGTGCGAATGAGTTACAACGTTATCGATCGTTGTGATAGTACTATCTACTATGTCTCGATGGATCGTTATCGAGCAAATGAGTTAGATCGTTATCGGTAAGGAGAGATCAATGGTTCGTTAGCGAACGATTGAGCTCAATCCCGAGATTTAATTTATAATATTGTTATATATAATGTTCAATTTATAAAAAATTTAAAAGTGATAATGTTTCATAAATGACTAGATGATTTAATTTTTACTATTGTTATATATATATATTTATTATTATGAAATTTAAAACGAAAATAATCAAATATCTGATAAAATTTGGTGGGAAAATTTGGCCGCCAAAATTCTTTTGGCTTTAAAGGGACGACATTGTCGTCCCTTTAAACAATATGTCGTCCCGAAAAAAACCCAATCTAATAAAATCGGGCATTCTTCTTCTCCTCCTCCATTACACATTTTTGCAGCGCCATCGCGTTTTCATCTTCTGCGCCGCCCCGCCGCTCTCCACCTCCTCCGCCTCTCCTCCGCTCTCCTATACCTCCTCATCGTTTACCCTCTCCTCCGATTTCAAGCACTCCGCACCTCCGCCGATTTCAAAACCTCCGGCCACCACACCAAACACGGCTCCGGCCACCACAAGAAGCTCAATTCAAGCTCGTGCCGGCCTTCAGGTTTTGCGTTTTTCTCATCTCCGGCTATTGTTTTTTTAGGGTAATGGAAGAAGAACAAATGGAGTACTTGCGATGATTAATTCTTTTCATTATATTGTGCTGCAAACTCGAAAACAATTAAAAGGGAATGGGGCTATCGGAATCTTAGCTAATGGTTGGCGTGCTCTTGATCAGCTTGGCGTCGCTCAACACCTTAGACAATCAGCTCTTCCTATTCAAGGGTTCGTTTCTAATTAATTTTCCCCTCTGTCGCATTGGATTAGTATTGACAGCTTTGATTATTGATTGTCTCCTTGATTTTCACTTTTTAATCAGCCTAAAACTCTTAATTTATCAGAACGGATGAAATTCAGAATCCTATATTCTCCAATTATTCAAGACAACCAAATGAGGCGAAGGACCAAATGGGACTGCAGGAAGAAAGCAATTGGGGAAATTATGCTCGGGGAGCTCTTTATGCCTTGCAGAAGAAAGGCCAGGATCTGACAAAGGTTACTCTGTTTTGTTTGCCATTTATTACTATGCTTATTATCTATGACGGATTTGGATATCATATATGTCAGCAGTTTCAATTAGACGATGACTCTCTATTATTAGACAGACTCCTCTGGTTATTTAGCATTTATACATAAACGGGAAAAAAGCGCACATGATCTTTAATTTTTTTTGTTACAAGGTATAATGGGTCCGCACCTTCATTCTTTCATATCTGCTTGGCAGATGGAATATGCTGTTCTGATATGAAGTTTCTGTCACTTGAATCACAATATAGTCCCGTTATGAAAATCATTTGGCATTTGATATGCATAAATGTTGTGTTTTACCCATTCAGTTCAACCATTGTTACAATGAGTGTACCAAGTGGATGTGTGTGATGTAGTCAACTCACCCATACACACTCTTACTATGAACTATATGCCTGCTATCTATACTAACAGAAAGCTTTGAATGTAACAGTGACCTTGCTCTTAACCGGCTTACGGGTGAGATACCAAGGCTGATATTCGGAATGAAGTTTTGCAATATACGTAAGTCAAAGATGCAACTTTATGTAGTGGTTTTATGAACCCTAATTATGTTATTTGATTTCATCTAATATGGTTCTTTTATGAACTTTTTATGCTCAGTGGTTTGCGCGGCAATTTATCCAAATGAATACCTTGAGTTTGTGATAAGTTGTAAAATACATATGCTTGCGACAAGTAGGTATCATGTAGAGCAATGTCTAGCCCAGAATTTGCCAGAACTATTCCAGTGAGTCCTCCTATGGTAAACAAAAAGATCAGGTCAATGCATAGGAAATGAATGCATTTACCTACTATTAAATAGAAAAAATAAGTAAACTAGATAAACTATATATTCTCTTTTGTCTTGTCTATTAAGCATATATATATAAGATGTTTTTCCCATAAGCAAAAAGAAAAGTTGTTAAGAGAATGGTTGCTTTATGTATGGTCTTTGTAAATCATTTTCGATGGTGTTGTAGTGTCGTAAGAGGCAATAACCTGACGGGAGTAATTCCCGAAAATATTGGTAACTGTACAAGCTTTGAGATCTTGTAAGTGTTCTGTTTTGTTTCCCTGTTCTAGTTCATCCTTCTTGCAATGTTCACCAATTGAATGTTTTTTTTCTCCTTTTTTTTCCGTGTGAATTCAGGGATATATCATACAATCAGATAACTTGGGAGATTCCTTTCAATGTTGGATTTCTACAAGTCGCAACCCTGTGAGTACTGCAACATTTATCCGTCTTGTAATTTTGGTTATTTCATTGCAGTTACGGTTCTTATGATCTTTTTGGGCAGTTCTCTTCAAGGAAACAAGTTGACTGGCAAGATACCTGAAGTGATTGGTCTTATGCAGGCCCTTGCTGTTTTGTAAGTTCATATTTGTTGAAAAGTATGTGTATAATTGAGAAAATATAGCATTCTTCAGAGAATTACATTTTGCCATAAAAACCGTGTTCGTTTATCGTGTGTTTTCAGGGATCTGAGCGACAATGAACTTGTTGGACAAATCCCACAAATTCTTGGAAACTTATCTTACACCGGAAAGCTGTAACAAGTATCTCGGAAATATGTCGAAGCTTAGTTATTTGTAAGTAGTCATAGTTTTAGGGTTGCTCTTTACTTGTCCTTTTTAGCTTTGCTTTCTATCAATTTTTTTGTTGTGTTTAGGCAACTGAATGGCAATCAACTCGTTGGTCAAATCCCAGCGGAGCTCGGAAAATTGGATCAGCTTTTTGAATTGTGAGGCTTTTTAAACCCATGTTCTCAGTTTTTTGAATCTTAACGGTCTTAAGCTTCTTGATTATCGTTCTAAAGGATTATCTTCTGATCTTATAAGGAATCTTGCAAATAACTTACTTGATGGTCCAATACCCGAAAACATCAGCTCATGCACTTCATTGAATCAATTGTAAGATTCCCTGATTTTGTGGAAAACTATATATATATTATACATACTTGTAGGTTCACTTTTTAACTGATTTTATATCCTGCCTTGTCATTGCATAGCAATGTTTACGGAAATCGCTTAAATGGGTCAATTCCTATGGGTTTTCGGAATTTGGAAAGCGCTTAATTTTTTTTTTGGTTTTTTGGGACGACATTTAATTATTTTTATTTAATGGGACGACATGTCGTCCCAAAAGATGTGTTTTCAAATTTTATTTTTTTTTGGTTTTTTGGGACGACATGTCGTCCCAAAAGATAATTTCCTGAAAAAATGATAAAAAATAATTTTATTTATATTAAAATAATTTAATATTTATTTTTAAAATATTAAAATAATATTGATTTAAAGGGACGACATTGTCGTCCCTTTAAATATGAGCCACGTCGCACGGCTTTCTACGTCGGCTTCGTTGAAAATTATTGAAAAAGTACGTGCCACGTCCTCGATAAATTTAAGGGGTGCTCTAATAAAGGGAGGTACTCACATTGGCAAAGGTCGATTTGACATTAGAAGATGAGTATGTGACCTATAGTGACACATTAAATGAACTTGAACACTCATTTTTGCCAAACAACCAAACCTTGTCACCCCATGCCCACCTTTAGTTGAATGTTGGAAATATAGACTTGTATTTAGACACACTTTTAGCAAATCTCACCGGGAGGACCCCAAAAATAAAATAAAAAATCAATAAAAACATAGTAAGAGAAAAATAATTAATTCAACAAAAAGACAGAATTTAACATCAAAACTCTAATCGACAAATTAAAGCTTTGAATGCTGTAGGGGATGAAGCACAAAAGTACATGTATATGCACACACACACACACACACACACAAAAAAAAAACCTTCAACCAAGTCGGTGTCAGATGGATTTGAAGCAACAAACAATACCATGATCATAAAAAACAAATTACCTTGAAGGAACAACATTCTGGTGTTGGGATGAGAAGCCACACACTGCCAACAACCAAACATAATAAGACCAATAGCTGATCAAGCACTAATTTTAACAGACATGAAAAAGATACTAAAGATTAAAAAAAAAGTTTAGAATGTAAAGACAAAGCACACGGGAGAGGTATAATATAAACAGACAATTAATTATTCAAAAGCAAAAAATAGTAAATATAAAGTTAAAAAAGAAATCAGCAATTTATTCAAACATGTATAATGCATAGGTGTTGGTTTTCATCAACTTGAAGTTAGAATCAAACGGTTTTTATCAACTTGAAGCTAGAATCAAACATTTTGAGTCTCGCCAAATCCTCTGCCGCACTTAGGAAAGCGACAATTGCTCACCATCATATCAAGTGTGTCACACTCCAGCAACTACTTCACTACCCTTGTCGCTGCTTCACACAACCCTATAAACATCTCTCTTCTCACGCATCTTCATTGTAGAAAGGAGATTTCTTCAGATCTGGTCAATTTCATATATTAACTCAAACAAAAACAAATTGAAAACATCAAAAGAACATGGGTTAGAGGGAGATTTCTGATGTGAGTTCAAATCACAAATTTCAAATGAAATAGATAAATTTCAGAAATGGATGAAGACTTCCATTAGATACATCTCTCATCATCCCTCTGTCGTTAGGTGAAATAATGCAACTACTTTTTATTCATCGTGCCATGTATTATTGGCCATAGATAAGGCCAGAGATCAATTCAGCCAATTGTTGGAGGAGAATGATTGCAAAGTGTGGTAACGGAAATGAGAGGACAAATGGTGGTTTTTTTTCTCTCAATCGTTAGAAGTAAAATATCATAACCCTGTGCTCTAACCTGCACAACATTAATCAAGCAATCATGAAATTCACAAATTGAAACCCTTTACATAGGAAGATAAACCATGTGATCCATATGAGCATGAAGTGCATCAGTTTTGTCATTTTCTTGCAAAGTGAACTGCTTTGCATCATCATTTGTTCCGGAATACAATAGATATCAATTAAAACATCCTAATGCTTTGCGTATCGTAGATTTTGTTGAATAATATTTTTTCGTACTACTTTTTTTTCTTTCAAAGAACAACAATTCAAGTCACAACCATGCAATGCAGTTTTGAGAACAGCTCATAACAGCTCATTGCATTCAATAAAAGAATATTTTTATATTTTATTTTCTAACACATCTACAGATGTCATATGGTACTTGACAAATAAGATTTAAAAATTTTGGATTTTTTTTAATTAGTGAAGAAGGCATAACATTGTTATACAATGGATACATAAATATGTACTTCAGTATGACTCATGAATATATGGACAAAAAATTATAAGGGCAGAAGCTCTCGAATCGCTAAGAGTATTCAAACTACAACCGGGTGCATGAACAATTAAGCATGTATAGTATTATTAGCATAGATACTACTTCATAGTAACATAACAAAGAGGAATATTATGAATCACAATGAGGAATCCGGATCCTCTTCGATGTGGAAGCTCAAAGTTACTTTATGATGTTACCGGCGAAATAAAAGAGGGGATCCAACTCTACAAACAGAAACAACCACTTCATTTTTATCACATGTTTCCCCGATGAAACACAAATCTATATTCTATAGCGTGACACTAAAAGAATACCAGCAAATGAAAAACGGGAATCGTAAGACCTTACCACATGAACCACACCAAAATAACCTTAAACAAATACTACTCCCGTGAAATGTATGAATTTGACTTAATTTTTTGGGCAACAAATATAGTAAACCGACTAATCATTATCCAACTTCAATTACTTAACAAACATAATTAAACTAAAGATTTATAAATATGAGGGAGAAAAGAGGATACCAGCATCAGGCTAAGCACACGTATCTGGAACTTTCAGCATATTGTCTATGAAGCGTACGAAAAACGTCGTCCCCGACATGACAATTCTGCAAAACGAATTTATCAATCCTCATCTAAGTCTTAATATTTGAAATTAATCGCTAACACCACTTGATAACCGATGTTTCAAGAGTATAAAAACTAACCAAGACGACATTAACAAAGAAAGAGCTATAAAAAAGAGTTAATAATAGATTTTCCCAGAGTACACAAACTATACATTTAGGCCCACGGTCACTTAAGCGGCACAGCCAGCTCCTCAACATCCCTAAGCATTAGAGCTCGACCATCCACTCCAAATCTAATTTTCTTCACCGCATAGTTGTTGCTCCAGGCCAACCTTCCATTCCATTAAGCTGCACCAATCAAATGAACAATCAATAATTCAGCCAAAGAAAAAAAAACATCAACTTGTAACAAAAATCAGAACTCTAAGAATTTTTTTTTACTTGTTTTGCTTACTGCGTGATATTCTTAGCAACCTTGAAATGGAAACAAAAGTATAAATCTCATCAAACTAAAAATGGTTCATAATCAGTATACCAAATACAGACGAATTATCAGCAGTACGTTACCAAGAAGTAAGTCAGGACATATGTTCGATAAACTAACAGACTTGTGAACATATCACCAAGAAATTACAAAAGAATGAAACAAACCCTTTCAAACCACAACACGGATAATTTTTAACCTTGATTCTTGTCTAGCGATTTTAGCTCAGGAACATGAAATTTTTTTCTCATGGATTATATAAAAGAAATCTATGAAGTGTGACATATGCATAATTTTTTCAAGAAGAATTAAGAAACAAAACCTCCAAACATTTGTATTTCAAGAAGCAGAAAAGTAAAACAGCAAAATGTAATGGCTCTCATTATCAAAACTTCTCGTTCAAGAAGAAAAATCAGAAATGCATATAGATGCCAAAAGCGAGGTAAGAGTAGTAGAGTACAATACCAACCAGAGCAATCGTTTGTACCGACCATGAAGGACTCGGGCGTCCCCCGCCCCACTCCGCTAATACCATCAGCTGACTGCTTTGAGAAATGCTCAGTGGCTGTATTCAGTGGAAGGAGACGTGGAGAGGTTACGACTGATAAAAGAAATTTGTATTCAATAAAATGCATCATTAAAAGCAACTAAATGGAATCAATTCAGAGCAAACTTGAAAACAAAAAAATATCATAACTGGAAGACGAATAGAACATATACCTTTTTTTTTGTCCCAAAAAAATCATATGTGCAAGGTTTCTTTTTAACACATGAAAATGAATGTGTTTGCTGGTGGGTAACTAAATTTCTTGGTGTTCGTCTTTTTGCTCTGTATTTCCATTGTAGTAAGGGCTCCTATACTTTTCCTCTGCAACTGTTTTAGTAGGACTACAAATTAAATTCACTCTCGCCATCTGAAGGGAGGGGAAAAAAATACGAATGAACACTTGAGAGAAACCAAAATACAAAAATACTAACCAAATAAGCTGATTCAACCATAATATAAAAGAATGATCTTAAGCTTTAAGCGTAAGTTCCGATCTTTTCACAGCGAAATTAATCATTAATTTCTGGAAAAAAAAAGGCACAGCATGAATAATCTAAAGCGACAATCGATATGACAACTGAATCATTCTTGGAGTGCACTCTGAAACATAGAAGCAAAATGTGTAAATCTAAACCCACACAATTTAAATGCCGACAATCGTTTGACTAAATTGTTGTTGGAGATAAATAATGAGGAAATGGTTTCAAAATGGAACGGATGGATATTACCTTTATCGTGTATTTTCCTTGATGAACAGTGAGTTTTCAACGTGGATGGAGAATAGTGGGCGTAACCGGTATGAACGTGGGGAGTTCGGGAGGAAATTAGGTTTTACTTTCAAAACCAGGTGGTGGGGCACAAACGTAAGGAGAGGATGTCGGGCAGTAGCGTATAGGGGTGGAAACGGGTCATTTTCCAGGTAAAAAAAAAAGACCACTTACAGGACTAAAATTGTCGCCGGAGAAAAAATAGGACCAAAATCGAAAAACAGGCTAGTTAGAGGACTAAAATTGTAATTTAGCCCAAAGATAAGCCTTGGCTGAAGATTACCATATAAACAATAATTTTTTTTTTTTTGTAATCAAAAGAGTTGCCATTAAACTGGGTATCTTTTCAGCCACACATAATAGAACAATCCCGAAATAACATCACTTAAATTACTCAAACTAATGCCATAAATATATACAGATGGAAATACAATCAAAAGTGGAAATAGAAGTGAATATGATCACTTTCTTATTATAAGGAGAAAATAGAAAACTATAAACTACGTCAAAAAGTTTAAGAACGTGCCTCAACTTCAATGACTAACACGAAGAAAGAATGATAAATGGAGTTGGATTTGTCACATTCAATTCACACAATCTGCAAAGCACCAGAAAACGTCACTGCTTTATCAAGAAACAAAGCAAAATCAACAAAGGAAAGAACCGGACTATTGTAGTGGCACTACAGAAACAATGTCACTGAAATGTTTGCTTTCGATTTGAAAGTTTAAAGCCCACACCTGTCTTCCCGTATTCACCAAAATGAATCCCAGAAAATGATTAGTTTACCAAATGATAAATGAAAGAATGAAAACCATGGTTGAAAGACGGAAAATGAAACTAACAAATTGCGGAATAAGTTAATTGAAACAGAGGGCCTTTATTATCAAGAGCCAGGGAATTGCATATAGAAATTTTTTAGCAGATCTAAGCATGACAATTTCTCGCGATTTGAGAGACCGACATCTGAGGAGTTGAGAATCTGTTCATGAAATGAATCTGCCCTCCACCACGCCATACCTGCATTGTGCATACATAAGAAGAGCAAAAAATGGAAAGAAAGACAAAGATTAATACAAACTTGAAGGCCACTAAAATAAAGAAACTGTGAGAGAGTCATGTATAAGCGTGTAAATAGATTTGGTTGATTGTGTGGATATGTGAGCATATGCATTACCACCAACACCCTACAAATTGCAAATAAAACACCCAAATTGATTGAAATAATAAGAAGTAAAAGACCTACTACCTGCGGGAGAGCTGAGACTCCTCCAACGCATAAGGAGTAAATAAAGGATTCTGTTGTTGAGATTGCTTTGCTTAAAACACTTAAAATCCATGTAAAACTTTATTGCTAGAATTAGTTCGTAATAAAATAAAAACAAAAAACAATATTATGTTCAGAAGGTTTCAACGATAAAAGAAAATGTAGAATGACACATTAAAACATCAACGATTAAAGCAGAAAATAAGAACCCTAAGAACAGAAAATACACAATAATACTTGATCAAAGGCAAGAACCAACACCAAATAATTAAGGATTTTGGCATCATAGTGTCCGTAATAATGGATGGGTAAGGAGGAATTTGAACACCAACTATTGCGAAAACCGACAGAAAACGTGGAGGAAAATAGACGCTATGAAATGTAGAGCGATAACCGGCAACAGACGTAGGATGATGGAATGAGTGGAGTGGTGTTTGGAAGTTGCCGTAAAAAAAAGAACAGGGATGATGCTTTTAAAAAAAAATTATGGAAAATTAGGGATAAGGACACAATCTGGAATATTTTTAAGTAACAGGACAACTATATATTTTTTATAGGGAGAAGGACAACTACATAATTTTTATAGCAAGAAGGACAAACAGTGAATTTCGAAAATCAGTGAATCTCGTCAGTGAATCCTGAAATCAGTGAATTTCGTCAGTGAATTTCGACAGTGAATCCCGAAAATCAGTGAATTTCGACAATGAATTTTAAAAATTAGTGAATTTCGGCAGTGAATTTAAACAGTGAATTTCGAACACAAGTGAATTTCGACAGTGAATAAATAGTTTTGTCCTTTATGCAAAAGTTTCAAAAGACTGTCCTTCTACTCAATTGATGAAATATTTATGTCCTTCTCCCTCATTCCCCCAAAAAATTAACTCTGCAAGATCCACTAAGAGCTTAACCACAACACTACAACAGAGCAAAAGCCATGGTAAAGAATCCCAAATAAACATATAAGTTCCAATAAAGCATCAACAAAAGCAAAGTAGTACCATCCATATTCTGCTAGGCCACCATCATATAATTAAAGAGATTAAGAAATCGCCATCCCATGTTAAGAAGATTCTGCACAGCTCTTATGTACCTTTATGTCATCCACTCCCCTATGAATAGCCATAAAAGGATATAAAGCTTAGTACCTCAATCTAACACCGAAAGTAGTATAAGGAAATATAGTAGCACCTTTACTAACACCAATTGGTTTTAGTAAAACGGTAAGCGCTTGATCCTAATATGGTATCAGAGCAAAAGATCTAGAGTTCGAACCCCGCTTCTAGCACAATTAAAAAAAAAAACAAAAAAAACCAAGTGTTGGGCCTCTCTCTTCTAACAAACCCACACTAACCAAACAAAAAAAATTCAAGTGTTGGGCCTCTCTCTCCTCTTATAGGCCCACACTTGAAGGGGCGTATAAGGAAATATAGTAGCACCTTTACTAACACCAATTGGTTTTAGTAAAACGGTAAGCGCTTGATCCTAATAGAGAACACATTATGAGTCTTTACCCTCATCAAACGAAAAACCGAAAACCAGGCCAAAAGCAACATGATTTCTAAAATTTTAAGTACAAAACAAAAGGAAAAATCCACACAGATAAAATATTCAGTGGTTGTGACCACTTGACTTTTGAAAATTTTCAATGTTTAGCTTAATGTTGATAAATACATTAGACCGGAATGGTCTCTCCGTTACATAACCATGAATGAATAGTTGAATAGGACATAATAAATAAGCAATCACTCAGCTTTAAAAAACAACATCAAAATAATGCCACCTCCACAAACAATAATCCAATAAGAATCCATAATCAGAGAACAAAAATTTGAATCATTTCAATTACTTACTCTATACAGAATCGATTGGGTTGTGCATTTTCCAAACTTTTCCCAATCTGCCCTGCAAAAACGAAAGGAAATAATAATTGAACATGCTTTAAAATCAGGGTCATCACCAAAATGTGCCATCCAATTATATTATCATTAAAGTATCCTGATGGTAAAATACAGACAACAACGTCAATAAAGTACGTTTCGAAGGCAAAAATCAATTGTACTGTGGTGCCAATATCGTAGATTTGGTGTTGTGACACTAAAGACACCCATTCTAAACTGCAGCTATGATATCAGCGAATTTCTTGATAGTATAACCATGTTGACAATAGCTTTGTTCCAATTCACACAAACAATTGTGTAATCTCTCTCAATTTCATAAGGTAATATCAAATGAATGAAACCAAGTTCTAAAAAATAAACAGCAATATTAAGTGACGTTTCCACACATAAGAATGCCTCTGTAACAATTATTGACAATAATATTAACAACAAAGGATAGTTTAGAGGTGATAATCTTATCAAAATGCAGTTGTATTGGCATATATCAGAAAGTTACAGAAACAAAAGGGAATATTTGGAGAGGCTGTATTTCCTTTGTCAGCTTGCATTGAATAAGGTAGTTTTATATATTTGAAATGAAAACTTATTTTTTCCGGCGCGATACTCTGTGCAATCCAAACAACGCGTAATCAAAATGTATTCACTAAGGGCCTGTTTGGATTGAAAGAAAAGGAAGGGAAAGAAAGGAAAGGGTCCGGATGGATTTTATTTGAAGGTGTTTGGCAAGTCAATATTAGAAGGAAATGAAAGGGGAAGGACGGAGATCAAAGGAAATGGTGTAATATAAATTGAGTAGTCTGTTTTCCAACCAACACAGGCAAGATTCGGAAGGAAAGGGTTTTTATTTTATTAAATATTTTATATAATTACTTAAATACCCTTAAATTCCACAATCTCTCACTAATGTAATGTCTAAAATTGGAAAAATCATTTATAATCTTGTGATTTCTTTTCTTTTTCCATAGATATTCCAAACACACGTTTAAACCTTTCTTTCATTTCTGTCTAATTCTATCCAAACACTCAAAATAAACTTCACAATCACTCCTTCCCCTCTCTTTTCTTTTCTGTCACTATCTTTCCTTTTCCTTTCTATTTAATTTCTTCGATCCAAACGGGCCCTAAATAAAATATTGGAAATTATTTGAGGTCCAAAGTGACCTATATTCTCCCCTATTCCAAACATCTTTATACAAATTTATACAACAAATAAGAATAAGGACAAACTAATATGTTCTGACCAAGATCAACCTATTGCAGGTTCATGTTAAAGGTGCTACGTGCAAAAATCGGAGCACCTACAGAACTTTATACCCCCCTATAGAATTCATCAGTCTTAATACATACTCTAAGCTCCAAAAGACAGTTTCCTACAGCAATCCTCTGTAAGAAGAGAAAAAGCTAATCTGATGTAATAGAAAATCCCTATAAAGCATAGTAATCCGTGAATAATATCAAAATGAAATGGGAATTAAAGTGTTTTAGGAGTAGTAAATTGATATAATAAAACCGATATCATAAAATAAGAAGACCTTAGTATCAGCAATCAATCCCATCCCTTGTTATCGGCGGCCATCAGATCGGATTTAAGACACCCCTGCAAATCTACATCGTAAATATGGTTATCGTGAAATAATATCCCAGCAAAACCTCAAAACCAAGGTTGCTTCAAGTTGCATTGAAACAGAACTTCTTAATGAAATTAAGTTCATCAAAATACTTGCACCATTCCGCTCAGATTCATGTCGTACAGATTTTAACGCATAATATGAATGAATAATGCATAGAAATGATAGAGACTTCCCTGAATTGAATCGGATGTGGAAAAACAGGATTTAATGCTTCGGAATAGGAAAATTACTGCTCGAATTGGCATCAAATCGACATAAAGGTGGAACCTTTACATCAGCCAACCTTCCATATATATTTTAAGCATAAAATCAGGCAACGTCCATATCAAATCAGAATAATATCAACGATAATAACTCATAAAGAAAAGGATAGACAACTCCTCTGAAAAATCAGCATTGAAGCAAAGGCTAAAGTTAGATTTTGAAACGGAAGTACGCCAAGCCGTCAGAATACTGAGGAGCTACGTATCAGCTTGATAAATGCATCGAATCAGCACAAAAATGGAAGGTTTACAGCACCGAGCCTTCCATATACAGATTATAGCACGTGGTTGCACAAAACGATGTATCTGTGAAACCAGAAGCGCCAAGCCATCGAAGGAGAAGCTGTGATCCACAAAGATACTAGCTGAATACTTAGAATCAGCATCGAATCGAGAGAAAGACTGAACCTTTCATACTCATCCTTCACAAAAACGCATAAGGCACAAAATCAGCAGAGCATCTATGTCAAACCAGAAAATAAATGATAAGGAACAATATTAACACGAAAAGATACCACCTTGCGAATTGAATGCACCGAATGATTCCGAAGCTGGAAAAATATTTTAGAAATGTCTAGTAGAAATGTCGAACATAATACCTGGAAAAATATTTGGGGGAATGAGGAAGAAGGACAGAAATATTTCATCAATTGAGTAGAAGGACAGTTTTTTGAAACTTTTGCATAAAGGACAAAACTATTTATTCACTGTCGAAATTCACTTGTGTTCGAAATTCACTGTTTAAATTCACTGACGAAATTCACTGTCGAAATTCACTAATTTTCAAAATTCATCGTCGAAATTCACTAATTTTCGGGATTCACTGTCGAAATTCACTGATTTCGGGATTCACTAGGGAGATTCACTGATTTTCGGGATTCACTGTTTGTCCTTCTCGCTATAAAAATTATGCAGTTGTCCTTCTCCCTATAAAAAATATGTAGCTGTCCTGTAAGATTGTGTCCTTATCCCTAATTTTCCTAAAATATTTTAGACAATTCCGAACGTGTCGAACATAATACCTGATCTCAGAAAACTGGCAAAGATTCGTTGACGATTGCATCAAAATCTCGCACTTTCAATTCAAAGACTGCTGGAATATAATCTTCGATCAACATCCTATTTGGGCAACTTTCAATGTTCTTCAAGGATTCTTCCAGAAATGCTCTTGACTATCAAAATATTGATCTGCTTCTTTAATGGAACAATTCTGGGAGAAGCTTTGTACCTGAAAAAATATTTTAGACAATTCCGAACGTGTCGAACATAATACCTGATCTCAGAAAACTGGCAAAGATTCGTCGACGATTGCATCAAAATCTCACACTTTCAATTCAAAGACTGCTGGATTATAATCTTTGATCAACATGTCGATTGGCCGCCTTGTTTCAGCTAGGGGTGTGAGAAGAGAAGAGATTGGCCACCCACTATTGCTCCACGTTTTCTTCTTCTGCTTGCCCCCGTAGGATTTCGCCGGTTTCGAAGATGGTGGTGAACCTTTTCTACCGGAGAATCTTTGATAAATGGATTGATGAATGTGGAAAGAGCTAATAGTGGGTGGTTTTAGGGAGAAATAATGCATCAATCGTGGATAGGGAGTTGTTGCAGAAGATGATTTTGGCCGATGTGTGGATTGTCGTGGAGAAGTTGGATCGTGGGAAGTTGTTGAGGCCTGAGTGTTTTTTTTTTTTTTTTTTTTCTTCTTGTAGTTATAGGCGCGGGTCATTTTCCGGGTCAATTGACAGTTAATCGATTGAAAATATAATATAAGATTCAGCGACAACCGTTCTAGCGTCAAAGATAAATTCCAGGCGTACGTTCATAACATTGATTTTTAAGGTAATTCCAGCCATACCAAGTATTCCAATAATTTAGTGGACATTAAAGTCAGGGACTTATTATTGATATGATTGATATGGGTCTGCTATTCACCTTTTTCATTTTTGGATAATTCTATTGTGTGCATTGAGCACCAAACTCAATACACATTTGTCAAGACATAATTCAATTCTCAATCATTATAAATTGAGTTTGATGGTCATTAATTACCATATAATTTATCATCATTTTCAATAGTGATAGTGTCACCGCCACAGCAAATAGTAACAACAAAATGTGTGATGTACGATCTATTGATTCATATGGATCTAATTTGTCAAATCAAATTGTATAAAAATTTATTATGCCACTTTATTTTGTAAATTTTTGTTGTGGAACAACCAATCCGTTTTCATTTAGTAATTTGCTGCTTTCAGGATCAACTTAGAGATTTCATTCTATAGTAGTATTTGTAACACATTCAATTTAGGGGGAATGGGCCAGAAGGACAAAAAAAAATCATAAATGGATCTAGAAGGACGTTACTATATGTTATGTGATTAAAAAAGACAAATTCATAATAAGTGGACAAAAATACCCTTTGACACATTAAACACGTAGTAACGCTAGATAAAGTGTAGTAACAGCCAAGAAACAAGTATTAACTGCCCATAAAATGTCGTAACATACATTGAGAAAGTAGTAACAGCCAATAAACAAGTAGTAACAGCCTAAAAAGAAGTAGTAACAGTCCATAAGATGTAGTAACGGCCGATAAACAAGTAGTAACAGCACATAAAATAGATAAAATACATCAAAAAATGTAGTAACGTTACAAAATTAATAGTAACAACCCTAAAACCTAAACATTTTCAATATATATATATACATACAGCCTGCTCCGGCAACCATGGCCTCCAATCCGGCAATCCGGCGTCTCCGTCTTGCTTCAAGCAGGCAATCCGGCGTCTCCGTCTTGCCCCTAACATCCTTATAGAAGATCACGACACTATCGACGCCTACGCCGCGTACCGTGGCTAGCAGATCACGATGCCGACGTCTCTTCCGGCCGTTTTTCAATGGCATAAGCACCTCACGGTTTGGTCGCCGTTGCTGTACGGGGATCCCGTCCCGATTGCACCCTACTATGGCGACGCTTTTGTTCAAGATCAGATTGCTGGGGTTGCTTTGATTCATATTAAAGTTACTGGGAAGATTAGATGGAAAGTTGGATGCGTGGATGCGGCTAGGGTTTTGTCTGCATCTTCCAGTGGCCATCAATTTTGTTTTTGAACGCTGATGTTGCTTGAACGCAAATGCCTTTTGTCTGCAACTTCCTGCGGCCATCAATCCGGCGTTTAAATTCGTCTGGATGAGAGAAATATTAATTAGGTTAATTAGGTTTAATTAGAAAAAGGGTATTTTGGTAAGTTTAATTAGTTTTTGTCCTAATTAATAATTCATTTCCTTGTAACCTAATAAATACATTAGTTTGTCCTTCTAGACAAAAACCTATTCAATTTAATTGTAACCGGTTTTTATATCTTTTTTTTTTTGAGAAACGGTTTTTATATCTTTATTTTTCTTATTTTGTTTCCTTTAGTCTAATTATTGATCATGTCGTATGGGTATATATTTTGTCACAAGTGAAATATTCAGCTATGAATTTAATTACGACATGCTTTTAATTTCAAGGATTAATTCCTTAAAAGTATAGTTTTTTTATACTTATTAGCCACATAAGTACATAAATGATTCTGTTGGACTTATAAGGACATAATATATCTACATGTACCAAAATACCTCTAATCTAATAAAATAAGCTGAAACCGAGTATCTCAAAATTGGGCGATCTGGATCACGTAGAACCACTCCCATAACCATTAAGAGCCTGAATTTCATTCCTAAATCTCGGAATGATGAACTTCAACGGGGTATTAATAATCTTTGAAGAAGCGACCGAGCGACCCGTGACAAAGCCCAAAACCGGTAATTCATGGATTATTAGCGTTCAAGAAGCTATCGGTCTTTTGAAAGCAAACGAAGGATCAAATCCAGAAAACTAATTCATTCTCGAATGCATCAATCGGTTCAAAGAAACCTGTTCTAAGAAGGTGGAGCACGGGATTATCTCGGAGCTTCGAACACATACCGAGATTCGTGATCCGATAATTCGTTGATTTACCAAGTAATGACTTAAGAAACGGTTCATCGAAGTTAAACCAGATCATGATCTTCCTTCTATGGATCAAAATGTTGAAACTGCTGAAATTGATACCGAACCAGATCAGTATTCTTCTTCTATGGGTCAAATTGTTGAGCCAACTGAAGTTCATTCCGAATCCAATGATATGATTTTTGAGTCAGTTGGCATTAATCAAAAGGAAAATTCATCTGCTGAATGGAGTAGACAAAAAGAAGCAGAACTCGATGAACTGCTCACGAAAATGATGGAAACGAAGCGACGGGTTAAATATAGGAAAGATTCGAACACGAATAGCAAAACCGATGAAGTTCTGGGTGAAAAGAAAGGTTGTTTATATGGCAGCTATAAAGAAAAGAGAACCGAGAAGTTACTAAGTAAAAATATTGACAGAAAACTCGCAGACAATGAGTGGTTTTGGTATTTTTGTTGGGAAGTAACTCAGGTTTTGGTGTGTTTTTCTCCTTCAAAGCTCGTAATCATATTTACAGTTACTCTCCTTTAGGTCTAAATTACATTCTTACATGTTGGCCAACTTTCAGTTGTAGCTTATGATCTCCAAGGGAAGCATTTTTCTGTCTGGTCGTACGTTTATGCATTCAGTTATTATTGTTGAAAAATATGGAAAGATGTAGTACTATTCAAGTATTCATATCCCTGGGATATCTTGTGGAATAAGTCAGAGAATTTGGTTTTCTTGATTTTAAAAAGTGCTGTTAAAGATGGTAATTGTTTTCGTTAACTGTTTTGAAGAATCTGGTCTCTGGATTTTTATGGGGTGTCAAGATATGTGAGGGTTATTCTAATCGGATGTCTAATCTATGTCATTTGAATGCATAGAGTTATCAAATGCCTCTTTAAAAACTGAATGATTATGTGTCGTCCATGTATTTATCTTGTCAAGAGGCTGGGTTTATTTGGTTACCCTAAATTGTCTCATTAATCTTTTCACGGTAATGGCTCAAGCAGCAAGGTTGAAGGGACTCCAGTTACATTATATCAATTAATGTAATAGGAAAGAAATCATAGTTGAAGCCATTGAATCATCTATTTTCATTCCGTTGGAATGAAATCATATTCCATTCATTCGTTGCCAAACAAGCCAAATTGATATAATGTAATGAAAAAAACATTTCATTCCATTACCGCAATACAAACACGCCATTAGAGTTTCTCCGTTTTCAAACAAGCCAAATTGATATAATTAATGAAGTGACATTGATGTCACTGCAGATGTCATTGTATACATTAGACAATCAATGAAGTGACATTGATGTCACTGTATACATTAGACAATCAATGAAGTGACATTGATGTCACTGTAGATGTCACTGCATACATTAGACAATTAATGAAGTGACATTGATGTCACTACATAAATCAATACAATAAGACGTCGCTGCATACACCGATACAATAAGACATCACTGCATAAATCGACATAAGACGGTGTCTCTGCATTGCGGTGTCACTTATCGCGGTGTCTCAGCAATGCGGTGTCACTTCATCACGGTGTCTCTGCAATGCGGTGTCACTTCATCGCGGTGTCTCTGCATCGTCAAATATTATAACATCGTGATGTCTCTGCAATGCGGCGTCTCTGCATTGCGGTGTCACTTCATCGTGGTGTCTCTGCAATGCGGTGTCACTTCATCGCGGTGTCTCTGCATCGTCAAATGTTATAACATCGTGATGTCTCTGCAATGCGGCGTCTCTGCATTGCGGTGTCACTTCATCGTGGTGTCTCTACAATGCGGTGTCACTTCATCGCGGTTTCACTTCATCGCGGTGTCTCTGCATCGCGGTGTCTCTTATTCACGATGTCTCTGCATCGTCAAATATTATAACATCATGATGTCTCTGCATTGGGGGTGGTCACTGCATCGCGGTGTCTCTGCATCTGGGTTGGTCACTGCATCGTTGTGTCTCTGCATCGGAGGTGGTCACTGTATCGAGGTGATCAATGGATCTCGCGTGGTCAATGCATCGTGGTGTCACTTCATTGAGGTGTCTCTTCATCGCGGGTGGTCACTACGTCGCTGTATCACTTCATCGAGGTGTCTCTACAATGCGGTGTCTCTGCATCATAGTGTCTCTGCATCGGGGGTGGTCACTGCATCGCGGTGTCTCTGCATCGCGGTGTCTCTGCATCACGGTGTCGCTTCATCGCGGTGTCTCTACATCGCGGTTTCACTTCATCGCGGTGTCTCTGCATCGCGATGGTCATCGCATCGGGCGTCGCGGTGGTCAATGCATCATGATGGTCATTGCATCGAGGTGGTCAATGCATCGGGTGGTCAATGCGTCGCGGTGGTCATTGAATCGCGGTGGTCAATGTATCGGGTGTGGTCATTGTATCGCGATGGTCAATATATCGATTAAAAAAACTGAACATCGCGGGTGGTCAATACATCGGTCAATGCATCCCGACGGCGAATGCGTCGCAGCGGTCAACCATTGGGTCAGTCAATGCTTCGGGATGGTCAATGTGTCGCGACGGTCAATGCGTGGTCGGGGTCAATGCGTCGTAGCTGTCAATGCGTCGGGGCGGTCAATGCGTCGCGGCGGTCAACGCGTCACGGTAGTCATTGCGTTGCGGAGATCAATGCATCAAGACGGTCAATACGTCGGAACGGTCGGTGAATTTTATTTTTTATTTTTATTTTTTTAATATTTTTGCATCCATTAAAAAAAATAGTATTAAAAGAAAAAAGCTTCCAGAAAAAAAAAATTAAAAACAAAAAAGAAAAAGAAAACAAGGAACATACCTATGAATGACGCCGGCGCTGCTAATATTTCTGAATTCGTTGGTCTAATTACAGGGATGTGGAGGGAGAAAAAGGGTATTTTAGTCCGTGTAATAATATTGTGTCCTTATAAGTCCAACAGATTCCTTTTTGTCCTTATAAGTCCAATAAGTCCGTTTTGTGTACTTTTGGGTCTTTGACCCTAATTTCAATTACGACATGCATTGGATGTGAATTACGACATTCTGTAAATCAATTACCATGTGATTTGGGTATAGTATAATTAATTTACGATGTGTTTTAAATGTCAATTACGACACGCTCCGTTGATCAATTACAACGTGTTTTAGTCACATATGCAACGTGCATATGTATGTCATATTATGACATGACCTACAACGACATGCCTATGTGTGTCGTAGAGTGTAATTTATGACATGCAGTGCACGCCATACAATCAAATTTACAACATCCTTTTAAGTTTTTATGATGTGCTTTTTACAGTTTTACGGCAGCCATTGTGCACGTCATATGTTTTTTGAACATTTACTACATGGGCTACAAAGTTTGTGCACACTCGTCGTAATTGTTTAGTTTTCTCGTAAATGAGCTCAACAAAGGAGATCTTCTTCTTCTCCAAGTAAACCTTTTGTAATACCCCGTATTTTAATTAGGTGTATAAAAGTCTTTCAGCAAAACCCGAGTTTTATCATTTATTTTAGGGATAAGGGACAGAACGACACTTTTTAAAAGATTTCAGGCAAAAATAATGTGGAATATTTAATTCGACATTTAGAACAATCTTATATTTCTCAGACAAATATATCCTAACACACTTTCACTGCTTTAATCATTTCCAAAGTAAACCTGGGCTAAATTACAATTTTGGTCCTCTAACTAGAAACGTTTTTCGATTTTGGTCCTGGTTTTTCTCTGGCGACAATTTTAGTCTTGTAAGTGGTCTTTTTTTTGCAAAAATAGTCCTGAACGCCGGAAAGACTACTTACAGGACTAAAATTGTCGCCGGAAAGACCACTTACAGGACTAAAATCGTCGCCGGAAAAGACCAATTTTAGTCCTGTAAGTGGTCTTTCCGGCGTTCAGGACTATTTTTGAAAATAAAAGACCACTTACATGACTAAAATTGTCGCCGGAGAAAAACCATGACCAAAATCGAAAAACGTGTCTAGTAAAGGACCAAAATTGTAATTTAGCCACCTGCACAGTAAACCTGCATTTGGACGAAGTGGAGAAACGTAAAAGACCAAAATCAGCTGAGGAGAAAGAAAAACGTCCAAAAATCACTCTTCAATCTCAAAATTCGCTACCTGGTCTCTAATTAACCGCAAATTCTAATTAATCTCGCAAAATTACCTAGTCGATCTCTAATTAACCGCAAATTCTAATTAATCTCGCAAAATCTCCTAAACGTACAGTAAAACTCTCCTACACCATAATTCCTATTATTGATTCAGGCAAATTTTCCAGTTCGCATTACTCAATTCGTTGAAACCATCTAAGGGCAGTGAATTTTGATGAACATCAATCAAAGAGCAGGAATTTGGTTTGCGTGAAAACCTTTGTATTTGCTGAGAAGTATGGAAAACCTTTTAATTTACCATTTTTCGAAGCTGGGGTTTGGATTTTGCATTGTAGTGAAATTGAGTCGCTAGTTGTCTTTTTAAAAAAAGGATTCACTAATGAATAGGGAATAAGGTATGCTTATTCATTACAAATTCAAGAAAATTAGCAAATTAAGCGGTGCAAGAATGACAAAGAAACGGGTTGCAAGTTAGTGAAACCAACACGCAGGGGCGGCTTTACATGGGCAAATATGGTTGTGCCCGACCCTCTAAAATAAAAATAGAGAATTTTTTTTATAAACACACACATATATATTTATATATATATATATAATGTGTGTGAAATTGACCTCTTAATATTTTTAGACGAAAATTCGAAATTTATACCTTTGGCTAAAAATAGGTTTTTTTGTATACCCCTATTTTTAAGTCTTACAAGCATAACCCTCGGTAGGACGGGCAATTTGGCATTCAGGACGGGGTATAATGTCATGAGGACGGGTTATTTTTCATTGAGGTCGGACTAAAATAACACGCCCTCAGTGAATTTTCTCACTCGGTCGTGTTAAAAAACCCGTCCTGAATTTATTTATTTTATTTATTTGTTTATTTTTGCAATGGTACGACATTTTAGTAAATAATTCCTCTGTGAATTACGATTTTTTTCTGAACTTCGAACATCTTTGTTATCGGTGATTGTCCATGTAACGCCCCGCTCCCGGATACCGAGTCCTTATCCGGAAACGAAACGCTCGGCACGTATAACATTAAATAAATCTAATATTACACGTAAGCCTCTACTACGTCGTATCGAGTTCAGCAAAACGGAAGCTCAAAAAACTCGGCAAAACATCATAAATGCTACTAAGAATAGAAATCGATATACTAATAACAGAAATGTAACATTTATTACATTGAAAAACCAAACGAAGCGTAACAATGTACGAAATCCTATGAAAGCAAGTACTTAAGAAAATTACAAGAAATTCCCCAACGACAACAAGTCTAGTGAATATAAATATAAATAAATAAAGCCTTCAACTTCGGCGTCCTTAAACGTCGTCATCAAAGTCATCCTCGAACTGTGGGATTACCTGTTCGTCTTCTCTCCCCCAAACACATAAATAAACATGCATTTGAGGTAAGTACATTGTACATAGTAAGAAGTAGAAGCTACAATTTAATTAAGGCTCTTTAACAAGTTTATTATTTTAATTATCTTTATGAGACCGACTCAATCTAGGGTTCACTTCATGCCTATCGACATGTCATGACTAACTGTTTCTAACTTAGCTTATCTTTGTTACATCCACATTCAAAGGCACTACGCATGGTGCCGCCCACCACGAGACATCTGGGTGCAACCTATTGGTGGATCTCACCAATAGCCACGCGCTAGTCCCGATAGTATACGCGTTCGGTGAAGTCCCTCCGTACTTGGGGTCTTATGAACCTACGGAGTTATTCAACTGTAAAGTCCCTCTACTCCTGGTGCCCTTGGGCCAGCAGAGTTATCTACTTGTGAAGTCCCTTTACTCCTGGTGCCCTCTAATGGCTAGGAAAGTTATCCACAACGAGTACCCTCTACTCCTGGTGCCTCTAGAATGGCCAGCAAGGTTACTCGTTCTATCCGAAGGCCTACACATTGCGATAGATTCTTGTCCCTTACCAAGGATGACGTGATGTTTAGTTTTATTACTATGCAAGTATGTAATTATTAATGGTTATTAACTAGCAACCTAAGTGTTTTCAAGTAAGCTCCCTCACAAACTCAACTCTCTTTCTTAGACCACTAGACACGGACAAGGCCTAAAATTACACAGACATTGATGAATAGTAATTCATCAAAGCATAACCCTTTCATGCCCTTCCGACGGATCCGAACTTCAACTCCCTTTAAGAGTACATTCGGTGTTTTAACTGAACGAATCAGAAGTTCAATCGAAGCTTGTTCATGTTTAATTAATGTTAACATGTTATGATTTAGGGTTTAAAACAATAATAACATGATTATGAAGCCCGAAATCAAGCTGAAAAGATAAAACAGTAAAAACTAGGCAAAACAGGTCAAACGCCCATTTGACATCCTATGGACGCCCGTTTGGCCTTGAACGCCCGTCCACTAAACCCCAGACGCCCGTCCGTCAAAAACAGCTACATCCTGAATAAAAAATCTGACCTCAGACGCCCGTCTGCCTTGTGCAGACGCCCGTCTGAGCTACTTGGGTCTCGGACGCTCGTCTGCCTAATGCAGACGCCGGTCCGCCTGGGTTTTTCCCAAAACGCTAAAACCTTCACAACTCGATTTCTGAATCGTTTCTAACCTAATTGACATCGATTTCAACTCAAAAAAAAACGTAGAAAACATATCTAAACGTCTATGATCCTTTGATCAACGAAAAAGCACAATTTTCTTACATCTACGCATCATAAAATGCAATCTAAACTTCAATAACGATAATTGAAATTGTGGGAAGAGCTTCTTACCTTATAAGAAAGCTAATCCAAGCCAAAACCCAGAAAGACTGCAGCAAACGAACACCTTTTGCAGAGAAACCTTGGGAAAAGGTCCAACTTTTTGATATTGAATCGACGCTCTCTTTACGACGATTCCGATGCCCTATTCTGATCTGAAAACCGTTATGATCCGATTTAGAAAACGGAAGAAACTCTCAGCCTTTCTCTCAAGCTCTCACACGCTGGTAGAAGGGATTAGGAGGTGGAAAATCTGATAATAATAATTAGGGAAAACTGTTTGGGGTCTATTTTCCTTAAATAGGAAAATCCCAATAATTAACTTAATCCCTTATTTTCCTTAATTACCCTTTTTCCTAAAAATCGATTTCCTTAAATATATATATATATATATATATATATATATATATATATATATATATATATATATATATATATATATATATATATATATAAATTCCGAAAATATATATATATATATATATATATATATATTTTCGGAATTTATATATATATATATATATATATATATATATATATATATATATATTTATCTTATAAAATTTAACTCCAATAAAAGAAGTCGAATAATAATATTTCGTTTTCGTAAAATGACACGTCGCCATTTCCCGAAAATCGGAATATTACAGTCCACCACCTTATCGGAAATGGTTTTGGCAGCTTTACAGAATTACAGAGGAGGACTCCGCTGTGCTTCACACCAAACTTCATTGCGAGAAGCAAATCTACCCCGAAAAGGCATCTTTCTACTAAACAAAAGAAATCATCTGCTCGAAGCAGCAAGTTGAAGCTTGAAAAACCTGTTATAGGATCTTCTGGTGGTGGAGAAGCCACCACTTATACATTCTTGCCTCCTAGAGATGATTTTTACATGCTCCTTTCAGGATCTTCCATCAGGGAAGTCAAATTATCTGAGTCCTCTCCTATTAACGCACCAAACGGCCATAAAAATGCTGAAATGGATACGAATTCCAGGCCGAAAACGATGATGTTAATGAGAAATTTGAGCTCTACGAAGTGGGTTCTGAATCAAATTACGAAACCGATGTTGATTTTGATGATGGGGTAGACGAAATTGTTGATTTTGGCGTCACAGGAAATGATGAGGGCAAAGGGCTTTTTTATTGCTTTGTTATGAACAGTTCGATCTAAAATCGTAATTCACAGAGGAATTATTTATTAAAATGTCCTACCATTGTAAAAATAAAATAAAAAAATAAAAATTTCCAGGACGGGTTTTTTAGCACAACCGAGTGAGAAAATTTATTGACGACATGTTATTTTAGTCCGACCTCAATGAAAAATAACCCGTCCTCATGACATTATACCCCGTCCTGAATGCCAAATTGCCCGTCCTACTGAGAGTTATGCTTGTAAGACTTAAAAATAGGGGTATATAAAAAAACTATTTTTACCCAAAGGTATATATTTTCAAATTCCCTTTATTTTTATGTATTGATCCCCTATTTCTATCTATTTTTCTATAATTATATGTATAGAATTGAATATCTCCAAACATATGTGTGATACGAAAAAAAAAATTTGACAATTTCGGACCCCATATCGGAAATCCTGCAGCCGCCCCAGCAAACACGTAAGTGATTTTTTTTGGGTATTTGTTTATAAGGACTAGTTTGAGTACTTAATAGACATTTACGACACCTCGAAAAGAAAATCGTTTATAAGGACATATTTTGTCTATGTTTCTTATATTACCCCTTTCGCCGCCTTCTTTGCCGGAACAGTCTTCCCACATACCCTTGTGATCAAATTAAAGCTACAGACTCCGCTGGGATCCTTCGAGGATGTTGAATTTGAGTATTTGAAGAACGACAATGAAGACGAGACATCATCGGCGGCTGCTCCAGGACTGGTGGCGAGGCTTATGGATTTGAAATCATTACCAAAAGTAACTGCTGGTGGTGGCCATCGGGTGGTGGCCTTCATCAGAAAAGTAGTCCCAAGTCAATCTCATGCAGCCGGTCCATGAATTCCGTCGACGCACTCAAGGAAATTGCTTCAATCCAGGTATGGACCCAGCTTCTTCTTTTATCTAGTAATAATAAAATTGGAATGAAATCAGTCATTATTCTATGAATGTAATGATTTTATGCCTCCTATATTATGTCATTCAGTTGTTGATTAGGGATGTTCTGAGATCACAAATAGAAAATGGGAAAGGCAGTTACAATTCTTACCGGCGCTGATCGTTTCGAACCCATAACATGATGCAAAGAATCGAGCAGGGGAGGATATTTCGATTCTGGGGTTCAATTTCAGAGGCCAAGTGTGATGAATGATACCCATTTCAAGTCAGAGCCCAATAATATAGATTATATACTGGGGGTTTGAGTTCTTCTTAGTTAATTGATCCAGCGATAGAGTATGATACCATTTATGTTTTTCAACAGATGCAGAAAAAAAGGGGACGAATTCAATTGGGATGTCGTTTCTTGCAAAGAATATTCGATGAAGGGAGTAGTGAAGATGCACAAGCGATATTCCGTGAAGTCATTGATCATGTTGTAGAACTCATATATAATGGATCCATTTGGGAAGAGCAAGAGGCGGAACAGTGTTTACCACAATAATAATGAGAATCAATAGCCTGATTCTGTGCTAAAAAAATAGCTTCATTCCAATGATTCAAGTGAGAATTTGTAACATACAAATGACAAATCCAACATTTTGCAAACACAGCTTATAAAATGTTGATGTTGTAACGATGAAATTGAAAAAATAAATATCACACATCTAGTGGCATTGACAATGTAACATGTGCATGTCCTGCGTGTGTTTGTTTGTTTGTTTTTCATTTTCATTTGATGTAACACGTAATAACATAGCATTTTTTTTTGGTTGATTTTCATTTGATGTAATGCGTTAAGTGCATAAGGTGTTATTTTATATGTGAATGCTGATGTCATTGTATAAAATGTTGTTGTCATTGAGTGTCACTGCATAAGGTGTCACGTTATAAAATTTTGGTGTCATTGGATATCACTACATAAGGTGTCACTTCATAAAATGTTGTTGTTATTGGATGTCACTTCATAAAATGTTGGTGTCATTCGGTGTCACTGCATAAGGTGTCAATTCATAAATTGTTGGTATCATTTGGTGTCACTGCATAAAATGTTGTCATTGATTTTTATAAAGAAAAAAAATTCAATTTCCGGAATTTAAGTCGGAAAAATAACAAATGACATATCAGAATAAAGAGGACGATAAAATATGAATTGGGGTGAAAGATTTATATTGATCGGAGTTTTAAATCAAAAGACATAGCCGTTTGAAATCAAATTCATAAATAAAAAAATCGATTTTTTGAAATTAAATCGAAAAAATATCAATTGTCATTGCGGTGTCCCTTCATCAAATGTCACTGCATCGTGATGGTCACTGCATCGCGGTGGTCACTGCATAAGGGTGGTCACTCCATCGCGGTGGTCAATACATCGGGGAGGTGGTCACTACATCGCGGTAGTCAATGCATCGCGGTGGTCAATGCATCAGGGTGGTCACTGCATCGCGGTGGCCAATGCATCACGGTGCTCAATACGTCGTGCGTCGCGGTGGTCAACATAAAACACTTTTTTTTTCCTCGCCGTTTTTTTTTGGACGTGATTTTTTTTGAACTCTCAAAAGACACCGCGGTGTCTCTGCATCGCGGTGTCTCTTCATCGCGGTGTCTCTACATCAGGGGTGGTCACTACATCGCGGTGTCTCCACACCGCGGTGTCACTTCATCACGGTGTCTCTGCATCGCGGTGTCTCTGTATTGCGGTGTCACTTCATCGGTTCACTTCATCACGGTGTCTCTGCAATTTGGTGTCACTTCATCGCGGTGTCTTTGTCTCTGCATCGTCAAATATTATAACATCGCGGTGTCACTTCATCGCGGTGTCTCTGCTTTGTAGGTGGCCACTGCATCGCGGTGTCACTTCATCTGGGGTGGTCATTGCATCGCGGTGTCTCTACTTCGGAGGTGGCCACTGCATCGAGGTGATCAATGGATCTAGGGTGGTGAATGCATCGCGGTGTCACTTCATTGAGGCATCTCTGCATCGCGGCGTCTCTGAATCGCGGTGGTCAATGCATCGTGGTGTCACTTCATCGTGGTGTCTCTGCATCGCGGTGTCACTTCATCGCGGTGTCACTTCATCGCAGTGTCTCTACATCGCGGTGTCACTTCATCAGGCTGTCTCTACATCGCGGTGTCTCTGCATCGCGGTGTCACTTCATCGTGATGTCTCTGCATTGCGGTGGTTAATGAATTACGGTGATCACTATATCGGGTTGGTCACTGGATCGCGGTGGTCACTGAATCGGGGTGGTCAATGCATCGTGGGGGTCAATGCATCGCGGTTGTCTATGCATCACAGTGGTCAATGCATCGGGGGGGTCATTGCATCGCGGTGGTCAATGCATCGGGGCGGTCACTGCATCGCGGTGGTCAATGTGTCATGGTGGTCAATGTGTCGTGCGTCGCGGTGGTCAATGTTTCGTGGTGGTCAATGCACCGTGGTGGTCAATGCGTCGCGGTGGTCAATGCATCGGGGTGGTCAACACGTCGCGGTGGTCACTGAATTGCGGTGGTCAATGCATCGGGGGTGGTCATTGTATCGCGATGGTCAATATATCGATTAAAAAATAAACCCTTTCTTCACCTGCAAAAAAAAAAAAAAAAAAAAAAAAAAAAAAAAAAAAAAAAACTGAACTTTCAGTGCCATTTTTTGAAAAATAATATAAAAAAAATTATATCAATGTGCCAGTTTCTTTTTTATTTTATTTTATTTTAATTTTTCTTCATTAAGGGTTTTTGAGTCTATCTATCTAATTTGTATCATTATAACTAAATAAGATTTTTTAGTGTCCTATTTGTCTAATTAAGTCTATTTCATGTCCTTTTGGACCCTTACATCTTTTTTTTTAATCAACAGAGTCATGAATTCATATGATGTTGGTTTTTTATGGAATGTGGGTTGTTTTTGTTTGTTTATGAAAATATATTTAGTGAAACACATTTACAGAACTTATGGACTATTGAATTATTTGATATTCGTTTTGGAATATTTGGTTCTGTAGTGTTATGTGTATTTCACGAAGATTTTGGATTACCGGTTCACTTTCGGTGGCGTTAATGTGTTACACAACTCTGTTATTTAGGATTCATCAACACAATGTTTACGGACGTAGATGACAAAATAACCAAGCCTGATTCTCTGTGTGGTTCACTGTTGGTTTGTGGGCCTGTTATTATTTCTCCCAAAATTTTCAGTAAAGAGTGTTTAAGCACTCGAGTGAACTCGGTTCTGTGTCGTATTCACTAATGTGTTGTACATCACATATGGTGGTTCTTTGTTTGATTCATTGTCTGCAGGCCGGAGAGACGGCCTTCTTAAGCCCAACGGTGCCGAGAGGGCCCAACGGTACATTTTTCGCTAAAAGAAAAAAGAAATCCGTGTAGATTCAATCCGATCCAACCTAATATAATATGTTAATTTTTTTTTGATAAAGACCCAAATTTTTTTTTTACTTCAATCGATAAAGATCCCAATAAAATACTAATTTACTTGGCCCAAAAAAATGAGGCATACAAACAAGTTTTATTAATTTTTTGTTTGAGCACGATTGTTGGAAAATTTTGATGAATAAGAATTTGACAGACTCAGAAAAAACTCCAAGGCACGTAAGAACGTTATCTTTAAAGAGATATTTCGCCCCACGCAGATTGTCACTTAGGGATTCAAACAAAAATCTCTCTCAGGATACAATGAAGGTGTTTGATTCAAATAGTGACTTGGTAGAATCAAACCCGATGACACTCAATATTTGTTCTGATGATGCTATAAACTATATGAATTTCGACGGCATACTTGTGCCTTTTATAGGCTGAAGGTACCCCATAAACGAATGGAGGTACTCCTTAAACGAAAGGGTAGAATCATGTCAATTCGGCCTAAAACATGCAACTCTTGAATTTTCTGAGTTGCATTTATTCGTAGGTTCATGAATCTTCATGAATCTGTTCACGAACTGATGCATGGATTCAGAAAAAATGCATGAATCCCGTTCATGAGCAGATGCATGAACCCCGTTTCGTTGCGATAACATTAATTCATGCGGCAACTCGTATGCAAACGATAATCAAAATATTTATTTATGAAAAAATATCTAACAACGATGATTCAAGAATGTTTGAATGTGTTAGCCATGATATCAATTGAGAAGAATATGGTTAATGAAATTGACAATTCTACTTTGATTAGTGATTTCGCCTCTAAATGTGTTGTAAAAGCGATCTTGAAATAGTAATATGTATGAATATTTTGTGTATACGTATGAATTTGGTTTTTGTTTCTAAATATGCTAGAAAAGACTACTTTATAGGCATGTTTTGAGGCTGTCAATAAATTGAAATTTATATTTATGGATGTTAAAAATGCGATAAGTATGTTTTTTAAAAAAAACAACTTCAACTAAAAGACCTAATTCAGGGAGTTGGCGCCTCAAAAAATACGGAAGCGGCCACGATTGTCTGTTTATATGCTAAGCTAAATGAAGTATTTTAAGCTTCATTGGATAGGTTCTAAAGTAATATATCTCTGGTAGATTCACTAATAATAAGTAGCGAACGTTGATTGGTTGGTTCACTATCCAGTTTTTTTTTTTCTGTCATATTCACGAAGCCAATGTTGTTTCTCCTAAAGGTTCACTAATTCTCCGCCGTATTCACTTTAGTGAACTCGGTTATTTGACATATTCACTAACGTGATGTATATAACACAATGCTGGTTCTCTGCTTGACTCACTGTTTGTTTAGCTGTTTTATTCACTGATCTTTTTAAGCGTCAACTTGTCATTATGCTCAAAAGTCATTGTTCAAGCAACATAAGATATGTGTATGAGGACACATCAAAGATAATCAATTGCGCTACCAAGATCACCATTAATTAGGAAAAAAATAGAAGAGAGCATATGTAACGCCCTGTTTCCGGATATATAAGAACACCCGGCACATACAACATTAAATACTTATAACATTATACGTAAGCTTCTACGTCGTCGTATCGAGTTAAGAAAAACAGAAGCTAAAGAGACTCGGGTAATAACATAAATGGTACTAGAATTACAATGCCATCCGTCTAAAGATAGAAAGAAAAACTTACAACAACAAGATCCAAGTCTTAAAATTACGAGGTCTTACAAACCTTACAACATGGTCTTGGAAGAAAACCAAAGAAGTACATGTCTTGAAATAAAAATAAAAATAAACATAGTTTAATGTTACAACATAGATGATAAAGCATGATAAAATATTCTACCATAGCATAGCATGGCAAGTTCACACATCATCCTCAATGTCATCAAACAACATACAAACATGCAAAAGAGGTAAGTACTATCGTACTTAGTAAAATGTAGAAGCCATGAACAATTTAGTTTTAAAAAGAAAGGAAGGTATATTATTATTAAGAATTATCTTTATGAGCACGACTCAAACTCTAGGGTTCACTTCATACTCATAACATGTTGTGAGGATCCTACTTTGTTTCTAGCTTATCTTATCTTTCTTACACCATGTATTCAAGAACACTACGCATGATGCTGCTAATCACAAAGCATCGGTTGCAACCTACATACTAGCAATACATGCACTAGTAGCCATGGGCTAGTTCCGAAAGTGTGTGTTCGGCGAAGTCCCTCCACTCATGGGGTCTCTCAAGGACCTACGAAGTTATTCACTGTATCTGACAACATCACACATCGAGATATTGTCCTGTGCCTTACCAAGAATAACATTGATGTTTATGCTTTTAACTACACAAGTATGTATGTTATTAATTGTTAACTAGTCACCTAAGTATTTCCAAGGAAAATGCTCACTTAACATTCTACTCCCTCGTCCTAGACCTCTATACAATGCTATCACATACACAGGTATTGATGAATACTAATTCACCAAAGCATAAGGCCATTCATATCCTTTCCACGTTCCTGAACTTGAACTCTTACAAGAATTCATTCGGTGCCGGAACTAAATGCATCAGAAGCTTAATCATGGTTTCGCCATCATCATTTAAGTTTTTTATAACATTATAATAATGTCATGATCCAATCCGAACTTACTACACTTAAAAAATACGCAAAAAAGGGCAAAACAGCATTTCTGGGCCATAGGCCCACACCCATGATTCATAGGCTGGCGTCCATGATTGTTGTTGCACATCCTAAACTCTCTGTTTCGATAGGCCCGCGCCCATAAAAGGATAAGCACGCGCCTATGGCATCTGAAAGCATTTTTCTGCGTTTTTTGATCCAAAACAGCCCCAAGCAATGTACAATTGATTCTAACACATCAAAGACACCAAAACAACAATATTCAAGCACGAAATTAACACTTATAAACATGGATTCTACAACAATTAGCATCAAATTTACTTAACCTAAACATTATAAAACAAGAATTGTTCAACATGAAAACACTCTTACCTTGAATTCAAGCCAAACAAAAGCAATTTCTGAAGCAAACAGCAAAACCTTGAAAAGCTTCAACCTAAACCAAAGAAAACACAATCTAATTTTGAATTAACTATGATCAAAGCCTTCCGAACAATAAAAACTACATATTGATCAACAAGAACACCCAAAACATGGTCTAATCTCCAAGATTCAAGATTTAAGGCAAAAACCATACCTTCATGAAACACTAAAACCTCAATACCAAAACGATGCTTGACTCACGAGGATTCCGAAAATATACATGAATCTGAAATCCACCGAAAGGTTGGTGAGATACTTGGAAGATTCCCTTGTTCTTCTTTTTCTTCTTTTTCTTTCTCTACAGACAGGAGTTCGAACTTTTTCAGATGTTTTCAACCTTCTGCCAACTTCCCAGAATAATGGGAAGTTTTATATGTAAATAAAACTCCCATTATTCCTCTCAAAAAAAAAAACCTCCCATTATTAACTCTTTTTAAAATAAAAAAAGACTTAATTAGTTAATTTATTATTATTAATATATATATATATATATATATATATATATCTTATATTATATTTTCAAGGAAATAACCGCCAATTTAACCCGTATTTTCCAATTGACCCGGCCCTGACCCGCATGTAACCCGAATCTTCCTCGCTTCTTCGTTAACAAAACCCACGATTTCCCAATAAAAAAACAAACTCCCCACGTCTCTGCAGCATGATAACGTTTCTTCTCTCCGATAACTCCTCCACAACCACCATTATCCCTAAACACCTCTTTCATGCAACTGCAAATCCCCTGGTCGCTTCAAGAAGAACCGCAAGAAGAGAGGCCACGTTCTCCACTCTTCAATTTTCTGGAAAACTTCCGGCCACCATCCACGATGAAGCTTTTCAATAGACACACCCACTTTCGACCCATTTTCAATTGAAACTTCCGGCCACCCATTTTCAATTGAAAAGTTTCGGTTAAAGATTTCTACATTTGAAGTTTTTGTATGTTGATATACTTATTCTGTGATTTATGGGTTTGTTTCCTTTTCTTTTTTTGGGTTTTTTCACATCTGTGTATGTGTGTAGATTTTATATCTCATCGAGGTGGAGGTAAACTTTCAGATTTATCGATGAGGACCATGAGGTGGATGTGAATTTTATGCATTTGAGTTTCACTTTCTTATCTTTCTCTCTCAGGTGAATTTTCCGCATTCTCTTATGTTGTGTTGTATTTCAATCATTTCTCCTTATTCTCAAGTTTAATTGATTGTTGGATTCATTTTTCTAATTGGAAATTAATAAGGTTTGGGTATTACTTTCTACAACTTGGGGGTGTTACTTTATGCAACTTGGGTATTATGACCGCGGCCTAGACCCTATCACTGAGGATGATAAGAAAGCTGTAAATGAACGCGTCAAAGCGGTATGTGATCTGATGACAGTTATCGAAGAGGAGAGCCTGGTGTCGAGGAAGTTTTCATGAATTTCACTCTTTTTCAGTCAATCTATTAGAGTTGAATTTGCATAATTTCGAAGGTATGTCGGCGTTTCAGATTGTTTTGTTTGTTGTATATGCATAATTTTGTTTTCTTTGATGTATCCTACGACCAGACAACGTCGAATGAAGTCACCGACTCACCGAGGTAAACAAGGAAACTTTAAATGAAGTCACCGAGGCAGACGAGGAAACTTCATTCACCGAGGCAGAAGAACTGGGAAACTTAGCCATCAAAAGTGTGTATGTCACGCCGGTGCCGGAGGGGGAGTGTCCTTTCCCTGAAGAAAATGGTTTTGAGTCCCCACAAAGAGTAAGTAACTCTCTGGCTCTCCAACAGCTTAAGAATCCTAAGAATTATTCCATAATTTGGCTTCTAATCTCCTATAAGTTGATTAGCATATCCTTCTTCATATCTGAGATTTTTATTTTTTGGGCAGCTACTGATTGTTTACAGCTGACCCTTTGTGCTTCTGAAAGTCGATGATGATAGCTTAATTCACTTTTAATGTATTATCCAGATGTCTCTATGATGTTATATCTGAATATTTTTGCGTGTTTTGCAGCTTGCTGCATTTAAAGAAAAAAAATAGGTTCAATCATTCCGTTTTTACTTCGATTTACACATGAAAAATGTTTGCAATTTTTACCTTCTAACCTTAACTTCATTTGTGGGTCCAAAGGAAGGGGATACCCCTGACAGGGCCAAGTATAGTCAGGGCATCAAGTTTTTTGAACCTGAGGTTGTGAACTTATCTTTTTGTAATCCTTCAAATCAGATACGGACTGTAAAATCCCGCACACAGAAGTCATACCTATTTTAATTGTAAGAACTTTTGATTGATGGTGTAGATTAAAGGCGATTCACCTGAAATGGTGGAGTACATTGGAATGAGGAACTTGATTGACTCTGTGATAGGGAATGTAGGACTTCGCGGTGGGAAGCTACTATTTGGATTCATAGATAATTCATCGAGAGAACTTGCTCGGGGTCCTTTAGATGATGTTGCTATGGGAGGCATGAGTGAAAGTTCTTTTCTGATAGATCCCACAGGCGGTGAAAATGGTGGCCCGACAGGGATTTTCAGAGGAGTCGTTTACAGTGCAAATAACGGAGGTTTCACTAGCATCCGAACAAAGAACTTTGCTGCTCCAGAGGATGTTTCTGCATATGATGGACTTGAGCTCAAAGTAAAAGGTGATGGGCGCCGTTATAAACTTATTCTTCGCACTAGCCGTGATTGGGACACCGTTGGTTGTACTTTGAGCTTCGATACATTGGACGGCCAGTGGCAATCGATACAATTGCCCTTTGTGTCTTTGAGGCCTGTTTTTCGAGCCAGAACAAAGTCAGATGCACCACCTTTTGATGCCAGTCAAATTGTTTCAATACAGCACATGTTTAGTAAGTTTGAGTACGACGGTAAACTGAATCCAACCTTCAAAGAAGGTCCCTTCCAACTTCCAATATCCAGCATAAAGGCATACATAAAGGATCCAGTTACACCAAGGTTTGTACACGTAAGTTCTGCTGGGGTTACTAGACCTGGGCTTGATTTAAGCAAACAACCACCAGCTGTACGCTTAAACAAGGAACTTGGTTTCATTCTTACGTATAAATTAAAAGGAGAGGATTTGATACGCGAAAGTGGATTACCATATACTATTGTCAGGCCATGTTCATTAACTGAGGAGCCTGCTGGAGCTGATTTGATCTTTGATCAAGGAGACAATATAAAGGGGAAGATATCTAAAGAGGAGGTTGCTCGGATACTGTGCCCTTTAGCGAGCCGTATACGGTTAATCCTGAAATCCCCCCTCCTGGGAAGGATTATGATGTGTATTTCAAGACTCTTAAAGATGGAATCACTGGAAAAGAATTCTTAGACAAAACATCGGCGGTGGCCGTGTGAACCTCAAACATATAAGTTGATGCAAAGTGTGATTTGTGAAAGGGTCGTTATAACCGTGTGGATCAGAACCCTTGATAAAAAGGATGGATTAAGCTGTGTAATGAAAGAATTCAACATTATGTAGGTATATATATATATCTCTGGTGCAACAAAAAATGCAAAAATGAATTGATTACAGGCAGTTATCTTATATATGTCTATACACATGCATAATTGTAATGATACAAACAAATATTCAAAGGGCGACGAGGCAACAGAGTCTTCGAGTTATATCCTTAATTTTGTTTTTGTCTGCGAATTATCTTTAGTGTCAAAATAACCTGCTAATTGTTTTTGAGATATTCAATTCTTTGATTTGTGGTTTAGTAGGTTGTCTTCATTAGTTGGAGTGAGGTCATTGATGGATTAAAAAAAAAACCTTAACTTCATTTATTTATGCTTCTGCTACATTTAGCTTAGCTTATCTAGGAGAACAACAACGATTGGGTCATTTAAAGCTCTGTGGATTCGGAAGTTCTGATAAAAAGGTTTTGTCTTATTCTTCTGCAATTCATTTCCTTTTGTCTTCATTTGTTATTACTTATTTACTATGAATTTCAGACAAAGAAGGAAAATTTTGATGGGATGAATCACAACAAAAAACAGCCGACATCGTTAGAAGAATCGTTGAGCCTAATAGCACCGCTTATTGAAAGGTCGTTCTTTAGACCCATTATCTTACTTTCAAATTTTTTTTGTGGTTGATGTGAAAATAGTTTAATTCTACTGTTGCTAATTTCTTTGATGGGTTCTCATTTTATTCTGATTTTCAACCTTTAAGCTCTGGATTCAATGGATTTTACAGTCCATTTATAGAGGAACTTGCTGTTGATTCATCCTACTATAATCTTGATGCTACTCTGCCTTTATCAACCATGGATGATGAAGATCACAATGTAGCAGGTTTGCTTGGAAATTATATTTTATGCTGTCATTTTTCTTTATTACTCAATTTCAAATATAACATTCCCTGTGATTTTTTACAAAAGAACTGTTGTAGGTGTTTGTGGGAAAAAATAAACTGACTTTAAATTCAGAGGCAATTATCTATTTTATTTACTATTTTCAGTGTTTACGTTCATCCATGCATCGCACGGGTTTCCTACTACTATCTATATCTATATTATCTATATCTATATATAATATATAGAGGAAGCAATTTAACCCGTTTAACCTCAATTATCCGACCCAAACCCGGATTTAAATATAATAAAAAAACCTACTCCCCACGATCTAAAAAATCCTCCACACGATCCTCAACTCCTCCGTTGCAAAATTCCACAAAAACAAATACATAATTTCCTCCTAAAATTTTGCCTGCGGATCTTCAACTCCTCCTTTGCAAAATTCCACAAAAACAAATCCTCCTAAAATTTTGCCTGCGGATAGGAATCAAAACCAAAGCTTCAATCCTTCATATCATACACGTAGCGATCGAAAGCATTCAATCAACTTTCACAAAAGCCGAGCAGCAATCCAAGCGTTCTTAAACAGGATTGGGCGCCGGTGGTTGTTAAGGGTGATTTTATACGTTTTATAAGGATATATGTTATGTCAATATTCCCCATATTCTTAGGATTTTCATAGAAATCGAGCTTATAATCGATTAATTGAGTAAATGGTGTTTCTAATAGGTTAAATTGCAAAACGTAGCGATTTATGTGTTTAAATCATGATTTTATATTATTTTAGGATTGTGTTACGCTTTGGTATGTTTTTCCTACATTGTAGATACACATTGTTGATGGAAAGGATGATTTTAAAGAGATAAATTCGAGTGGAAAAGAAATCAAGCAAGATAAATGTCGGAAAATCAGGATTCCGGGTAGTGACGACCTTGCAACGAAGTTCTTGATATGATAACAACCGATTTGACTCTGGACCTCAAGATAAATGTTGTAGGGCTTGAAGGAAGGATTCTACAGGATTTTTAATCACTCCATTCCTACTTACGAGGCCCGAGATATGAGCGTTACAAGTTTGGATCTTTGTTCTTTGAAAATAGTGAACGGGCGTCCGACCTTATGGACGGGCGTCCGGCACCATTACCGTAGCAACCGCCTCGATTTTCTATAAATAGCAGCTTTTCAACCCTAATATCATACCATATCGAATTTTAAACACGGCGGCCGCAAGAACACCTTATTTTCGAGGCTTCCAAGGCCGGTCACCCGAGCCTTGTGCTCGGGTGATCGGGGTTAGATTAGGTTTTATTTTTCGTTTCGTTTTCTTTTCTTGTTCGAATTATGATGAAGGCTTGGAGCTTTCATCCATGGAGCGACCATGGAGACTGTTTTAACGAAAGCACTTTAATTTCGGTTCATGGATGATTTTGTAAGTTTTAATTATAATTGTTTCGTTTCCTATGTTTATTTGTATCGTGCAATTTTATATCGAAAGATGATTGTATGGTTTGATGCTACCGTATGACGGAAGTCGGTGTAGTTTAGATCACCATAGGAAAGATTAGATCTTTAATCTATACATAACGGAAGTTCGTAGGTTAAATATCTAGGTTTACGAGAGAACCACAATTTAATTAATTCGATGCAAGATTATCTTAGATTGGAATTGAGGGATATCACCGTTACCAGAAAGATGAGATTTTTCATGTGTTTAATTCATTATGTTGTTCTTGTTCTCTTTCATGTTTTTATGCCGCATGTTAATCGAATTTAGATAACGGAAGTTAATAGATTCACTAGATTATCGTGAGGGAGATTGACAATAATTATTCCAACAAACGGAAGTTGAGGGATAATGTTGTTAGGTTAGGATTCAATCCATATCTTTGATTTGTATCGATATTAGTTAAGACCGGAAGGTAAACTAATTAATGGCGTGATAAATCGGAAGAGGAAACGCTTCATTAGAAAAGATAATAATCCAAGATAACTAATGAATGAATGTTTGTCTATCGATCGATTTCGGTGGGGTGATGGTTGTTGGGAATAGGTTGATCATGGTTTGTTTATGTTTGTTCGGTTATTCGTTAGTTTCTTGTTTTCGTAGATGTAGTTTTATTTATTTTGTCCGCAACTATATTTCCTGGCTTTGGATTAGCAATCCTCCGTCCGATTATTTTTCCGTTCTAGTTTAGGTTTAGGTTTAGTTAATAAAGAAGAATTAATTAGATTAGATTCAACATCCCTTTTCCCTGAGGATCGATACCCGTACTTATCCAACTTTACTAGCAACTACCCGGTATTCGGCCGGTTAGGAGGTAGTTTTGCATGGTAGTATAGGTTTATAAATTTTCTTTTTTTTTAATGATGCAAAATCTCCCCAACAAAAGTGGCGCCGTTGCCGGGGAATCGGTGTTTTGTTGAATCTTCTTTCGTTAATTTTTCTATTTTGTTACGTTTTATTTGTTTTTATTTTATTTCAATAAAAGTAGCGTTTAACAAATCGAGAGTTTTTATTTTTGCCGTGTTTCGATAACCGTTGGGTTAAGAATGTGCAAAAAGTTTTTTACTCGATTTGTGAAACGTGAACTATATGTTTGTTTGTATCTAGTCTAACCTCTCGTGCTTTAATTTGATGTGGTCGCTCTGTGATATTTGATGTATGATCTTTTAAGAAATTAGGGTTTCTTTGTATTTCTGCGTTTTCTATGCAAATTCGATTTGTTGGACGAGCGTTCAGGTAAGTAAACGCCCGTCCAGTCCCTAACATGCAGGTAAACGAGCGTCTGGTTTGTTGGACGCTCGTCCGTTCCAAAACGTATCAACTCTGTTCTGTTTTCAAGAACCAGACGGACGTCCATATATCTAAACGCCCGTCCGGCCTGCATAAGTTTTAAACGCCCGTTTGAATTAGTGAACGCCAGTCCAGGTTCCAGAATTCCTCTTAACTTGATTTTTTAATGCTTTATTTGATATGGATACTTTAATTTGAGCTTCTGTGGCTAATTGTTTTTACGTAGATGATCTGAACTTGCATGTTTACACCTTTCCATCTATGAATCCATGTTGAATAATTGATTAATTTTTTTATTTACATGATTCATCTATGCAAGTTATAGTTACTGTCGGTTCTCGTATGCTATAACTGGTCTTCGTGTCAATTAGTAGCTAATGACGGTTTCCGTATGCTACATACCGCTATGATGAATCTTGTGAGCTTTGAGACTTAGGTGCTTCCTTGTTATTTTTGTAACTCGTATGGGTAGCTACCGTCGGTTTTCCGTAATGCTACGTCTTTGGCCGTATGAGTTATATCGTTTAGTATAGCTAGCTCGTTGGTTTTCCATAATGCTATCACCTTTGACGAGTCTTAAAGCGCGTACCTTGCATGTAATGAACGATCGTCGTTTATCGTAACCTGTCATTATACGGTAGACGTTTATTATATACATGTCATGTTGCAAATGAGTGGGCTAGTTTTCTTTCTTTTATTTTCTTTTATTTTTGCATATCATTCAGATGCATATCATTTAGTTGCATGTCATCTAGTTGCATTGTTTTCCTATTTTTCTTTTATTTTTCTTGAGTGTAGTTAACTGTCGGTTTCCGTAATACTACCTCGTTTTTTTTTCTGATTCTGCACGGGCCGTAGTCACTGTAGGGTTGTCCTCTCAACTTGCTCAGCCTGAGCCTGTCAGAATTTATTTATTTTATTTTTAGGATTGCATATCATGTAGATTGCATTGTAGTATATTTTCATGTAGTTGCACCTAGCCTACTGTTGTGTAATGTTCCATGTATATGTATTCCATCTTTATATGAGCTTAAATTTGAAATATCTCTATATCTCCTTTTCCATGTGCTTTATATATGTAATCTTTTCTTTTTCCCCGTAGACTCTTTTTTGCACCGATCAAGTCACGGGATATTTTTGATAGCTATTGTGCACTTTCACGATGAATTCGGTTTACCCGTGATGCTCCGACGTCTCGAGCTATGCAAGCAATCCTGGTTCTTGTTGGTTCCTCCAGAATTGCCGCATCCAATCGGCTAAGTTCTCTAATTTATTATTTCGTATAACTTGAGGACAAGTTGCAATCTAAGTGTGGGGGAAGGGATAGATGATTTATGTGTCTACTTTCGTTTGCTCATATTTTTAGTATTTCTATGAAAAGTGCTTAATTTTCAAATTTTTTGTTATATCCCGAGTAGACAAAGGCATATCTTTGCTTGAGTTTATATCATTTTTGCTATATTTCGTATATTTAGTAATTTTAGTTGTTTCACCCGACACTCTTTTTCACATGCCATAGTAAATGATGAGCTAAATGTTGAAAGCCTACCCCATTTTAGTTGGAGATTTTATAGCATGTTTCTTTGCTTATGTACAATTCTTGAAAAGTTTAGTAGTTTGTATTCTAGGATTAAAGTATGACATCGTGAATATCGTAAGTTTGAATGTGATAAGTGAAACGTGATTAAGTCTTTGCAATAGTAATAAATTGTTTACTTGAGGTGTTATGCTCGGTGGTCCGTGCTACTTAGAAAATAATCTTTTCCACTGCCAGCAAGAAATCTCTAAGTAAACATAATTGTAATTGTGTGTGTCGGAAGCTGGTTTATGATTTGGGTGAGGTAGGGTGTACCACGTATGTCCTATTCCACTATGATGACCAAAAGCTCACGACAGTCGGTTTATAGCCGCCTTATGATTGGAGTAAGGTAGGGGATTATCTTGAAATGTCCTATTCTGGCTATGAGGGCAAAAGCTTATTCGATGTGTGTTAGAAAAGTGTGAAAAAAGTGAAAATATTGAAATATATTATTATGAATAAGTAAGGACTTAGTTATCGTTAATCTTATACCCGGTATAAACCGAAGGATATGTTGTAGGGATTATCCTCGAGTCTGTCAGAAATGTTTTAGATATTCTCTACTATTTCTTTTTGGGATATGTATGTTTTGTAAAGTGCCTGTTATAATTTTTGAATATTTCTAACATAGATGGGAAACCGGGCTAGTTTTGGTTTGAATAACTTTCAAATTGTGGAACTTAGTGGAAGTTTATTATGGCTATGCACACACTACACGGGTGAACCTCTAAACTACTTGAATATGTTTTATATTTGCATAAATGTTTATATGTCTCGAGTCTTGATTTTGTTTTGTCTTGCTCGGGACAAGCAAGGTTTAAGTGTGGGGGAGTTGTTAAGGGTGATTTTATACGTTTTATAAGGATATATTTTATGTCAATATTCCCCATATTCTTAGGATTTTCATAGAAATCGAGCTTATAATCGATTAATTGAGTAAATGGTGTTTCTAATAGGTTAAATTGCAAAACGTAGCGATTTATGTGTTTAAATCATGATTTTATATTATTTTAGGATTGTGTTACGCTTTGGTATGTTTTTCCTACATTGTAGATACACATTGTTGATGGAAAGGATGATTTTAAAGAGATAAATTCGAGTGGAAAAGAAATCAAGCAAGATAAATGTCGGAAAATCAGGATTCCGGGTAGTGACGACCTTGCAATGAAGTTCTTGATATGATAACAACCGATTTGACTCTGGACCTCAAGATAAATGTTGTAGGGCTTGAAGGGAGGATTCTACAGGATTTTGAATCACTCCATTCCGACTTACGAGGCCCGATATATGAGCGTTACAAGTTTGGATGCTGTTGCTGAAAATAGTGAACGGGCGTCCAACCTTATGGACGGGCGTCCGACACCGTTACTGTAGCAACCGCCCTTGATTTTCTATAAATAGCAGCAGCTTTTCAACCCTATTATCATACCATATCGAATTTTACACACGGCGGCCGCAAGAACACCTTATTTTCTTAGGCTTCCGAGGCCGGTCACCCGAGCCTTGTGCTCGGGTGATCGGGGTTAGATTAGGTTTTATTTTTCGTTTCGTTTTCTTTTCTTGTTCGAATTATGATGAAGGCTTGGAGCTTTCATCCATGGAGCACCATGGAGACTGTTTCTGCAAAGCACTTTAATTTCGAGTTCATGGATGATTTTGTAAGTTTTAATTATAATTGTTTCGTTTCCTATGTTTATTTGTATCGTGCAATTTTATATCGAAAGATGATTGTATGGTTTGATGCTACCGTATGACGGAAGTCGGTGTAGTTTAGATCACCATAGGAAAGATTAGATCTTTAATCTATACATAACGGAAGTTCGTAGGTTAAATATCTAGGTTTACGAGAGAACCACAATTTAATTAATTCGATGCAAGATTATCTTAGATTGGAATTGAGGGATATCACCGTTACCGGAAAGATGAGATTTTTCATGTGTTTAATTCATTATGTTGTTCTTGTTCTCTTTCATGTTTTTATGCCGCATGTTAATCGAATTTAGATAACGGAAGTTAATAGATTCACTAGATTATCGTGAGGGAGATTGACAATAATTATTCCAACAAACGGAAGTGGAGGGATAATGTTGTTAGGTTAGGATTCAATCCATATCTTTGATTTGTATCGATATTAGTTAAGACCGGAAGGTAAACTAATTAATGGCGTGATAAATCGGAAGAGGAAACGCTTCATTAGAAAAGATAATAATCCAAGATAACTAATGAATGAATGTTTGTCTATCTGACTGATTTCGGTGGAGTGATGGTTGTTGGGAATAGGTTGATCATGGTTTGTTTATGTTTGTTCAGTTATTCGTTAGTTTTACTGTTTTCGTAGATGTAGTTTTATTTATTTTGTCCGCAACTATATTTCCGCTTTGGACAAGAATCCTCCGTCCAGTTATTTTTCCGTTCTAGTTTAGGTTTAGGTTTAGTTAATAAAGAAGAATTAATTAGATTAGATTCAACATCCCTTTTCCCACGAGGATCGATACCCGTCTTATCCAACTTTACTAAAGAACTACCCTAGGTATTCTAGGTTAGGAGGTAGTTTTGCATGGTAGTATAGGTTTATAAATTTTCTTTTGTTTTAATGATGCAAAATCTCCCCAACAGTGGTGTTGCAAAATCGGCGGCCAATCCTGTTTAAGAACGCTTGGATTGCTGCTCGGCTTTTGTGAAAGTTGATTGAATGCTTTCGATCGCTACGTGTATGATATGAAGGATTGAAGGCGGCTGATCTAAAAGATCGAAACGGTTAAGAAATCAGACGGCTTCAATACAAGTAGACGGGTGTAACTGCCGTGAATCCGAGGAAGCTGAATGAAGCAGCAGAACCAGCGGCATTGGAGACGGACGTGAGATTGGCGATACAGAAGGTGAGGATTGATAAGAAGATGAGTCAAGCTGAATTGGCGAAGCAGATCAACGAGCGGCCACAAGTTGTTTACGTATTTTGACTATATCTTTCTTTCTTTGCTATAATCTCAACCCGCTTTTGAACCGGTGACATTATTATTTAGGGAAAAAAAAATACCTGGCCGCATCCTTTGAAATTCGATCTCCAGTTGCATACCTCCACCAAACTCGAACAATAATTCGTCATTTAGTTTCAAATAGGATTCGTCGCTGAATTTCCGGGATCACTTTCACCAGAATGACTCACATATGCGGCAGAGACGACGACACCAGAACGATTCACATGTGCAGCATCAACAAAGACGCGACCTCTGTTCTGTTACAATTAGATTTGAGTTTGAAGACTAACCATTGTAGGAGACTGATAAAAAGTCTGCTTCTTTGTTATTTTTATCAATGGAATACCTAATTTCCTATCATTTGCAGGCCTTGGGCGCTAATGATTCATCGCTTCCTCTGGAGGGAATTAGTGCTGCAGCAAATCTTTTTTGCATTCATAGTGAATTGTGAATTAAAGAGTACTTCTCAGTCTCAAAACATTTATTCTTTGTTTTTGTTGCTTAAAATTTCATGCTATTTCTTCAATTAACCTGAATTATAGGCAATGTTCTTTCATTTCACTTGCCAATAATCTGTTTATTTCAGTTGCTTCTACGCGCTGGTTTTCGCTGAGGAGGATGGGTCTGATTACCTTCAGGCTTCTGTTTGCGGTATGCTAGCTACTAATAAGTAGATATAATGATCGCTAGTACGTACCTTGAGATTGTCGTTTTCCATCATTGATATTTGTTGTCTGAAAAATCTATTGTATTGAGATATCTAACATTGCCTTTTTGTGATTGATGCCTTTGTAGCTATGGATGAAAGATTGAGCTCTTATGCTCTTATTGCTAGAGCAGCTATTGATATCACACATCCTTTACTAGGAAGACTTTTCTCAGAGCGTTTCTTTAGGCTTCATCAGGAAATGCATAGGTTTCTTTGTATCGCATCATCTGTATTGAGGTCTCTTTGCCATTCGTTACTACCTTCCTTTAGTTATAACACATATTTTATGGATTTCAACTTCTTTTCGGCTTGCATTGCACTGTATTTAGTAATGGGCAGTTGTTTTATTCCATTCTTTTCATGATCCCTTCCCTACAATTGTAATAAAATGCTAATTTGAGAGATCTCCATTTAATGAAATGTGCTTCACACATATTGGGCAAATGACTGCAAAGGTTGATTATTGGGATGAATGAGATTTTCAGTTGATACTCGATTTTTTATGCGGTTTATGCCTCTATATTGGTAAATTAGTCTCTTATGTTCTTTTTAATCTTTCTATTCAATAAATGTTTTTCTGAATCATTGATACAGCTTCGATATCTGCTTAGCTTTTTTCTTTATATTTTATGATGGTTCATTTCTTATTATGGTATCAAAAGGGGTTTGGCTTCCATGTCACCATTTTGCGTGCAACTTCAATGACTTTTGAAGTTGGTCACCAGAATATGCATGGGACACTCTCCAAAAAAATAATATGCATGGGTCATTATGCTATTAGGATGCTTAATTTTTAATTTTCTGATAATTTGTAATCTTTTCTTTCTTAAATCTTCATGAAACCTCGGTTTGGGAACAATACAACAACATCAACAGCAAATGGAGCTGAAGATCCATGTCTGACATCATCTGTATAGATCTGTGGTGAAGGTGAATGATGTGAGATCCTCAAGCCACCATGTACGCCACATGCAATAGGTGTGAGGTAATATGATTAAAACTTTCTAAATGACAATTTGATTCTCATTTTTGCGTTTTAAGCGCATCTTCCTTTCTTGATTCTATTGTTTATGCATTATTCCAAAATATATTTTGGGTTTTCTACCTTTACTATGTTGGATGGACAGCTTATTATCGCAAGTTCTTATTCAATATGTTCAATTCTACCCATTTTCAGGTGTATACTCTTGAATTGTAGATCCTACATATTAAGGAAGTAATTGTCATATAAAGGAGCAATGACACACGATGGAGCAATGTAAGAATTCGACAAATTTTCACTGCGATGTATGATTTTCTATTTGTATGTATTTTGTATGTTATTTGACAGGTTGAAGAACATAGAAAAACTACCAAAGTGGAGAAGGTCTATCAAGGGAGAATTTATCATTCATCACATACATACTAGGGTGGTTCAATCACATTCTTTGATTTGCATTATTGTATGTCTATTCTTTGTTTTGAAATTTTGGTGTGGTGTTTCATTATTGTTTTCTCCTTTTCTTATGCCCTGGTTAGTGTGCCAATCCTTTGATGCAGATCTCAGTCTGAACCTTCAAATCCTAATCTAGGAGGTACTTTTTGAGTTTATGTTTCCTGCTATGAGGCATGTATGCACATGTCATTAGTTTGAAAAGTTTTGTTGGGTTTTTAATTTATTTATTTTATTAATATGTGACAATGGTCCATTATGATTTTCAATTTGTGTGACAATGTTCGATTAGTTCTGAAATGATATCTCTTTTGGACAGATTTTCTTACAAAGCCTCTTTTGTACATATTAAATCACATTTTTTTATAGTGATTTTATGCAGAATTTCATGATGAATGTGCTTGGTTTTCTTATTTGCCCGTGTTCAAAGATTGATTCATGTAGAGGATGACATTATAAAACCAACGGCAGCCAGGTTAATTGAAACTTAGTTGTCCTCCATTTGGATATATAGGTTAAAGAACAATGATTTGATATGCCTCCATTTTTTTCGCTCTGTTTTTCTCTACCCGTGTTTTCTGAACTACATCAAAACCCCGTTCCACGTGCTATTTTGGTTCTACTGGTGGAGCATTTTGTGACAAAATATTATTGTTTCATGTGTTTTTTTCCTTTTATTTCTATGTTATAGATCATTGAAGATGGAGATGATGGACTGCTTGAGAAAACATTTTTGGCAGATAGGGAAAGAAAAGTTTGATTGAAATGCATATATAGAAAGCTGAAGAAAAAAAAATGATGTTATTTCCATTCAATGGTAAGTACTTTATGTAATGGTGCATGTTAAAAGTTTATTTAATGGTAAATGTTAGAGTTCAAAGTAAATGCATGTTTTTGTTTATCCCTTAAAAAGACATTTGATGCAGGTTATTATTCTCTCAATCCCAAGATGAATCACAATCACCTGGAACCTTATAACCTCATGAGCAAGAAATAATGAGGTGTCTGGCGAGCTTTGCATCATTTTCCTTTCTGGTATCGAATGATATAGCTAATGTCTCTTTAATTTTCAATTCACCCAACAATTTTTTGAATTCAAATATGGATTGTTATTGATTGTGGATTCGATTTTTCTCAAATATGTATGTGGCTAAATGCAGCGCGACAAGTGATATGGTACCATACATCTTTTTTTTTACTGGGTATGATTGGGTAGTGCGGAAAGAAGTAGCATGAAGTTCTCGATTCACTCTGATAATGTAGAGAGAAATTTTCTTTGAATTAAGATTAATAAAATTTGTGCATGGTGTATTTGATAAGTTGATCTTTTGTTTGAATGCTTTGAGACATCCGTGGATGACAAGTTGGCGTGATATAGGATGAAAGTTAATGAGAAAATGAGCAAGACTATTATTATAGCAAATTTTATGTTGGTGAATAACCACCAATCATATATCAAATGTATCAAATGAATAATTGTACATGTATGTAGGTCAATTCTCAATTAAAAAATTACTATTATTTAATGCTAAAATTTGGCAAATTAGTGCACCATAAATGTAGGTGTCATACCCCCTACGTGCTCAAAATCATGATAACATTATAAACTTTTAAAACAACATTACTTATATATGTTGTAACTTAACAAGGCAAATGGTTTCCTCAAACAACATTACTTATATATGTTTTTTTTAAAAAAAAAATTGTGGTTGGCATAGTAAGATTTGCATTTGAAATCCAAGGGAATGTTATCTTCTTTATTCATGATGTATAGTTCGGATCGGGTAAAATTAATCACTGTGTATGCATTAAACAACAAAAATCTATATGGGAACTTCAATTTTTTATTGGATACATCTCTACGTTTGGCTCTGGGACAATGTTGGCACGAAGATCAATTTGTAGTTAGATGAATAAAACATTAAAACCAGAAGAGGGGGAAGATGAATTGATGGGTAAGTTGATGATGAGGATGAGATGTTTTACTTTACGCTAATAATTTGATGTTCTATGTTTCATCCCACTCAGACAAGCATTTTAAATCAGCATATCAAATTAATATCTATAGTACCATTTCGCTTAATTCATGTTTCACATATTTTATTTTTATTTTCTTTTTTGAATTTAATGTTGCCAATTTTGAAAATGTTACTCTCTCAATTTTTTTTTGAAAACGTTACATGTTTATTAGTTTCCGTGCATCATGCCTTAGTTAGCTTTTTGGATTTGTCTCATAATATAAATCCGATCAGTTTTTGCACATTATTCACTACTCCTTTTTTAATTTATATATCTCCGTGCAACGCACATGCTTTTGTCTTCATGGTGTGGTGTTTCGATATAATCACGATGGTGCAAATAAATAACACTTTATTATTTGTTTGTATTTTTTGGTTATTTTCATTAACTTTTATTTTCCGTGCGTCCCATGCACGCACGGGTTTATATATATATATATATATATATATATATATATATATATATATATATATATATATATATATATATATATATAAAACCAAAATGTCTTATCATCTCGTTTTTATTTTTCGGAACATCGTTGTTTTGTGTTGTGTTGTGTTGTATCGTTATTGGGGGGGGGGGGGGGTAAGAGAAGAAGAGAATATTGTTTTTAACAACGTCATAGAATACTTGATGATGACGAATGAGAACAGATGCCAGATGGAGCCGGCAGAACAGAACTTATATTTTCAATCTAACGGGTGCTTCACTTCCGGTGAGGATTTACTAATTTCTTTGGGGACGGGGAAAAGAAGCTCGGTGAGCGAGACCTAATGAAATTTTCTACGAGCTACCTACCAGAAGCCCCAATACAAAGCCTGGGGATTAGGCATGACACAGCGGATCAGAATGAATCGAAAACACCCTAGGGAAAGCATGCAATTCTAAGAACCTCATCAGGCCGAGGCGTACAATGGAATTCAGTTCGAGATATTCATTCTTGTATTTTCAAACAACATTAATTTGTCGTTTATTTCAATTTTTTACATTAACATACTTGTTACCGATAATTTCAAGGGCATTTACACTAATGGCATTTTTACTCCCCGTGATCAGTCCTACTCATTGTCAAAATTAAGTCATTAGCAATACTACTATCGTACTATCATACATTACACTATCACAGATTATACTACATTATCAAATCAAAAATTATAACACTATCATACATATTCTCACACATAATGAATTTTACACGAGCACCAATATACAAATAAATTTACTTCTAAAAACTTCATCATACATTTAATCATACCATACATGAATTGAATTCAAATCCAACAATAAAATAACACACTATTGAACATGAAATTCTTTAAATTATACATGATTTTTTGAATTATACATGAATTTTCAAATTTTACATGAACATCAATAAACCCTAAACATCAATAAACCATAAACCCTAGGCTATTAATTACATATTATTGATGTTCAATCATATCCATTCGAATTGAAAACATCATACAAATCATTTTGATTTCTAAAAGCACTTCATCATACATATAATCATACAATAAATAAATTCGAATCTAAACCCTAAACCCTATAACACCGTTGAACCCCAATCGAACAAATAACATGATATTCACATAATTATGCATCAATTTTCATTGTGAAATAAACCGTAAAAAGCTTGTCATAATCAAATAACAAAATTTAATAGGATTAGCCCCATAATTCGAATCAAATAACAAAATCAAATAGGATTACCAACAAAATCAAATATAAAAAACAAATAACATAATAAAAAAACGATAATGTATCTTGCTGTCAAAATCAAATAACCGTAAACACTCACATTAGGTGCTTCTAAGCTCTGGGAAGAAGAAGGATTAGCCATGGTGAAATAAGGATTGAAATGCTCTGTAAATCGTCCAAATTCGGCTGTTTTACTGCATTTTTTCAGAGGTGTAGTTGAAACGGCTGTGAAATGAGGAAGAAGGCCTGATAAGGGTTTAAAATGGACGTATCCGTCCAAAATGGATGTTCCCGTCCAAATTTGGACGGTGCATCCTCTGTTTGGACGAAGAGATCAAATGATACCGTCCAAATTGGGACGGTTTTAGGGTTTTGGACAAAACGGATGGAAACCGTCCAAAATTTGGACGCTGATGTCGGGTCAAGTAAGAAAAATACTCGATACCTAAATAACACACTAGCAAGAGAACTAGGTTCAATCATAGTATAGTTAGATAGAGTCGAGGTCGATCCCACAGAGACTCGGCTTAAACGAAATATGACTTATTAAACTAAAAAGCAAATTAAAGGCGGTCTACGACCAACAAATAACGCAGAAATAAAATTGACAAAATAGAAACACAAAACCAACAAAAGACATAACGACACTAAGACACTTGTTTTTAAAAGTTTTATAATTAATTGACAAACGGTATTGATAACGCTAGTAGTAATTACTCCCCCATGCTATGTAGATTGACGACGAGACAAAACAAGACATTTAAGATTAATTATTCTGACTACGGGAGTCATCCCCTAAGATAGATCTAGCTCCGGTTAGGCCATCTAGATCATCGTGTCTCCATTACGTGACTTCACATTTTTTAGTCTCCATCTCATATAACTTCTGACACAATTACGAAACTAGGGATGCCGGTATAAACCGTAACCTCATCTAAGCAACATTCCTATGATTAGGCGTACTTCTTAGACACCGATTCCATCTCTCGTCCTAAATAACAATCACTTTTTGGGTCTCATGTTAAATTACGATGACAAATAATTAAGTTGATCAAGTTTAATTACTCGTTTGAATTACAAAGCAGAGAACCTGACGTAGTCGAAGCCGTTCACAGACAAATCAAGAACATCACAGATCTTGCTACCAACGAGACATAGGCTCGTTGCCAACAATCTCAGATCTGAACCAGATTTGCTCGTGAAACGTCTTTTACGTCTCAGATCTACATAAACATGGGTTCGATAATTAACTACATAACGAAATCAATACACAAAAAGACTACTCCATAACGAAATAATTTAGATCTACGAATAAAGATTGCATAATAGAGTAGACATTACCCTCGAAGACGAGCGTGATTCCCACTCCTCGATACGATCTCTAACCGGAGATTCTAACGACTCCGTAATGAAAGAACATAAAATAAAATAAAGAAAACAACGAACTATATTGATAAAAGTATTGAAAATAATGTATTTCTAAGGTGCCCATATGGCGTGTGAAGCACCCCTTTATTTATAGGTGTTCAAGCTAATTAAGAGATATACTTCAAAATGTCAAAACAAATAAGAGATAACTCCCGGCCGATCTCAAAAAAAGTGTCATGCGCCCCCCCTAATTTCGTCCCTAAAGTCGGCGCCAACATTTGATTGGTTTGCCGGCTTTTGTCATGCTTTACTCCTCTTCTTGTGCTTATCCGATATTTATCTTCAATGCATCTTGAATTTATCTTGAGATTAAATTCTTCTATTTGTATTTATCCTCCATAATTATCCAAATTCTGCAAAATAAATATTTATCCCAAAATAAATCATATTTAAATAAAAATGGATAAATACCAAAATATGTAATATAAACGGATAAATACCAAATTATATCTTATAAATGGATAAATACAAAATTATATCTTATAAATGGATAAATACCAAATTATATAATATAAATCACATAACATTAAATAATCCATATAAATAGGTGATTTATCATAAAATATATATTGTTAATCCCGATTTAAGGATAAAGTTGATGACTTTTACGGGTATAATTTGACCGTCATCAACTACCCCCACTTAGACTTTGATCGTCCCGAACAAAGCATCAAATAGTCATTCCCCAAGACAACATTTCCCCGTGGTCAAATCATACTTATACAAGAAACTCGAGTCAACTCATACCACTTATGCTCATAAGGTACCCATTATTCACTACTCATCATGAATCGAAGTGACGTGTGCATATGCATTTAGTTTTATCTATTCGTGGCAAGATTAAAGTTTATGCTAACTTCGAAGTCCCAACCTACCAACATCAGCATTCCCACTTCTTGGGCCTCGCAATGGGTAAAGACATGGTGCAATAAGCAAGAGCGTCATCCATAAGGTTTTTGGACTTGGAGACCGAGAAAAATACTCAAGCCTCTTAAAAATTTGAATTTTTTCGCATTTCCATAGTTTCAAGCTTAAACACCTATCAAGAAAGAAACTCGCTTTAAAAGTAAAGTATGCATTGCAAGAATCCCTCTCTCACGGATTAGTGGAAGCATGAATATTACCACAAGCGCGGGGCTACTTTGGTAATGTTACTACAAGCCCAGTGTCTAACATTTCGTTAAAACACAGATAATTCTCAAGCTTATTACTCCGCTTTGATGGCTAGAAGATAAGAATACATCAGCAGATAAATATCGACTCTAGGTCTGCATAACCAATCATCTACGCAATGTACACATAATTCTTCTTAGTTATTATGATTTGTGCGGAATTCGTCGATTCAAATTGAGTAAGCAAATAATGAATAACTACTTGCACTAGTTGGCATGAATATCCTTAAGCTTACATTCACATAAGTATAAAATGATCACGTAATCATGCAACTTGGTTCCTTCCTTATTAATTCTATGTATAAGAACTCACAATTCTAAGGGTACGAGATAATTAATTTGGCATTTGTTCAAAAAAAATTCAAAATTTTCACATTTTTCACCGTTTCATTTTAATTTTTCAATTAATCACATCATGGCTAAGTCTCCTACCCCCCACTTAAACTTGGCATTGTCCCCAATGACAAAGAAAAAAAATGAGATTTTAAGAAAAAGACTTAGCTCTGGAAACGGCTCTCAAGCAGATGCAGAATGTAGTTGTAGTCCAGGCACGTCGTGGAGAAGCACTCGAAAACCTGTTTAAGCAAACTAAACAGAAACTCCACGAAACCGTTAATAACGTGTCAATGGAAGTTATAAAATAGCGTGGCAGTAATTACATATAAAATATCCAAAAACAATTTAAGCCACTTTATTTCATACAACCAATGACACGGAAAACCAAAGAGTTAAAACTACAAAACTCACATGTCGCTATCAAGGAAAAAACCTCGTTTATTCCGAACTTAGAATCGAAACATGGAGAGATGAAAAAAAACCTTAACAGTCTCATGCTACTTTATTCAAACAAAACAAAAACAAAAGATAGTTTTTAAGAAATAGTTCTGAGTTTATAGTCGCCAGCTCGACTCAACTCAACGATGGTTTAAGTATAGGTGGGATCTTCAAGAGTGAAGACTTCCTCCTCTTTACCTTGACCAAGACCCATGTAATGTTTCACACGGTGTCCATTGACCACAAAAGTGGATTGGTCCTTAAGGTTCAATAATTCCACAGCTCCAGAAGGAAAAACCTTACTCACTCTATAAGGGCCATACCATCGTGATTTTAACTTGCCAGGAAAGAGTCTCAAGCGCGAATTGTAAAGAAGAACCAGATCGCCTTCCTTAAAAGTGCGGTCCAATATCTTCTTATCATGAAATTTCTTCGTGCGCTCCTTAAAGATTTTTGCATTCTCATAAGCTTCCAGACGAAACTCCTCTAGGCGAGTCAACTCTAACAACCTTCTTTCTCCAGCTAAACTCTCATCAAAATTCATCATACGCGTAGCCCACATGGCATGGTGTTCTAGTTCAACCGGTAGATGACACGCTTTACCAAAAACAATCTTATAAGGGGACATACCAATAGTCGTCTTATAAGCAGTCCTATAAGCCCATAAAGCATCATCTAATCGTAACGACCAATCCTTTCTAGTCGTATTAACAGTTTTCTCCAAGATGCGCTTTATTTCTCGATTTGTAACCTCAACTTGTCCACTTGTTTGAGGGTGATAAGCAGTAGCTAACTTATGTCTAACCCCGTACTTAATCATCAATTTTTCAAACGGCCTATTGCAAAAATGGCTTCCATTATCACTAATAATGGCACGAGGTGGAGAATAATTGTTCATCAGGAAATGTTTCTCCAATCTCGGTCATTGGCTCATTTTCCTCTATTTGTAAACGGGAAAGATGATCCGCAACCAAATTCTCAGATCCTTTCTTATCACGGATTTCTACATCAAACTCTTGCAATAATAGAATCCATCTCAACAACCTTGGTTTGGAATCTTGTTTGGCTAAAAGATACTTCAAGGCCGCATGGTCAGTCCAAACAGTGACTTTAGATCCTACTAGATAAGATCTAAACTTGTCAAAAGCAAAGATGACAGCTAAAAGCTCTTTCTTAGTAGTTGCATAGTTCCGTTGAGCAGAATTTAAAGTTCGACTAGCGTAGTAGATGGGCCTAAAGATCTTGTATTTTCTTCGTCCTAAGGCAGCACCTACAGCAGTATCGCTTGCATCGCACATCAACTCAAAAGGTAGATTCCAATCAGGCGCAATCAAAACGGGTGTAGTAATGAGCATGTTCTTTAACTTATTGAAAGCTTTCATGCACTCACTAGTAAACTCAAACGGCACATCCTTGGCTAATAATTCGGTAAGAGGTCGAGAGATTAAGGAAAAGTCCTTCACGAACCGACGATAGAATCCTGCGTGGCCAAGAAAACCTCGCAATGTCTTAAGATTGGTTGGTGGAGGCAGTTTTTCAATCACCTCTACTTTTGCTCTATCCACCTCTATACCGTTCTTTGAGATACGGTGGCCAAGTACTATATCTTCAGTAACCATAAGATGACATTTCTCCCGGTTAAGCACCGATTCGTCTCCTCGCATCTCTTCAACACTCTTGCCGGATGCGTGAGACATGAATCGAAATCATCTCCAAATACGGAGAAATCATCCATAAAGATCTCTAGGAAATCCTCAACCATATCAAAGCAAACGAGAGAAATCATGCATCTTTGAAACGTTCTTTGGTGCGTTGCACAAACCAAAGGGCATTCTATTATAAGCAAAGGTTCCATATGGACATGTAAAAGTGGTCTTTTCACGATCCTCGGGTGAGATATGAATTTGATAATATCCCGAGTAACCGTCAAGAAAGCAATAAAATGCATGTCCGCTCAGTCTCTCGAGCATTTGATCAATGAAGGGAAGAGGGAAGTGATCCTTACGAGTAGCATCATTCAGTTTCCTAAAGTCAATGCACACTCTATGACCAGTAATGAGTCTAACAGGAATTAACTCGTTTAACTCATTGGCTTGTACCGTAAAACCCCTTTTCTTCGGAACTACGTGGATCGGACTAACCCATTCACTATCAGAAATAGGGAAGATGATTCCCATTTCTAACATCTTAATAATTTCATCCCTAACCACGTCCTTTAATTGTGGAGTCAACCTTCTTTGGGGTTGTACAACCGCTTTCTTTGCAGGATCGACGGAGATTTTATGCATGCAAACACTAGGGCTAATGCCTTTGATGTCAGCTATAGTCCATCCAAATGCTCCGCGATACTCTCTCAACACTCTCATCAGCTTTTCCTCTTGTATTTCAGTCAAGGCAGAAGAAATGATAAGCGGCAAGGTCTCATCTTGAAGAAATACATACTTCAAATGTGCAGGCAGAGGCTTTAGTGTCAGATTAGTAGGAGGTTCTTCTAACGAGGTCTTTAACTTTTGTCCGGTTAGCTTCAGTTCAAAGAACTTATGCCATGTTGGTCTATGGTAGTATTTTTCAACCTCGGTAGACTTCATCTCCTCGACATGTCTAGGGGTTCCTCTACTACATCCCGGCCATATCACTTTTTCTTCCTCGCTCTTTTCATATGGCACTTCATCCTCTAATTCCAAGGTAGCCTCGAGGAAATCCTTAATATCCTCATATTGTTGGAAATCATTGACAAGCTTGTCAATAGAATCCAACATGAAACATGCATCCTCCTCATCATCAGGTGTCTTCATGGTGTCAAGCACGTTGAATGCTATTTCATCCCCATTAACTCTTAACACTAACTCTCCTTTGTAAACATCGATAAGCGTCCTACTAGTGGCCATAATAGGTCTTCCTAAGATTAGGGGCACTTTGTAGTTAGCTTCCATATCCAGCACAACAAAGTCGACAGGAAACACAAATTTCTCAACTCTTACTAGCACATCCTCAACTACTCCACAAGGCTCCTTAACCGAACGATCAGCTAATTGCAAGGTAATTGAAGTCTTTTTAAGGTCTTTCATGCCCAGCTTTTGGAAAATGGATAGGGGCATCAGATTTACGCTCGCTCCTAGATCACACAAAGCTTTGTTCAAACATACATTACCTATGGTGCAGGGAATGAGAAAACTTCCCGGATCCTTGCATTTTGCAGGTAATTTATGTTGAAGAATGGCTGAGCACTCCTCATTTAGGCAGATGGTCTCTAAATCTAAGAGTTTCCTCTTAGTAGAGACAGCTTCTTTTAAGAACTTGGTGTACTCAGCATCTCGGCAAGTGCCTCAACTAGAGGTATATTGATGTGTAGCTTTCTAAAGATATCAATGAACTTCTTATACCTCTTGTCATCAACCTTAGGCTTAGGTTTGCGTGGAGGATAAGGTAAGGTTGAAGGATCGACATCAGGGAAAATAGGGTACTTATTATTATAAAGCTCAACTCTAGGGCCAACAGGTTCCTTATAGGCTTCTTGCTCAAGTGGAGTTCCCGAGGCATTTCCTTCCTTGCTTGGCTCACCATCCTTACTCTCCTCTGTTTTCTCTTTTTCTTTCAAGGATGGTGGAGTTACTTCTTTCCCACTTCTAGTCATGATCGCGTTCAAATCCTTAGGATTTTTATCAGTATTGCTTGGCAATCCTCCAGGAGGTCTAGTTGAGACTTGCTCAGCTAATTGCCCTATTTGGTGAGTGAGATTCTGGACTATGGCTTCTTGATTGGTCACTTTAGCATCGGTCTTCTGACAATATTGGCTAAAGTTAGTGGCTAAATCAGCCATTGATTTTGAAAGTTGTCCCATATTGTCAGTGACGACATTACTCAGTTTTTCTATCGTAGCTTCCCAACCAAAAGTTTTAGTTTGCTGTGGTACATAAGTGGTAGGCGGTTTAGGCCTTTCTCCTGCATTAGGATCACTATATCGGAATCCGGGGTGGTTATGATTAGGCTTATATCCTCCCCCAATATAATTGGCTTCTTCAGTACCAGCATTCTCACTTTGAGAGGTTACCTCGATTCCAGTCCATTTCTCTACTCTTGCCATCCTCTCTTGCATTCCATCTACCTTACTGTTGATAACAGACAGTTGTTCTAGGATTTTGGTAGATGCACTATCCTCAAATATGTCGCGCCCATCTTCACAAGTAGCTATGTCATTGCCTCCCCATTGACTATTCATCGCTATCCGCTCCATCTTTCCTTGTGCCTCCTCGGGAGATAAAAGAACAAATGCTCCATTGCTTGCTAGAGGCGTCTACTCTAATTTTCTCAGTCTCTCTCAATCCATGGTAAAAAGTTTGCATTAAAAGCCAAAGAGAGATATCATGATGAGGACACTTCCTCATAGCTTCCTTAAAACGCTCCCAAGCTTGATCAAAACTCTCCCCATGTTGTTGCTTAAATCCTAAGATATCCTGGCGTAACTTAAAAGTTTTTCCTAAGGGAAAAATACTTATTCATGAATTTTTGCAACAATTGCTTCCAAGTAGTGATAGATCCAGCCTCTAGAGAGAGAAGCCATTGCTTAGCTTTATCTTTCAAAGTGAAAGGGAAAAGCTTAAGACGAATGTTCCCCTCCGGGATTAATTCTGGTTTCACAGTGCTAACGATTTCCAAGAAATTTGTCACATGAACACCAGGGTCCTCGTTTTGGACTCCATGAAAAGTGGAATAGTTGGTCACCATTTGAATTACATTAGGCCTAGGGTGAAAGACTTCCGCAGCATCTTGCGGTGCTACGATAGCGGGAATGAATTGCTCAATAGTAGGCGTTGCATAACTTTGCAAAGTGCGCCTCGCAGCTTGGTTTCCATTATTAGCATTAAGATTGTTCGCATTATTAATATTATTGGCATTATTAACAACTTCAGGATTAATTACCTGGTTCGGATTTACCGGAATGCCTTCCATTTCTGCTTCAGATTCAGAATGTTCAGAATGATCGGTTGTATGTCCTTTTTCTGATTCGTGCTCGCTTTCCTCAAGATTTGGATCCTCTTCTCCCTACTCAGCTAGCTCTCTAGCTAACTTTCTATTTCGCCTTGCAAATTTCTCTATTTCAGGATTATATGGCTCAAGCGGTTCCTTCGATTTCCGAGTAGCGTACTGTAAAATAACAAAAAACAATAAAACAATTAAAAACTTTAAAGGCTAAGCCTTTAACTAGACTAAATAATAAAAATGAAACTAAAATAGACTATATTCACAATATTTACGAATTTACTTTTAATAAAATAAGCTATACTTAATTTAATGACACGAGTCCCCGGCAACGGCGCCAAAAACTTGATGTCGGGTCAAGTAAGATAAATACTCGATACCTAAATAACACACTAGCAAGAGAACTAGGTTCAATCGTAGTATAGTTAGATAGAGTCGAGGTCGATCCCACAGAGACTCGGCTTAAACGAAATATGACTTATTAAACTAAAAAGCAAATTAAAGGCGGTCTACGACCAACAAATAACGCAGAAATAAAATTGACACAATAGAAACACAAAACCAACAAAAGACACAACGACACTAAGACACTTGTTTTTAAAAGTTTTATAAATAATTGACAAACGGTATTGATAACGCTAGTAGTAATTACTCCCCCATGCTATGTAGATTGACGACGAGACAAAACAAGACATTTAAGATTAATTATTCTGACTACGGGAGTCATCCCCTAAGATAGATCTAGCTCCGGTTAGGCCATCTAGATCATCGTGTCTCCATTACGTGACTTCACATTTTTTAGTCTCCATCTCATATAACTTCTGACACAATTACGAAACTAGGGATGCCGGTATAAACCGTAACCTCATCTAAGCAACATTCCTATGATTAGGCATACTTCTTAGACACCGATTCCATCTCTGTCCTAAATAACAATCACTTTTTGGGTCTCATGTTAAATTACGATGACAAATAATTAAGTTGATCAAGTTTAATTACTCGTTTGAATTACAAAGCAGAGAACCTGACGTAGTCGAAGCCGTTCACAGACAAATCAAGAACATCACAGATCTTGCTACCAACGAGACATAGGCTCGTTGCCAACAATCTCAGATCTGAACCAGATTTGCTCGTGAAACGTCTTTTACGTCTCAGATCTACATAAACATGGGTTCGATAATTAACTACATAACGAAATCAATACACAAAAAGACTACTCCATAACGAAATAATTTAGATCTATGAATAAAGATTGCATAATAGAGTAGACATTACCCTCGAAGACGAGCGTGATTCCCACTCCTCGATACGATCTCTAACCGGAGATTCTAACGACTCCGTAATGAAAGAACATAAAATAAAATAAAGAAAACAACGAACTATATTGATAAAAGTATTGAAAATAATGTATTTTTAAGGTGCTCATATGGCTTGTGAAGCACCCCTTTATTAAAGATGTTTAAGCTAATTAAGAGATATACTTCAAAATGTCAAAAGAAATAAGAGATAACTCCCGGCCGATCTCAAAAAAAGTGTCATGCGCCCCCCCTAATTTCGTCCCTAAAGTCGGCGCCAACATTTGATTGGTTTGCCGGCTTTTGTCATGCTTTACTCCTCTTCTTGTGCTTATCCGATATTTATCTTCAATGCATCTTGAATTTATCTTGAGATTAAATTCTTCTATTTGTATTTATCCTCCATAATTATCCAAATTCTGCAAAATAAATATTTATCCCAAAATAAATCATATTTAAATAAAAATGGATAAATACCAAAATATGTAATATAAACGGATAAATACCAAATTATATCTTATAAATGGATAAATACCAAATTATATAATATAAATCACATAACATTAAATAATCCATATAAATAGGTGATTTATCATAAAATATATATTATTAATCCCGATTTAAGGATAAAGTTGATGACTTTTACGGGTATAATTTGACCGTCATCAGACGCACCGTCCAACTTTGGACGGAATTCGTCACAATTTGGACGGTGCGTCCAAATTTTGGATGGTTTCCTTCCATTTGGTCCATTGGATGGATTGGGATGAAAATGTATCAAAATTTGAAAGGGTTGACTTTATTTGGACGAAATCCTTCAAATTTGGAAGGGAACCTAAAAAAAATGTCAGAAACTGTTTGACCTGAAAATAAATGTCAGAGCATACAGTGCCCTGATTTACCAATTTCTCATATGTGGTGCTGCTCGAGATTTTTTTGTAATAGGGGTGTCTTAGTTGCTTGCTGATTTACTGACCGTTTGTGCTCTAGATATTGTTCCAACTCTTGGTTTTAACTATCATTTCTTGTAGTCAACTGAGTGGTCAGCCTAGTGTTGATCAGCTCTGTTTTTGTACTGCTAGACTGCAGGTCTGTTGCTATATCTATTTGCTTTTTAGAACAGCCTGGTTCCCTGATTTTTCATTGTTGTATTGTTAAACTGCTTCTGAGCTTGACACATTATTCAGTTGTGAAAACAAGTCTTTAACAGCCTTTGTATCTGCATATATATATATATATATATATATATATATATATATATATATATTTATTTTGAATCTGTTATTCGAACTTGGTTTTGCACTTGCTGTATTCAACCTTTGGGTATCATTTTTCTAAGCATCTTTGCTTAGCTGAACCTGCGATCAAATTTGGGCATCTATCTGTATCCAAATGGTGTTGATCATTTGAGTTTGTATCATTAGTTATTTTTGTGTATCTATTTTGAAATCAAATAACGAGCATTTAATCTAAAGTGCATCATCTAGTTTTGCACCAAGCTTGTATTGTTTCTGTGACCTGTTTTGTAACATTTTGGTTGTCAAGTGTTGTGTTTTGATCACATAGGTATTTACCACTTAGTTTAATAATTAATTTTGTCTGTGCTTCCGGGTCATAGTTAATTAGGACTAAAATTGGTTGTAACAAACTCTGAGTTATTGCATAATTCGAATTAAGTTTAAAAGAGACCGTGATCCATTCACCCCCTCTGAATCACAAGTGTGCATAGATCCTAACATCACCATGTAGAAATGTTGTATTTACATCCAGTTGGTGCGAGTGCCAATTCTCCATTGCTTCCAATCCCATGAACAGCCTGATTGTAGACATCTTGGCCACTGGTGAAAAGGTCTCAATGAAGTCAATACCCTTAGTTGGGTGTACACTTTTGCAACTAACCTAGCATTACATCTCAATGGAACCATCTGATTTCCTCTTGATAGCCTATAGGAGTCTTGCCTTTTGGTAATGATACTACTGTCCATGTATTGGACTTATATAAAGCATCTAATTCACTCTTCATGGCCTGCTGCCATTCTGGAAATTTGGCAGCTTCCTTGTTTGTTGTAGGCTCCTTTTCTTTGTCAAGTGCAGTGGTAAAAGTATTGTATGTGGTTGACACATTGTCATAGGAAACTACATTCTGGATCAGATGAGGTGCAGTGACTAGGACTCAAATTATGTTGATAATCCTTTAGATATGTGGGTGCTTTCCTAATTCTGGATGATCTTCTTGTGGGTTCCACATTTGGATTAGTGTGTTGTGTTTCTTCTGGAACAGCAATATGAACATGTTGCATATTAGTATCTGGCACAACATCTTGTGTTGTGTTCCCCCCTTGAACAGTATCTTCATAATAGTCCTGACATGTGGTATTAGGAACCACCATAGATGGATCTGGTGGGAATGGTTTGGTGAAAGGAAACTCTAACTCATGAAATATCACATCCCTGGATACAACTATCTGTCTAGTAGCCATGTCAAGCACTATATAGCCTTTTGTGTGAGCTGCATTCGCTATATACACACATTGCTTACTTCTTGCTTCAAACTTGCCCCTGCCTTGCACATTATTACCAACAAATGCTAGACAACCAAAAACCTTTAAAGTATGATAAAGAGGAGCAGCATTATAAAATACAGAATAAGGAGTCTTATTTTTAAGCAATGGTGTAGGTGTGATATTGATTAAGTATGCAGCATGTTGGAGGCAAAAAACCCAGTAAATCATTGAAAGGGTGGCATGAAACCTCAAAGCCCTAGCAGTAGTAATTAAATGCTGTTGTTTTCTCTCTTCAACCCCATTTAGTTGGGGTGTATGGACACAAGAAGTTTCATGGACAATCCCTCTTTCATCATAGTACTGTGACATTTGAAACTTAGTCCATTATCAGATCTTATAGTCTTAATATGTCTGTTATACTGAGTGTGAACCTATTCACAATTTTTTTTAAGTAAAGGCCTAGTTTCTGCTTTTGTGTTCATGAGAAACACCCACAAATACCCAGGGTCGGATCCACGTACCCCGGGGGGGTCACGTGACCCCACTGGATTTTAAAAAAAAAATAGTATTAAAACGATGTAGTTTTGTTGTTAAAAATGTCGTATTGTCGATAAAAATTGATGTTTTAGCCTCCGGTGACCCCACTGGAATTTTGTTTGGATAAAAGATGTAGTTTTAGACTCCGGTGATACCACTGGAATAAATTCCTGGATCCACCACTGCAAATACCTATTGAAATCATCAACTATAGACAAAAAATAGAATTCACCATTGTGAGTACCATGTCTGTTAGGACCCCATATATCAACATGAACTAAATCAAAAAGATCAACACTAGTAGAAATTATATAAGGAAGCACAACATTTTCTGTTTAGCTAGAGGACGAATATGACATTCATTGTCTGTAGGTACGTAAAACAACGTTAGGAACATCCAATTGTTTAATGACTTTCAATCTTTGAGTGGATAAATGTCCTAATCTATATGCCATAACAATGAACTAGACATATTATTGCAAACTATAGAACCAGCAACATGTGAAGCAGATTTTGCTCTCAAAATGTATAAGCCTCTGATAAGATCAGCTGAACCAATCATCTTCTGTGTGATTGTAACATGTATCACACTACCATTAGCATTAAACACCAAATAACAGGAAGTACTAGCAATGAGCCTTCTAACAGATAACGGATTGTAAGAAAAAGCAGGTACACATAATACATTTTTAAGTGTCAGATTATCATTAAGGATTACTTCACCAATATGTGAGACAACAGCATTAGCTCCATTTGGTAAATTAACAGTTAAATTTTTGACAGATGTAAACTTACTCATCAGTTTAATACTGGAAACCACATGATCTGTGGCCCAGAATCAACAATCCAATCATGAAAAATACCTGACTTATCATCATTCTAGAACTGAACACTAGCGGTCACGATTGTAGGATTTTGAGCAATGGTTGTCTACTTGTCTTTTTTCCCTTTGATACCCCCAAGCACTAAATAACGACTGTTGTTTTTTCTTTTAAAGCTTTTGGGCTCCAAGTATAATCATGAGGTGAGGTGGGGTGGGGTGGGGTGGGGTGAGGGGTGTGTGAAATGTGAAATTTGGGATAAATAGGAGTTTTTCTTAATTAAAATGTGTTGTTTATCTCCTAAAAGTAATTTCAAGGAAAATAAGAGCACATATGCGCATATATCCCCTTTTTCTCCTTTCAAGCAACATATTGAAGTAGCAACATAGGAAATTCTCTCCACCAATCAGAAATTTTGTTAGCCAGATTCCGAATACCTTTCATACCGTTGTGAATGAAGTCACAGCCAGGGCGTGAATTATTCTTCCTTCAGCACTTGACCTCTTTTTAGCTCCAAATTCACCACCAATCTTCTTGTGTTCATCCGGAATCATAGGTGATATTAATATTGTAGGTTATGTCTACTAATGAGACTAGTAAAGGGGAGTGAGCTAATTAAACATATGTGATATTAATATTGTTGAATCTTGTATAAAGCATGTGTAGATTCGGTGTTTCTACTTTTTACAAGGTACATTTGTACTTACCCCGTTGTTATTTTTCCCCACCACGAGAAGGTGGTTTTGGTGTTGGTTGAGTTTGAGATCGCTAATAAGTGATTCCCGAAGTTGCAGCCATTGAAACTTATCATTATTCTTGTATTCTTTTGTATTAATGGTATAGAATCTTCCCTTTTCTTTTGTAATACATTGAGATAGCTGAACCTTCTGGTTGTAAAGTAAGAACTGTAACAGTTAAATGGATCTTAAATCTATTTGTAATAGTTTTTGGGATGTTGTTTTAGTGGCAGTCCGTATTACTTGTCGATCGTTTTAGTAATCTTTTAGCTTCCGAGTCTATAATATCATTTTTCGCTTGCTTTCTGATGTTGATGATGTTAGACTTACGTATATGATCGATTAATCTTAATTATATAAACACCGGACGTCTTTTTCTAGTTAAAAACTCGGTATCCGGATCAAAGACGTCACACATACATTCGCATAAATTTCCACGATTTAAAACAATAAGCTCCCCTCAAAAAATAACAAAAAAAAACAACAGCAACAACAAGAATAAGCCAAGAAAATACAGGTGACCAAGTTAAATTTATTATTCTTTTTACTAGAATAATGTTTGATTTGTACGATATTGGTGGAATGACAATGAATTTTATTTTTTTTAGCCGTTTTCTTTAGGAGTTTGTTATTTATATCACGTTAAATCTATTCATACACCACTCTATGTATACACCAGTACTCTATCTATTCTGGAGCTAGCCTAAAACCAATTTTTTTGTAGGTGCATTGTAATATTTGTTCCATAACCTAAAAACAATTAGTTCTAGGCTTCCGAACCGATTTTTCCAAAGTCGATTATTTTATGATACACATATAAAGTGCTGCACGAGTACATCGTGTTTGTGCAAATAAATACCCTTTTGGTAGGGCTGATTGATGCATAAATGGCCTTAGGTCAATCGCTATACTGTTTATTGTCGTCATCGCTTGATCTAAAAAGGTTAAAAAGCGGTTAAATAAGTTTCATAAATGTTTTGGCCAATCAAGCACCGTCGTCATCGCTTGGTCTAAAAAGACTATCCGAATTGACAAAACATTTATGTCTCACACTTATATAGAGTTGAATATTTTCTTATTTTACCGATATGAGTTATCACACTTTCTTTATACTAAGGTCAATGAATCTAGACGTTTTGGATTCCAGCTGCGTAATTTCCTTTTCAATGTAAATTTTGAGAAATGCAAAATTGTTCATAAATGGGGAAAAAAATTATTGCACATCAGGCTAATTTAAACTCTTCTATGGACCACATCCACACGACAGTTTTGACAAATCTATCCGAGCCATCGTAGTACTGAAAGTAACTTTTTGCTTTTGTTTCCTTAAAAAACTTGCTTTTGCTTTTGCTTTGTTTTTTTTCTTTTTTATTTTTGGAAACGATAAGCATGCTAGCTGTTTTGTCCTACATTATTCAGGAGTTGGCCAATTTTTGGGGGAAAAAATCTTACGACTTTTACGTGAGATGATAGCAACGCGGATATTCTTTATATTTCATATGACTTTTAAATGTATATTTTAAATACACATAAAAGGCTTAAAATTTTAGAAAATCATATGCCCATTTCTCAAATGCACTCTTCATAAATAATTTCATCATTTTTCATCATTGATCTAAGTGCTGGACACATAAATAAATATAGATCCTACCATGATCAATGATAAAAAATGACGCAATGTATTTAGCAAGTCTATTTAGGGAGTGAACATATCACCACCCTAAAATTTTAAGTGTTTTGTCTAAGTACACGTAAACGGGACGATGCTAGTCAATAGGAAACGAGTCAATTGACCCTCCCTAAACAAATTTTCTATGTATATTTTTGAATTCTTGAAAATTTTATACACTAAATTTAATAATTGAACCGCTAATCATTTTAAATATTGACTCAAGACCCGCATATATACTTGGATATTTGTAATATGATGTGTCGTACTTGATTAATGACTTATATCACAAAAATCATGTAGCCGCTCATTTACTCAAATGCATTTCCAAAACAAAATTGTGTATCTTTTAAAACATTTGCAGTAGATACGATAATTATTAATCTATATTTCAAATATTTAAGAAAATCATATTTTTGAAAATAACAATATCCCAAATGCTATATTTCTAGGGGTAATTTGGGAGAAGGACAAAATATTTTACGATCGCATCCAGCTGTCACCAATTTTTTATTTTTTCATGCTCTTTATTTTGAGACCACATTCACCGTATTCCGACGTAATTTCCGAAAATCCACTGTCAAATTCACTATTTTTCAGGATTCACTGGCAAGATTCATTGTGTGAATTTCGTCAGTAAAACTTGTTAAAAACGATGTAATGATATCGAACAAAGTCTCAAAACAAATAGCATAAAAATAAAAAATTCAATGAGATTTTTTTAACGTTCGGAGATCTAGATTAAAGGATATGAGTGTTTGAAAATGAAGGTGGAAAGAGAAAAGAAAAGAAAAAAACAACAAGCAGCGACGGTATTTATTTTTGTCCTTCTACATGTAAATATATTTTGTCCTTCTCCAAATATTTGGATGTCATGTTACTTGAAAATAATAAAAAATGTGTCTTTTTCCAAATTCTCTAATATGTCTACTCTAATATCTAGATTCTCTGAAATCTACTCTAATATCTAGATTCTCTGAAATCTATCGGTTATCATATAGAAATAGTCTTTTCGTTTTTATTTAACTATCGTAATTATTAAAAAAAATGTGTACATTTTTGTTTGACGTAGTTACAATACACGAGTGTCGAGAATACTATTGAGAATTAGCTAAATATTTTTTTGAATATTATTTTGTATTTATTTTATTATGTCTTGTTGCTTAAGTAACTCAAGGGCTATATATTCGTACTCCTCTCTACTCAAGTAAATCAATGAAATCAATTATTTATGAGTTATAATATGGTATCAAAGCCGATCAATTTTCTCTCTCTCAATATGCTAATTCTTCCCTAAATCCTAACCATCCATTTTCACAATAAAAATAAAAATAAAATGCAGCTCGTTCCTCCCTCTAGCCGGCTGCCATGTCCAAGATCACCACCTCCTTCGCTGAGGCTTCGGCCACCTTTTCTGCACTCCCTTCCTTTACTCCCTCATCCTCAATCCGCATCACAAAGCTCACCCGTCAGAATTATCATTTTATGGCGATCACAACTATTGCCCTACCTTCATGAACAAGGGATTTCCGGTACATCGATGGCACCATAGCTCAACCGCTGACAACTATCACCGGTATGGACGGCAACCCGAAACCTAATCTAGCTCATGCCGAGTGGTTAAAAACCTACAACTTGATCCTTAGAATCATCACGTAGTCTTTATCGGACGGCGTCCTGTCTCAAGTGTATACGGCCTCGACATCGGCGGCAATATGTTCTGCCCTTCAGGACAATTTCGCATCCAAGAGCCGAGCGAAATTGGTACAACTGCGGACTGACTCGCTTCCACGCGCAAAGGTGATCAATCCTCCACTGACTAATACTTCCGCATCAAGAAACTTGCGGATGAGCCCTCCCTCATCGGCCACCTGATAACTGTTGATCATCATATTGCTTACCTTCTCGCTGGTCACGGCCCCGACTATGATTCCTTGGTCACCATGATCTCAGCCCGCATGCTATTACACTCGATGAAGTCTACGCATTACTCCTCACCACCGAGTCTCTCCTCAATCATCATAAATTGGTGGTGCTGAACTCGGCTCCCTTCCTTTCGCCACCGACCAATGTTGTTGCTGCCAACCCCACAGGCCCGCAACCATCATTGAATTCCACCCTAGGCTGGGGCTCTAATAATTATCGAGAAAGGGGCATGGCAGTGGCCGTGGTCCACCCCGACCTCCCTATTCGGGGCCTACTCACGATCCCTTACCTATATACCAAATTTGTCAAAGATTGGTCATACTGCTCAAACATGTTACTATCAATATGAATATTCGCATCCACTAGCTCCTCGTTTGCCTTCACCTCAGCCATCCAGGCATACACCACTTACCCGTATGCACAGTCGTCTTCAAATTTGATCCCTGACACATGTTCCACCCATCATCTCACTCATCTCTTCCGTAACCTCATTCTCTAATATGAACCTCATGATGGCCCTGGCAAGGTTCATGTAGGCAACATTAAAGGTTTATCCATTTCCCACAATGGCTCATCTTCTATACATTCTCCCTCCTATTCCTTTTATTTATCTGATGTACCAATTACCCATTCCATTACCAAAAACCTTTTATCCATACATAAATTTGCTTATGATAATTCCGTGTATTTTGAGTTTCATAATTCATATATTCTTGTGAAGGATTACTCGGGCCACGTCCATCTTAGAGGATATGTCAAGGATGGAATTTTTCACTTCTTCACTCCCTTCTGCCGCCCTACTACACCTGCTCAAACTCTAGCCTCCTCCTTCACCAACTCCACCACATGGCATCAGTGTCTTGGTCACTGCTTCCACCCCGTGCTTCATCAAGCTCTGCGTAGTCTTTCTTTGTTCATTCTAAATAAAGCACCACATATTGTGTGTGCCCCATGTCAGTTAGCTAAGAGTCATCATTTTCCTTTATATACTTCTGAATTTACATCATTTGCACCTTTGGATTTGATATATTATGATGTTTGTGGTCCATGTTCTGAACCCTCTATTAAGGGCTCCCATTATTATGTTAGCTTTCTCAATGACTTTACTAAATTCTTGTGGTTGTATCATCCAAAAAATAAATCCGATGTGGAATGGATCTTCCCCTCTTACCTAGCTATGATTGAACACCAATTCAACGCTAAACTAAAATCTATCCAAACTGATTTGGGTGGTGAGTATTGTTGTGTTTCTACTCTCCATACTTCCATTGGTGTCAAGCATCTTCTGTCCTGTCCACACACCCATGAACAAGTTGGTGCCATTGAACGTCACCACCGTCAAGTTCTTGAAGCTGGCCTCTCCATTCTCGCCCAATCCAACCTTCCTGGAAGGATTCCTTTATCACTGCAACTTACATCATCAACCGCCTACGCACCAAAGCTCTTAATGATAAGTCCCATTTTGAAATGGTCTACCACCGCCCTCTTGACTATACATTCCTTCGGGTCTTTGGGTGTGTGTGTTGTCCCTATCTTTGTCCTTACACCAACCATAAGACTGATGTCCACTCCAAAACTTGCATCTTCCTTGGCTATAGTCCCTCACACCATAGGTATAAATGCCTAGACCTTGCCTCTGTTTATGTCTATATTTCTCTCCATATGGTCTTCAATGAATCTGTATTCCCTTATACGTCTACTCCATCCAAACCTACTCCTGACACGCTATGCATTGGCTGATGAAATGGTGTCCTAAGCCCAATCGAGTTGGACCGGATCCGACCGGGTCGGGTCATTTACAGTCTATTTAGTTCATGTAATAACTTTACTATGATTAATAAAAGCACTTCTTGTTATTATATATTTTGTTTATCTTTATGAACCAATTATGTTATTGAATATATAGTAACGTTCTTAGTATTAAACCGTGATAAAGAAACTATTATAGTGATTGTGGTTGATGAGATCTCTAATCACTTTAATAAGGTTGATACTTAAATGTCTCTAGTCGTATGTACTTTCAAACATGACATTGATAGTAAAGATTTGACTAGCACGTATTTGATGTCTTCTATCTTGTTGATGATAGAGACAAATCTCGTCTATCGAAGTGTGGAGACACTTGGACTATACGTGGACGTGTATTAGAGAATGCGTACATTAAACTGACACACTTACATTAAATGTCGCACTATGTGACAGTTGCGTAATTATCCTGAGACCGGAGTCTTCATAGCATCACGGTGTGGATTGTCATGCTTTGTCACTATTGAGGTTTCCCTTAGCCATGAGGAAATCATGCGTAGAGGTATTAAACGAACTGAACGTTCGCGAACAAGGCTCGAACTCGGCTCGTTTAAGCTCGTTCGAGCTCGTTCATTTATGTTATCGAGCCGAGCACGAACATGTTCTCCTGCTCGTTTAGTAAACGAACGAACACGAGCCTGTTCGTGAACGCTCGTTAGTGTTCGTGAACATATATTATATAATATAAATAATAAATGTATAAATATATAAAACAAATATCAAATATCTATTGAACGAGCTATTGAACGAGCCGAGCTATTGAACGAGCCCCTAAAAAAATTTGCTATTGAACGAGCCGAGCTCGAGTTCGAGCCTGTTCGCGAGCTTGATCTCGAGCTCGAGCTCGAGCTCGAACATTTTCCTTTCTTATCGAGCCGAGCTCGAACAGGCTTTTAGGCTCGTTTTTCTTAACGAGCCGAGCCGAGCATGCTTGATTATAAACGAGCTCGAGCTTGAACATCAGGTACTCGGCTCGGCTTGGCTCGTTTACAGCACTAATCATGCGTTAGTGCTTGGGTATGATATTGAAGCATGCGTAGGATAAATGTTTGTTCATCCGGAAATCGCGTATCCTAAGAGTATGAGTAAATGTCCGAAATGGCCTCTTTATAAGGAATGTCTAGCTCTCATGAATCTTTGCAAAGTGGGAGTAAATGAGTTATTCCGAGAGAGCATGCTATCCAAATTATAAGATACGATCGTTGATGTATTGACACTCGAGATACAATTTTATGGATATTATTACAACGATAGGATTCTATTTACACGGTAACTGTTTAACATGAAAGGTAGTAGTCATTGCTTTTGACAGGTGATTGGGGGTCAGGATGTGTTGCTAGACGCTATTTCGTGATCGTTATGTATGAAGGGCATTTTCGTAATTGCACTTTGTGTCTACGGCCAACATATTCGGAAGCCTATCGGGCCATACACATAAGAACATTTAGCAGGATTAACATGCGGTTATAGTGATAATCAAATAAGTAAAGTTTATCTCGACTATAAAGTGTTATAGGGATTAAATTAATATGGTAGTATTTATTTATTATGAATAAATACAAGATATTAATTATGTTGATTAATTAAAGAATATTCCGGAAGCCATTTAATGGCCATATGAGGTGCCACTTTCTAGTTTCTAGTGTATGAGATATACTTAGATTGTGCAATTTTATTAATAGTATTATCATATATTAATATTGGATATGAATAGATTTATGGTAATATGATAAAGATAGTCAATATCAGATATTGACAATATCTTGGATTTATTTAATATGAGATGTTAAATTAAATGAGATAAATCTAGAATATCTATTTTCCTTATTTTATTAATAAACGTTTTTCTTTCTCCTTACTCCACTCAGAAGCTTTTCCCATTAATTGGGAGTGAGAGACATAAGGGGCGCACCATCCTCTATATAAGCGTAACTATCCAAGGAGAATTCCGGTGAGGTGCTCGTGTGGATATTGATAGAGGCCGCACACGTGGATGGTTTGCGCGCACTACTACTCTCCTTTTACGGTGAAAGCTTCGATCTTGTAGATCAGTCAAAGTAATCATCGTCTACTAACTTAACATGTTTATTGTTTTAAACGGAGTCGATCTTGGGATCGGAAATCAAATTTTAAATTCTGCCGTGTTAAACTAGTTGATTTCCTAACATTGGCCCCCTCCACCTCTCCCGAACCCACTCCGGCTCCTTCTCTCGAGCCCTCTCTTGAGTCTTCTCTTCACTCTTCCTCGGCCTCAACCTCTCCCAGCCCATCCCCGAGCCCTCCTGCTTCTACCCACACCATGGTAACTCGTACCAAGACCAACACTATCAAACCTATTTCCATGCTTGATTTTATTCGCTATCACCAACCAAAGCCCTTGTTGCCTCTGTCGAATCAATGGATCCCACCTCCTACACCGAAGTTTCCAAGCACTTGAATCGGCGTAATGCTATGAGAGAGGAAATTGACGCGTTATCGTGCAATCACACTTGGGATCTTGTCCCTCCGTCTCCTCACATGAATATTGTTCACAATAAATGGGTTTACAGGACTAATAATCATGCATATGGTCGCTTTGAACACCACAACGCCCGCCATGTGGCCAAGGGTTTTCATCAGGATGAAGGAATTGATTTTACTGATAAATTTAGTCCGATTGTCAAACCGCTTACCATTCGTGTTCTTCTTTATCTTGTTGTTTAGCAGGGTTGGTCTCCACACATCATGGACCCACCCTCCAATGCAATCCACTCAACAGGCCAAAGGTAATAGCACGGCTAGTCATTAATCAGTCCATTCATGCTGGTATCATAAGTCAGCATATAGATACTCCATTCATCTTGAATATGGATTAGTTAGAAACTCCATTGGCGGATATCCATAACACTTTTCTGCATAGTCATTTATCTGAGCCCGTCTTTGCAGCAACCTCAAGGCTTTGTTCATTCTGATTATCATGACTATGTCAGTCATCTTTGCCGCAACCTTTATGGTCTTCGTCAGGCTCCTTATGCTTGGTTTTCTCGTTTCACGGATGTCCTCTCTAAATTTGGCTTCATTGGTTCCAAAGATGTCACCTCATTATATATTTATTCTTTTAATAGTACTCGTGTATTTATTCTTATCTATGTTGATGACATTATTTTTACTGGTTCTTCTTCATCTCTTGTTGAACTGGTTATTTTCTATCTTGGTCGTCACTTTCCGGTTAAGTATCTCGGTGCTTTATCTTACTTCCTCGGGATTGAGGCCCCACCCACATCTGATGGCCTCTATCTCACTGAATGCAAGTATATCTTCCAACTCCTACAGAGTGCTTCTTTGGACAAGTCCAAACCTTGTCATGTTGGCCTTCACTCGGCTTACTCTTGATGATGGTCCACCATGTGCCGACCCTTCTCTTTACCGCACTATTGTTGGTGTCTGCAGTATCTCAGCTTCACTCAGCCTAACATAGCTTTCACGGTTCATAAAGTTAGCAAGTACATGCATTCTCCTACTAAAGCTCATTGGGTTTCGGTCAAGCGCATCCTTCGGTACCTGAAGCACACTATCTCTGATGGCCTGTACTTCACTCACCGCTCAGTCCTCTCCCTTCAGGCCTATTCTGACTCTGGTTAGGCGGCTGACCGTGATAGTCACCGTTCTGTTGGGTCTAATTGTGTCTTTCTTGGGGGGAGGTAATCTTATAAGTTGGCGCACCAAACAACATTTGACGGTTTCAAAAAGTAGCACTGAGGCTGAATACAAGACTCTCTCCAGTACTGCTGATAAGATCTAGTGGCTCTGTATCCTTCTTCATGATATGCAGGTTCCATTGTCTTCCCCGACTACTCCCTAGTGTGACAATATTGTTGCTACCTATCTTGGCACAATCCGGTTTTCCATCCCGCACGAAGCACCTTAATATGAGGTTTTTTTGCAAGCTCTCTCAGTTAAATAGACGGAGAAAGTATATAATAAAACAAACAAATCATAAATTCAATGTTTTTTTTTGCAATTGTAACATGCTGCATATCTTTAAATTCTGATGTATGTTTTTATTTTTCAATCCAGTTACGTATGTTCTATTGTCACTAAGAATTTAATACTGTCACCACATTCTGACATTGTGCGTTTAGTGTGTTTTTTAATATATGGGTTGAGAAATTTTATGTATTTGTATTAGTGTTGTTTTCCAATTTTTTATCCTTAAATATATGTATTGTTGATATTTCGGAATTATGTTATCATCGTTGTACATTGACATAAACTACAAGAACATGTCATTAGTCTAAAGTTTAAAGTGAAATTTGACTTATGATAATTTTTTACAAAGCTGCAGAATTGGGGAGAACAAGGGGAGGGGCCCACAACCCAGGCTTAGGTTGCCTAGTGGAAGGGCCGGCTATTGGAATAGATTGCCCACACTCTTAATGTATAAGGAAATATAGTAGCACCTTTTTCGAAAGGTCCTTTTGTGCCACAGTTCCATAGAAGCATCACCACGAATTGCTAATGCCTTCAGATGTGGTACTCCTCGAAAAAAGAATAGTCCGTCCTCCTGCTCATCCACTCCAACCGGTGTCCTCGTCACTCGGTCATGTATCACACATAAAGAGTTTGTCAACTGAACCGTACAATTATTTTTATCCATAAGTTGAATAAGAGACAACAAATTGCAATCTAACTGTGGAACAAACAACACATGGTTAAGGCACAAAATTTCTAATAAAATCACAGTCCCCTCATGCGTAGCAATCGAGGTACGGCAATCGGTCAACCTGATGGTGCATTGTTGAATTTTCTTTGCACCACTCAAAAATTTTATATTGCCCGTAACGTGGTGTGTTGCTCCGGTGTCAAGAATCCACGATTTTTCACCTATCAAACGGTCTCATGTTTTAGATAAATTTAAAATATCCAAAATACCCTGCCACTGGGTCGGAGTCAAGTGGGATAAACTAGCCTGTTAGCCGAGGGCGGGTGAGTCACAGTAGATTGTCGATTAGTCGACCCACCCCCAATCTTATTTTCTTTTCCCGCCGGCGAGAGTAGAGAACTCAATCCCTGTCCACCGTTGCTTTTATTGGTTCTTCTACCTCCAACCGGCCCATTCTGATTGCAATGGGTACAGTAAGTGCTGGAGTTGTCGCCGGAGATCGGCTTGCCATGAAACTCAGCTTTAAACTCCATGAGCTTCTCCTTCTCGTCCCTCACAGGTTTGCCGGCTCCGGCCTGGAGCCTCTCTTCTTGGTAGGTCCCATCAATAGAAGAAGGTGGCTCTTGATTCTTCTCTGCAGCCATGGGTGTGAATCGGGTGAGGGAAGAACCCTTCCTGCTTCACGACTTTTGTTGTTCTATTTTTTTATGGCTCTGATACCATGATAATTTTTATTGTGTAAAAATCTGTCCTTCATTATCTTGGTATCAACATGTATATAGTGTACAATGTATACCTCCGTATGTTTGGACTAAACCACCCCTTATGTCAACCAATTACAATCACATGTCAGAATTATATCTATCACATATGAAATATATATATATCTATCGTAATACCCCCCTCAAGTAGGAGCGTGAGGATAATGAATGCCCAACTTTTGCAACAAAGATAGAAATTGCTGTTTCCCAAGAGATCTATGGAACTGTGGCACAAAAGAATGGGACACCCTTCGGAAAAGGTTCTCAAAAAATTTCGTGATTCGTGCTTCCGTACGAAACAGTCTCGTGATAGCTTTCCACTGAGTCATAATAGAGCCAGTAGGATGTTTGAACTAGTATATTTATGTGTGGAGCCTCTTATTTTCTGACGATTGTCGATGATTTTTCCCGTTCTGTGTGGGTTTTCTTATTATATAATAAAGTGGAAGTTGAATTTACTTTCTTGGAATTTGTTGCGTTGATTTACCATCAGTTTAATCAGAAAATCTCACTAGTGCGTAGTGATAATGGAACAAAATTTAAACGTGTGCTTCCGTATTTTCGAGAGCATGGGATTATCTTTGAAACCTCTTGTGTTGGTACACCCCGACAGAATGGTCGTGTAGAGCGTAAGCACCAGCATATTTTGAATGTGGCATAGGCCCTTCGGTTTGAGGGACATTTACCTATGCGGTTTTAGAGTGAGTGTGTTCTTGCGGCGTGCTACTTAATCAAAGAACACCATCCAGTGTCCTTGATTTTAAAGCACAGTATGAGGTCTTATTTGGAAAAACACCTAACCTAGATGCGATTTGTGTCCTGGGATGCCTATGTTACGCACATAATCAACATCATAAAGGCGATAAATTTGAGGTAGGAGTCGAAAGTGTGTTTTCCTTGGGTAAATGTTTGCGAAAAAGGGTTGGACATTATTTGACCTTGACACTCATGAGATATTTGTGTCACGAGATGCAAATTTCATTGAGCATGTATTTCCTTTTTCTGTGGGAAAAGATGATCAGGGTGACACTCTTAATGCACCACAATCGGCTGAGGTGTATACTGAAGAATGTGATGACACACCGGTTGGTTCTCCCCCTAATATAGACGACCCGGTTGAGGGAGGGATCTCATGATGTGGATGTGGATCGGGCTGTTAGTGGTACCAGTCTAGTGGTGGGAGAGACCGAACCCACGGAGGGGAAGGGGGAGGTTGTAGTCCCGGTAAAGGATAATGAGGTTGTAGTCCCGGTAGAGGATAATGATTTGGGCAGAGGTAAATAAGCAAAAGTGCCTAACACTCGGCTGCATGATTATGTTACTCACTTGATTTTGGATAAGAATAGTCCGTCCCCTCATTCATCTTCATCATCGGTTGCCTCAGGTACTCCTTATCATCTTGCACACTTTGTTGATTATGAGCGGTTTTCTGACAAACACAGGAGGTACATTGCAGGTATCTCTGCAGGGACTACTCCGAGAAATTTTAAAGAAGCGATGAAGCATCCTGGCTGGCGAGCAGCCATGGCCTCATAAATTCAGGCCTTAGAAGAACAGGGGACGTGGGAACTTCAGCCATTGCCCTGGGTAAGAGATCACCCGGGAGTAAGTGGGTTTTTGCATAAAAGTATGATGAGCATGGGGTCTTGCAGAGACTAAAGGCTCGGCTGGTGGTTTTTGGAAATCATCAGGTGGAGGGCATTGACTACAATGAGACGTTCGAACCTATGGCGAAAATGGTGACTGTACGGACTTATTTGGCTGTTGCTGCAATTAAAAATTGGGAAATTAACCAGATGGATGTACACAATGTGTTCCTACATGGTGACTTGGACGAGAAAATCTATATGAAAATTCCGCCTGGTTTCGAAAAGAATAAATCGCATTTGGTTTTCCGGATGAAAAAGTCCCTCTATGGGTTAAAACAGGCACCCCGGTGCTAGTTTGCCAAGCTCGCTACTGCTTTGAAAAATTATGGCTTTCACCAGTCATACTCAGATTATTCTCTGTTTACACTTCGAAAAGGGGATATTCCACATAGTGTGCTAGTATATGTGGATGATATGCTTATTGCAGGTAATGATCGGGTGTCTATGGATATCTTTAAACAGTATCTTGGAGCGTGTTTCAAGATGAAAGATCTTGGTCATCTTAAATATTTTCTCGGTTTGGAAGTGGCCCGGAGCGGTCATGGCATATTCTTGTCCCAACGGAAATATGCCTTGGACATAATTACTGAAGAGGGACTCCTTGGGGCCAAACCGGTTGACTTTCCTATTGAACATAATCATAAGCTTGTTGGATCGAGAACGCGCAATAAATACTCTAGAGGGGGGGTGAATAGAGTATTATACCTTTTTAAAAAATTCTTTAACCACTTTTCAAAGCACTTATGCAGATTAAATCAAAACAGTTGTTAACAGTTAAAATCGGAGTAAACACTTAACTTAGTTCGGTTAATGAACCTAGGCGGAAGATCTAGTTTCAATTAACCAAAGGAACCTAAGTTAACTTCAGTTGATATGTTTCTAAGTCAATTTCAGTTTGTAAAGATAAAATCTGTGTAAAACAGAACTGAAACTTAACTAAAAGGTGAACCAGGCTGAAACACTACTGCAGGCTGAAACAAGACAGATTGCAAGTTCAGTTTTATGTTGTTAACCTTTATCATGCAGCTTCTATGTGTTCATCAAAAATCACAGAATTGCAGATAATTGATTTTATCTTGTTTAAGCCTAAAACATGCAATTCTAAGTGAGTATCAAATTAATAAACTGCCTAAGCACATATGTGTGATCTACAAAAGATCACACCCACACACAAAGGTTTCACTAGATATAGCTCGAGTTTAGTACAAAATACAAAAAAAAATTACAACACACTCACAAAAGGAGTAACACTCACCAAAGGAGCACTTACCAAGAATCACTGCCTGGATTCTTGAACACGAACTCAGCTCCGTGAATTCGTAACCCGGATTCAGCTCCTTGAATCCGTATCTCAGCAGGACCGAACCCGAACTGCTGAACCACAGCTTGGACCAGCTGTGCCCTTGTTATTGCTCCTCAATAACAAGTGGAGAACACTCCCAACACTACAACACACTCACTAAAGGTTTCTTTTAGAGATACACTCTAACACACTCACACCTCACTTTTCTAACACTCAAGAAATGAAACACTAATTTCAAAATACAAGTGTTAAGAAAAATAGAGAAGAGACTTAGTGATAAATGCTGTCTTCTTGGAGAGGCTGTTCTACTTTTCTTGAAGGAGATGGAGTAGTATTTATACTACTAGAAGATATGTCCAGAGAAATGAAGATGACTTTTTGTGATTCAGCTTTGAAAACCAACGGTTATAATGCTGTTTTGTGACCAGCAACTATAGCTTTTCAATGCAGTCCAGCCGAGTACAGCTTTCAGTCCAACTTTATTGTTCCAATAGCTACAGCTGTGTCCAATGGTTATGAGGCTGTATTAAAGTTACCTGCACACTCACACAAACCAATTAAATCTGTGGTAGATAATAAAAAAAATGTACAGTGAAAGAGAAAGAGGGGGATAGGCAACGGCTAATGGGTCAAGAAGTCTTTATTAAAAATAAGTATCACAACATCCAAGAAATATAAAAGCAAAATAAGATAGCATATGTAGTGGATACATATATAAGTGTGTATATGTATATATATATATATATATATACACACACACGCATGACATAGAAATAAATATATATATATAGAACATTTATGCACACAAAAAAAATGGATATAACAGACACATATTTTACAATACATCTTTTGGATTTATCACATCCTCAAACATGCAATAAAATATTCATATAAGCACATGGGAGAAGCAAGTCACAAAGTCCAAAGAGTTCATTTTTTTAAATCAGGCCATAATGTATACATGCCCATGTATCCATATATGTATATATTAATCACATACGCAAAAAGATTTATTTGATTAATACCACACATAGTCAAGTATTATTACCAAAAGCATATAGATATGTTTACAGATATGCAAATATATATTATGTCACACATATTTAAGAATATTGATTTTACCATTTTAGAAGCACATTCTCGACATTCATATAAAAGTTATTATATAAGTATATTTTATTACTTAGACTGAGATTTAAAACACATCAACACAATTTACATCACATGGTGGGAGAGATAAAGTGCTACACATTGTCCAATACAACACACTGTTCAAGGAACCCACAAAACTATAGATCTGAAAGTAATACATATATGTATTATACAAAAATATACGAAATATATATGATATAAATATATTTTTTATCAAATGTAATACAAATGCATAATCCATGCACTGATGAATATAATCAAAAATTCATGGTTATTTCAATTTAACAGATCTGATAAATAGATATCAATATTTCGATTAACACACTTTATTAACAACAATTTACAGAGCATGAATCTAGATTATCAGGATATTAGATTTATCATGATTTACACAGATGGTTGAGAGAGACATTTCGGTTAATCATATAAGAGCATTTCACAGAGACAGAGACAAATGTTAGAGCATGGATTAACTGATTAGCTGTTAGAATCATTCAACCACTGAAAGTTCATGTCCTTTAAAACTCAGAATTTTAGCAAGATAAACTCAGATTTTCATAGAGCAACCGAAAGCCATAAATTTTACACACAGATTATCACATGCTTGCCAAAAAGTTCACAACTTTCAAACGAACCACCGATCTAGAAACTTTTCTAAAGAGAAATAGAGAGACTCATCAAAGATTGAACAATAAAATATAAAAGATGACTTCCCTGAAATTTGCAGACTCACGGGTTGATCGTTGATGTTGAGACATCATAGGCCTCAGATTTTGTCTTCATCATAGGCCTCAGCAGTGCAGATATTCATCAGAGGAAAGCCTCTTGCCTTCACGGATCCTTAGCATTTTGAGCATCTGTTCCACCGAACTGAAAGCATGCCAGAATCCAAAGTGTTGCAGAGAGCACTTTCTATGCAGAGAGCCATTTCCGGTGAGAGAAGAAACACAGAACCGAAAGGTTCTTCTTTTCTATTCAGAAATAAGAAATCTTGGAGAAGAGAGAGGCTTTTCAGATGATGCAGAGTATTCAAGGGTGGGAAGGAAAAGTGAAAAGCTATCAGAGAGGTTATTAGCATAGAGAAAATAAAAGAGATAGGGACGGGTGGAGTTATTGGCAGTGGGGATTTTCCTAGAAGTGTCTAGGTTAGTGGGGCGGCAGGATATATGAAAAGAAATAGTGGGGTTTGTGATAATATGGAGATATAAGGCAGAGAATTATTAGGAAGGGATTTTGGGCTGAAAGGGCTAAATGTTTGGGTAAAGAAGTCCAAACAAAAAGTTTTCAAGAATAGAAAAGAGGCCGAGATTAGCAAAATACATACACATATAATATAACTTATAAAATTGTAACATATACAAAATAATGTAGATAAAATATAATATAAAGTAGTATAAAAGAAATCTTATAATAAAATGTCCTATGTCACATTACTATTAACGTGATGCAATATCAAGATCAAAACCATTCACTTATAAAATGCTTAGAGTAATTTGTGTCACATATAAAAGTTGACAGATGTAAAAGCAATGTGACACACACAATATAACATATAAAAATTAAGCTTGTTGTGACTTGATTATTTTCAAACACATGTCACTTAAAAATATTAAACATTTAATGACATGATTAATTGTAGAGTAATTATAAGATATATTCCAAAATAAATATATTTTGAAATACATCAACACAAAATACTCAACAAAGCTTGCACTTGCGTTCGGTCATCTGGTTGATGATCCAGGCAAATATCGGTGCTTGGTTGGGCGCCTTAACTATTGATTTGGCATATGCAGCTCATATATTATCTCAATTTATGCAACAACCTCGAGTAATGCATTGGGAGGCTGCGTTACAGGTGGTTAGATTTTTCAAACTACATCCCGGTCAAGGTATTTTATTGCGGGCTGATAGTTCTTTGACCTTGGAAGGTTGGTGTGATTCCGATTGGGCGAGCTGTCCTTTGACGCGCCAATCTCTTACTGGATGGTTTGTTTTTCTTGGGCTCTCGCCGATTTCCTAGAAAACAAAGAAGCAGGAGACAGTCTCTCGTTCCTCAGCTGAAGCTGAATATCGAGCAATGGCGGAAATCACGTGTGAACTAAAGTGGTTGAAGCAGCTACTTGGGGAGCTTGGTGTTTCAATCTCGAAAGGTATGCGGCTTCATTGCGACAACCAGACAGCGTTATACATTGCTCAAAACCCGGTGTTTCATGAACGGACGAAACACATTGAAGCAGATTGTCATTTTGTGCGCGATGCTTTATCACGGAAGGTTTGATTGACCCTACTTATGTCTCCACCAAGGTGGAGTTGACGGATATATGCTACTATATTTCCTTATACATTAAGAATGTGAGCAATCTATCCCAAGACCAGTTCTGAAGAAATGTCTCCCACGAGAACGGTGGGGGAACGCCGATGGTAGTGACATTTTCTTGTATACAATGAGTGTTATAGCAATGACATTTCTATCAATGTCAATGACAAAATTATTGAGACGTTGAAGTAATTTTATGGTTCCATACTAGATTAATATTAATAAAAAATTATATATGTTGTGTAATGTAAAAAGTGATATACATAGAACCGCCAATAATACAAGGCCGACAATTTTTTTGGCCCATCACATATTTCCTTACGTAGTGTAATCCATATATCCGCATCAAAGTTCCATAAAAATTCAATTTACAAATGTCCTTTTGTGTTGGTGATAAAAGGGACGTCATTCTCTCAAATACACTTTTTGTTGTGTAAAATTCCTTGTCAAATTAAATGGTGCTGTCTACTACGGTGATGTAAAGAAACACAAGCTGAAAAGCAAACTGGCATGGGCCAATATTACAATGAAAACGATATTTTGAAAATATGATCGTTCGTCACAGTAATTCAAAACCAAAAAGAACATACAACATGTAAATAATAGATTTACATGATTTGATGTACATAACATGTATGCAACTGTGGGTCAACGGTAAATGTACTTCAATTATGTTGGGTTACCAGCACTTGGGTTTTCCCGAACCGAATTTTTCGAATTAAGATTTTAAGGAGGTAAGATATGTATGTTGATGACATCATGTTTTTAGGAGTTGTCGGAAGTCGCAAAAAAAAAACCTTGATGAAAAATACATTTAATTCATTATATTTCTCGTTTCAATCAATCCTTTAAGCATTCTAATCGATTATATTTCTCGTTCTAAACATTTAATTCTTAATGTAATCAGGTAAAACATTGTTTCCAACACATTTTCTTGAATCTACATAGCAGCTTGAACACACTGGAATTAAGAGTTTTATAATCAAAAGGCTATAGGGTTTATTTTGTAAATTATTATTTAATTTCCTTAATATTTATTTTATGCAATTTACATTGTTAAACATGATCGCAGGTAAAAACCCTTCATTGGGAGAAGTCTGATGTGAATTTTGGAGCAGTTCTAGGCTTGTGGTCCACCGACTCTGACGCTCGGAAACACCCGACTCGGCGGCGGCGAACTCTAGTCGGATGTGAACCGGACCAAATGTTTGCTAAATGAAAAGCAAATTCTAGATCATATGATAAACTTTGAACGGTAAAAATAGAGATTAAACAAGCTAAAATTACAACTGCCATACAAGTTAAAATTACATCCGGTAGGGGATCAACGAGCCCCAAGAAACACTTCTTACTCACTCCAACCCTTTTCAAGCTAACAAAAGTGCCGGAAATTTTCCGTTGAGCTTAACATAAGAAAGTTTTTTAAAAATAAAAACAAGATAAAAATGTGCAACAATATTTTCCAAGTCCGACAAATCTCGCATCATCTCTGCTTTCAATCTTCACAATACAATAAAATAAAAGAACAAAAGCATGATTTGAAGCCCCACAAATGTGTGTTCTTCACTGCCACCTCCTCCCACAACGGCAGGATTTTCAGTGCTACTGTTTGCAAGTGTAGCTTTAACACTGTACGAAAGAAAATCAACAAAATCAGATCTCCTAATTCGATTACTGTTAAGAAGAAGAAGAAACAAAGATTGATTTACCTTAAGCAATCAACATTCCGGGCAAATCTAAAGGGCAGTTTCACTTTACAAAGATTTTCTAAATTCTCAGCCCTTTTCTCATCTTCCTCGTTGAAATCAGAAAATTCTGGTTTCAAGCATTTACAATAACCCACTCGATCCGCCTTGGTCCTGATTGTTTCATTCAAATTCTTTAACCCGCTGCAGCAATACTCAAACATTCGAAAACCATTTCCAATAATGTAGTTACGACATTGAAATAGGTCGTAACTAGCATTTTCACAGTCAAATTCATCTCCGGCGTCGCAAAGGTGGATCAACCCACAAATGAGAAGCAAATAAACTAGCTGGATCAGTGAGTTTTTTGCCATTTCTTTGGATTGGAAAAGGGGGTTTGGGATTTTGCAGATGATCAGACTATGAGAGACAAGGAGAAGAAAACCACAAAATAGAAGAGAAGGGTTGGTTTTGTTATGTATATATTACAGAGTAATAGAAAAGAAATGTTCTATTTATATTGGATATCGGCGCCCCCAACGTCCAAAAGCCACAAAAATACTAGTGAATTATATTTATATGGTCGAGTAGACTGTTTTACGATAACTAACTATGCTAGATTAACTTACGTAGGATTTTAGTGTACCGAAAATACAAACGGAATGAACTTAACAACCCTAAGCCACCTCTGTGTGTCCTTGTTTTGTTGTGTAATAAAATTCTTGATTACCATGGATCTATGAAAATTGAGAAATTTTATTACATAACAAAACAAGGACACAGAGAGGTGGCTTGGGGTTGTTAAGTTTATTCCGTTTGTATTTTCGGTACATTAAAATCCTACGTAAGTTAATCTAGCACAGTTAGTTATCGTAAAACAGTCCACCCAACTATATAAATATATTTCACTAGTTCACTCAACGATCAAATCCTTGTTCTGTCATCGTAACAAAGTGTCACAACACATTTCTACACTATTAAATCATAGAAATTCATTGATATCTCGCACAGTTGTGATCTTTATTGTCTTTACTATCACTACTCATATATCATTATCAACGGTAGTCTTATGGTGGTATAGGTACGCCATGTCATACATGATCCACCAATAACATCTTCTAAAACATTGGTAAACACGTAAATGAAATGTAAAAAAAAAGGCCATCACATTATTTAATATCCTATTGGTCTTTAATTATCAAATCATATATGATCCAGGACCATGATAAAATTTCCGCATTATTAATTTTGCAAAAGTGTTTTATGTCAATCATTATAAGTTATAACAACAATCATTATGGTATTAAGTACATGGCATAACTACTTCAACCTCTGTGGCCGGCCAAACAACTTTTCTCTCCCTTGTTATCATATTACTATATTTATCCGTCCCTCTAAAGGAATTAGAAAATGTTACACCACAATGATTGTACCATCATGAATGATATATATTAACTATAACATCTCAAAATGTGAGACACATTAATCAACGAGTAGTACCACCTTAATCAATACTCATCCGTTCCTATTTAACAGTCGTAATTGCTAAAATAAAATTTATTTTTTATTTATCGGAGTTACATTCCACATCTATCCTTATATATTTAGTACGAGATAAGAGATTGAAAACAATATTGCATTAATTATATTCAAAGGCTGTTATTATCATTTTAATGTTAAGTCAAAGTATTAACTATTTTTTTTAATAGCTGTGTTTTCGACAGCTGTGACAGTTAAATAGAAACGGAGGAAGTAATAAATAAGTGTGTTTATGTTGTTGGAGAAAGTTTAGTTTTAAAATTTAAACATAGCCTTAGTTGTCATACAACATTTAATTGGCTAGTGGCCATGAAATGGGCATAGTGCAATTAACGGCCGTAAAATGCAAGAGACCTTAATTAGTGTCTATTAGTAGATAGTTTTCTTCTACAATATAAACTCCATTGATAGAAAGCATTGACACAAAGATTTTACTAAGTATTTAATTACTACATAATACATCTAATATATAAGTTAGTTTGCATCTGCTGAAAGGAAGGTTAATACACCGGAAGAGTTCGTTGTATGTTCGAAATTTGAAGTGTCATTACACGGACATGCAAACCGTTGTATTTTAGAAGGCATTTGCTAGCACCGTGGGCATTATATCGGAGCAAATTGTTCTAAAATGACATAGCATACGTACGTGTTCGTATCCGCCTCCATTTTGAGTCTTTAAATATTGCATTAATTTTAATATTGTTATAACAACTGTAACTGATGAATTAAATCAATGAAATTATTGTTATTATTTTTGTAAATTTTTTTTTTGGGTGTAAACCGGATTTTTATTAAAATTTTGTAAGCAAAATATGTACAACACACAACTCAAATGTTAAAAAACCTGACACGAATTCGTGCGAATACAAACTAAAAATAGAACTTCCTAGCTAGTCCAAGTTATTTTCAACTCCCTAGCCCTGCGGACTGCCTGTGAGATAAAGACCTCACCTGGAGAGCGTTGGGCGCCCCGTATGACGTACCTTTTGATTCCGCCAAGGCACCCATCATAATTTCCCGGAACAAGAACCTCCACTGAGTAATATCGTCCTTCCCGTGCACTTCCTGGCTCAGACCATTATCCACTCACCCCGTTATCCATGGTACCAAAGAACCGGCGGTGATAGGCTGATGGCACCACTTATTTATTTTAACACATACTACCTTTATCCTAAAATAAAAATCAGTTTAACTTTTTGAATTTGTCCCATAATATAAATCCATATAAAATACCAATAAAGCATTTATAAAATCTTTCTTCATTTTACCCCTAATTTATTATATATTTTTCTACCTTACAACTATAACATAAACGAGAGTCATAAAATATTTTAGATTTTTACCATTAAAATTAATTACATTTAATTACTTTTTAAATCCATGTGAAAATGTTTAAACGTCTTTACATTTTAGGACCGAAGTAGTATTATACTAGTGACCTGATAGCCTCAACGGAATGGGTATATGTTGTGCTTGCCTTCTGAAAATGTGGCAACGTCTCTACGTAGATAATTTTGTATCCATTTCTATTAGAAGCTTTTGTAACATAATGTGACACATCTTTGTGTCTACGTGAAATCGATTTGGTGACAAATTAAAGTGCTTTTCCAACATGGAATAATTGAATTAATATTTTTTTGGGTGACAACTAAAAGTGAAATTTTAAAATACAACCGTTGTAGGAAGGTTATACTAAGTGACATACATTACAACCACTCATTTCATACCTCTCACACACGATAAAAGTGTATTATGTGAAAGAGAGTAAAAATGAGAGGCTCTAATGTATGCCACTTGGTATAACCTTCCTACAACCGTTGCACCATAAAATCTCTCCAAATAAAATGCTTGTCCATAGTAAATAATTGATTTTTCTTTTTTAACGGAGTGAATAACTGATTGATAATAAAAATAGGGGTTTTCGATTATCACACCCCTTATTTATTACTGGCACCCTAGTACTCCCGGTATCACAAAAAATTACTCTTGCACCACCGTTGTTTTTAATAAACGAAACGTCAGTGACACCGTTGTTGCTATTGAAAACCAACGTCAGTGACACTGACACTGACGTTGGTGCACAAAAAAGAACGTCAGTGACACTGACATTTACTGTCACAAATACAAACAACATTGGGACTGATTTTCGTTTTTGAATAGCAACGTTAGTGTCGGTTTTCAATAACAACAAAAGTGATCGACACTGATGTTTTGTTAATAAAAAAAATAATCAAAAAATGAGTGTCAATAATAAATAATTTTATGTCAATAGAATCCCTAAAAATATATTGGACATTATTTTGTGGTTTGAACCGGTGGCTAAACTTTTAGAAAACTCGTTTCAATATGAGCCCATTGTGTTTTAGGTCTCTAGTTCGATTTTGGACACTCTTTTTAGTTGCTATCTAAATCCTGAATGCATCAAAAGCTGATTCTTAGATAAGTATCAGTTATTTAAAAGCACCACATCATAGCTTTGTTAAAATTTAATGCTTATCTCAAGCACCACGGGTTGAGATTATCTGTCTGATTTGTGTGTTTAATTTAAAAACACACATTAAACGACGTCGTTTTTACTTAAACACCGAAATCAGACACACAACTCGGAAATGTGATCTCATCCCCAAGCACCACATTTGTCGTCTCTAAAACCCAAAAATCTTATATATTTTTTAATATAACATTTTTTTATCTGAAGAAGGTTTAATGGGACGACATTGTCATCTCTTTAAATAGTTCTGTCCACCTGGAAATCCAAACTGGCACGGTGGGGTTAATATTTTGTTTTTTGGGACGACATTGTCGTCCCTTTAAAGTTTCCCCTCCGAAAAATCCGGCCAAAACTTTGACTATGTTTGAATTCATTAAAGGGACGATTGTGCTGTCCCAATAAAGAAGTTTAAAAGGACGACAATGTCGTCCTTTTAAAGTTTGTCCCTTTAAACATATTTTCTTGTAGCTCCACAGTTAAAAAAAAAAAAATAAAAATCAAATGATCTATTTCCAGATTATTTTTGCTATTGCTAAAGTTTTGTAATATACACTAGTCAAATTCCAACTATGGAGTTGTCGGATTTTAGGTTGTATTTGATTTGGGTTGGAGTTTTTTTTAGAGTTTTTTTTTAGATAAAGTGATTGAATTAATGATTAGAAAGTTAAGATGTTTTTTTTGAAATTTGTGTAGATTATAAAATGATTGATAAAATAAAGTAGAATAATGAATTAAATAATGGTAAAAAATGTAATAAAGTTAATAAAGTGAAATGATGAGAAATGATTTAATATTTTTTATTTGTAGTTGAAGATTTGATTGGTGGGAGAATTATAAGAAATGATTGGTGATGTGATGTAAAAAAAATTCCAAAAAAACTCTTGTCAAAACAAACGGAGCCTTAGGGTCCAATTATGGAGCTCTTGAATGTCATGGTCCAACTTACACTGTAGTATGTATGTATTGCAAAGCAATCTACAAAAAGTCCTACATGGTGTTTGTGGAAGTTAAGGTCCGACTATGAAATTGTTGAATGTCAAGATAATTACACAGTAGGATATATTGTAGAGCAATCTGAAAAAAAAAATCCAACTTTGAAACTGTCTGACTATGAAGCCGTTGGATGACAAGTATGACTATGGAGCTATTGGGTTGCCTTGTACTCCCTCCGTTTTTTATCTGTCGTATAGAGAAGATTCACACAGATTAAGAAAATGATTAATGTGTCTAAAAATAGGGTAAAATAACAAAATTATCCTTCACTACTTATGCATGGAAAATTGTACCAAAATTTGGGTTATTAAAATGAAGGGTAAATTCTGGAAAAAAAAAATTGTTGTATTGATATTATAAAATGAAAGATAAATAAAAACAAAAAAAAATGTGAAAAGTGGAGGTTAAAGAAACGGAGAGAGTAGTTATTTCGATGAGAGTGAAATTCTATTTCCAAGTGTGATGTTTTAAGTATAAATGATATTCTTGTAATTAAACTATGGCGCAATTAATAGATGTAAAAACCAATGTGACGTCTAAAATTGAATAACATGTAAAAGTGTGATATCCCTCTATTTGGATGTTCAAAAAACTGATTCTTAGATATTATTGTTTCCACGTTCTTCGTTTCAATAATTTTTGTGTTAGAAAACATTATTTTTTTACCATGTCCAAATTATAAATTATACAACATTATTAATAGATGCCTATGCCAACTTTTTCTAGTACAATATAATCAAGATTACCTTAAAAACATTTTTTAATATTCTTCATATCTCTGTCCGTTTGTTATAAAAGTACATATATACATATAGGTAATTTTTCCAAAATCTAAATGGACAACAACGTTTTTATTTATATCTCTTCGATATTTTTCTTGAAACATTTTTCTTGCGACTTTACTACGAATTGTGCACCTATGGATTCAAATCCTGCCTCCGTATGCACTTGCTTAATAAAGCTTATTGCTAAGATAGGATATTAGTACACAATCTAGCCTAACTTTTTTTTCCACACCCTTCTTAAATCCTACTTCAGGACACTGCATGTCTGAAATAATGAATCCTCCAACCATAACTCTTAGCACCACTCTGCCAACTCCCTTCGATTTTATCGAGCTTGTGATACCCTGTGAATTCTTGAAATGACATTTATGTCATTTTTCAAATATTTATCGAGTATCATATTTTTTTTCCGAGCAATTAAGTATTTTGTGAAGCGGCGCCACCTTAGGAAAAAACGGTCACCTGACCCTCACAACCAATAAAATAAAATAAAAAAATCTTGTATATTATACACAATTTAAAATTTTTACATACATATATAGAAATTTGTAAATTGCCTGCACTTGACCCCATAATTATACATATATTTTTTATATAAGGTATTAAAAATATGTAATACGGTGTGTCGGTCTCAATCTCTGACTCATGTCACACAACTCCTGTAGCCGCCCCTGAGTGTTATATTACAAGATTATATCTCAATTTGATTAATATAACACATTTGGATTTAAACCTCAACATCAAACTTCATCATCATCATCATCTTTTGCACCCATGCATGCTATTATCACCATTTCTACACTCCATCTACTAAACATCATCATGTTTATCACATCATTTTTCCACTTATTCTCCCATGCCTCTTGACTAAACACTCCACCTTCACATCACACTTACACCACCTCACATCACCATCATTTTCTTGGTGAAACCTTGCACCATTACACTTCAAGAACTCTACCCCCCCCCCCCCCCCCCCCACACACACCTCATGTCATAATAAACACTCCACCCTTAAACACTTGCATTCTCTACAACTTTCATTGTCATTTCACCACCAAAATACACAACTCTTTCATCTTGCAATTTCTTAGTGATTGAAGAAGAGATTGGTTCATGGTTGTTGAAGTCAAGTTTTAAGATTTCATCTTTCTCAATCTTAGTTCCTTAGCAATCTTGTGTTTTGATGAGTAGATGTTGTGATAATCCTTTAGAATCTTGTTTTGTTATAGATTTTAGAGGTGAAGCTTAGAGCCTCGGAATTCTTCATTTCTAAGAAGCTTGGATTCATGTTTGGCTTTGGATTGCAGAGCTTGAGGTAGGAAGATGTTCTCATTGAATCCCTTTTTTGTTTAAGAAAATGGTTATGAGATTTTGTTTGCTTAAAACCTTGTATCATATTTAGAATCCATTTTACTATGTTATAGTACTTTTCACCATGTGTTGTGGACCTTGAAATCATGTTCTAGGACTTGGTAGGAGAATCTAGAGCCTTTGCATGTGTAGGATGCTTCGCCTTGATTTGGAGCCTTAAATCTTGTTGTAGACTTCAATTCATGTTTTAGAACTTATATATTATGTTTAGACATGTTTTAGGAAGGTTATTGACAAGTATTGAGTGATGCATGTGCGCGATTTCCCTTAGAAACGACCTTAAAAAAGTTGCAGTTTTTTTGGCTGAACAGCGCCATAGTTGCACGCTTATGAACTTGGTAGGTGGACGCCTAGCAGATCAGAGAGTTCAGGTTGCTCCCAGTAACCATAGGCGCACGTGATCGCGTGGTACTCATGAATTACTAGCAAGAGTACTAAGTCAATCGCAATATAGCAAGGGCGAATCAAGGTCGATCCCACAGAGACAATGCAACACTGATAATAAATGTATTAATCTAACTTATAACTCATATAATGGTCTATGACCAACATAAAGACGGAAAATAAAGCTGGTGGTCCCCCTCCTCACCGATCTCTTAACTTGGTTCAATTAATCATCATGTTTAATTTTCCCGCAATTCCCCGATTCAATCAGAACTTATATTTTAATTCAGTTTTAGCAACTGGTGCAATATCTGAATTTACTTCCATGGGACGGACAATAAAATTCTATGTGCAGTTAACCTTCTTCGTTTGTTGTATTAACCCTCATGCAATAAGTTCTAGAAAGTGCCGGCTCGAGACTGAGAACCTCCCTAGACAGCTATCGACACTGACTAAGGATAGATCCAGACTATGTATTAACTAACACTTCACCTTGCAAGTTCTTCATGTTAATTTACGAAGTACGAAATGTAGATTTGCCAGATCTAACCTATCATGGATTAAACCTGTTGACCAATGTAGCTGACGCTGAATCTCAAGATTTAAGGTTACCTAAAGGTGCCTTGCAATTGCGATATAGACAGTCGCAATTGCGAGCGCAGTGGTTCCTAATTCAGGAATATCATATTTTTGTTCTGATTAATTATGGTAAATTAAGGTTCGTTTATAAATTCAGATGAATTACATCGCGTTAAATAAAGCTAATCAACCATATTGAAAATATAAAGGAACATTCAAAGCTTCATACCTTCAACTATGTGGATCTAACTAGGGGTGTACATAGTCCAGTCCGGTCGGTTTTTTACGATTTTCTGAACTAAATTGTAGTTACGGTTTTGATATTTTCTGAACTGAACTGAATTGGTCATTTTTTCGAATTGACCGAACCAATACAATCCGGTTCGGTTCGCTTTTCGGTTTTCGATCGTATTTTATTTACCATAAAATTTTGATTTTTTTCTTCTAAAAATGAGACAAACACCATTATTGGCACCATAAGCCAGCGGGTGGTCGTTGTAACGACAATTTCAAAGGTTTCTTTCAGCCTTTCACGATCAAAGGATGAAGAATATTAAAAGAAGCAAGAACGGCCGGTGAGCTCAAACGGCGGATATCGGCGGCTGGGAAGCATTTCAGGTTTAGGTTCAGGTAGAAACGGAAGAAGTATAAGGTTTAGAAATTTAGGGTTGTGTGTGGGGGGGTTTTTATAGTAGAAGCTAGTGAACAAATTAAAATATATATATTTATATATATATATAAAATTAAAAATAAAGTATAACCGGTTCGGTTCGGGTCATACCGGTTTTTATGGATAAAACCGAAAACTGAATTGGATTTCCGGTTCGGTTTTTCTTCAATGAAAAAACCGATTGGAAAACCGCGGTTCATCATTTTTCGGTCCGGTTTAATCCGGTTCAGTCGGTCAGTCCAGTTTTCCAATTTTGTTGTACACCCCTAGATCTAACTTTATCAACTCAAGATATTTGATGGCTTGGGGAAGGAAACTAATAGAAAAGCTCAAAGAAATAACCAAGAAGCTATTTTATTTTATAAACATGATAATAATTTTGAAAACATGTTACAATGGGGATGGTACATGCTATTTGTAGGCACTGTAACCGACTTTAATTGACCTAACCTTAACCGACTTAATGCAAAACGTGCAGCTTCTATTTCGTGTTTCCCAAGTCTTGCAATTGCGAGTGGGCCTCCGCAATTGCAGGCAATTGCGACTGGGCCTCCGCAATTGCAGGCCTAGCTTTGGCTTCTGTAATCCCACAGACTTCTTTGTGGACTTTCTTATCTTGACCCACCGACTCTTTATAGCTCGGATTCATCTCCATTGCTCCAAAACTTGGTACACCTGAAAATCACGGAAAATGAGGCAGAACAGTACCACATATGAGGGATGCATATGTAAATGCATATTTAATGACCAAGGAACAAGCACTAAGCAATGAACGCGTATCTCATACAATAACCGGGATATCTCTCATCAATTGAGCATGATTTGGGGTAAATTATAGTATAGTTTATAATACTGAATACGGTGTTATCAACTACTCCCCTACTTAGCTTTTGGTCGTTCCGAACAAAAAGACGAAAGGAAATGAACTCTCGGACCAATATACAATTTATTCAAAAGTAGCTATGCGTTACAAAGTCCAGATGAGAATCACGTCAACTACTATCCATAAGTAACTCCTACTGTCACAGTACTATTGTGACTTTATCTTCAAATACTCCAACTGTCACAGTACATGCATGGTCTTTTGCCAAACGTCTTTTACGTTATCTTTATGGCACTTCCTGTGGTGGTCTCCAATTGTATCGCTCTCCTTCTTTGTCGCTACGGGTGGTAACAAGCAAAATTACTCTTCCACCGGTGCCTATTTTGTTTTTCTTGATACAAATTTGATTTCTTGGAGTTCTAAAAAACAGCCTACTATTGCTCGCTCTTCCACCGAAGTAGACCATCGGCTGTTGCCGATACTGCTGTTGAATTAAACTGGGTATCATATTTACTGAAGGATCTTGGTCAGTATTCTTCTCAGGCGCCGGTCATTTATTGTGACAATGTGGGTGCTAATCAGGTAGCTCAGTGCGACTCATGTCTTTCATTCTCGCATAAAGCATATTGGTATTTATCACTTTATTCACGATCAAGTTCAACGTGGCATTCTTCGAGTGGCTCATGTTTCTAGCACTAATTAATTGGCGGATGCTCACACTAAACCGTTATCCCACATTCCCTTTCAGCATTTCCACTCCATGCTTAATCTTGCCTACGGCCGCCCAACTTAAAGGGGCGTATTACAGAATATATATATTTATATTTACATTTGCAAGTATATTTGTATAATTGTATTTATCGTGTAATTATATGTCCACACCATTAAGGGTTTCCAAAGACTTCTTGTATCGCATATATATATATATATATTTGTATGTACTTACACCATATTGAATCAACGAAAATACACTTTACTTTCATTCTATTAATATCAACATAAAAATTTCACATCATTATCCTTAAAGAAGGTTGGAAAAAAATGGGGACCGGATCAAACCAGTTCAACCATTTATATGAAAAAAAGTGGTCACCAAAATTGATGTATAGGCCAACCTCATTTATGTTCCTGGCTTTCATTATTTCTAAAGCCCATATCACAACTTTTCAATAACAATGAAGATATTAATTAAGGCAGAAAATGCGGATAATTTAACAGAAAGAAAAAGAGATACACAAAGAGGAAAACATTAATTCGTTACAATAATTAATACAACAAAATACAAGAAAAAGAGTGACATGAATTGATGAACTGGAAGCCTCACACCGCCACCTCCCACAACTGAAGGACAATCTTCAGTACTGCTACTGTTTGTAAGTGTAGAATTAACACTGCACACCAAAGAAGTTCAACAAAATATATATGAATTTCTTAAAAATCTTGGATTAATTGACCTCATTTCAAAAAGAAAAACAAAGATCAAACTCTTTTGTAATTAATTACAGTAATTAAGAAGAAGAAAAAAGATTTACCTTGAGCAGTTAACATTCCGGGCGAAAGGGAACGGCAGTTTCAGGTTACACAGATTTTCGATATTGGCAGCCCTTTTTTCATCTGCTCTAGTGTAATTAGCAAATTCGGGTTTCATGCAATCGCAAGTATTCACAAGATAAGCATTGGTGGTATCATTATAATTCAGCGACTTTAATCCACTACAGCAATACTCAAACATTCGGAAACCACCTCCAAGAATGTATTTACTACACTGAAATAGGTCGTAGCTTGCATCATCACAATCGAAACCTTCTTTTCCGGCGGCGGCGGCGGCATGGCAAAAGGATTGACCCAACCGGCCAGAAATGGTCAGAAGAAGCAGCGAAACTAGCTTGATCAATACTACTGTGCCTTTCTCCATTGATATGATGATTTGACAACTGGTTTTTGAGATTAATGCAGAATTGAGAAAACAAAGATTTGAGAACTGTGTCTTGGAGTTTTGCTTAGGTTTGAGAAAATATAGGGGCCGGGTTATTTATATTGGTTCTACAAAATAAATTGGCATCCCTGATAACTGATAACGAGTGTTATCTATCCAAATCGTCCTTACACATCATTACTATATGTGAGAGTGTGTGTAAGCATTAATCACATCCGTCCATTTGGTATAACTCACAAATAAGTGTTGCACCACAATTTTTGTCATTAAGTACTCGGTCTACAACTTTACAAGTAACTCAATTTTATAATAATTGTTATTAATTAAATTAGTTAAATAAGAGTCATGTTGAAAGAACTCTTGGCAGACCCTATCTTTAAGTAAGAGTCAGACCCAAATACACGATCCGGACCGAACTCCGTATTAGTCGAATCAGTTGGTTACGGGTACCGAGGTCTTTTAAGAAAAGAAAAAAGTTAAATAAGTAAAATTCATTTTTCTATAATAATCTAAAATTTTTTTTGGGTCTATAATCTTAATTATTTTGACAAATCAAACAAATTTAATAATAACAACTTAGGTGTTTAATTATATTAATGTCATATATTATAAAATTTGGGGTTCGTTAGTGATGAGTTAAACAAACTCAGGGTTCGTTAGAGAGTCGATGATTTTAATCTCGAGGTTCGTTAGTGAGTCGATAATTTCAATCTAAAGGTTAGTTGGGGAGATCCTGATTTGAATCACGTGCTTCGTTAATGAGATTTTGATTTGAATCACGGGATTTGTTAGTGAGTTTCTGATTCGTTAAAGAGTTAGTGATAATATGCGGACACTTGTTACACATGGGTACATTTTACAACATGAAATTACGTGGTGGTTGGTTTGTGTGTTGATTCAGGATTTTCATCATTAAAGTGATGTATAAAAATGATTTATTATGGAAAAAGGGCTCAGCCCACACTTGAAAAGACGAGGCCCAATCCTGACTTGCACTCCTTTGCAACAGCCTTTGGAGATCCATCTGGGCCCAAGCTCCTCGGCGCCCAAGATCTAAGCTTAGCCTGCCAGCAAAGCCCACAAGGCCGAAGTGAATGGAAAGCTGGAGCCTGAAGTCGAAATTTTGGGCATCAAATGCCATTTTGATATACACCTTCGTCTTCCGTTCTAAAATTTAAGTTTGTTTAGTTTTGGTATTTTCCTATAATATAAATTCATTTAGAATATCACTGAAGCATTTATAACATTTTTTTTCCAATTTACCTTTAATTTATTATATTTTCAACCACTTATATTATTTTACAACTATTACATAAATGGTATTCAAAGGTTATTCAATTCTAGACATTATCATTCAAATTAACAACATCTAATGACTTTGTTAAACCGTAAAAAGTACGAATAAACTTATATTTTAAGACGAAGGGAGTATATTAAATAGATACATATTATTATATCGTAGTATTATAACACTAGCTGAAAACCCGTGCTGCCCTTGGGATAATATAAAATAAAAAAAAATTACACGAACCCAAAAACACAGTATGTAGCGAAACAAAGGTTCTCCAAACGTCATTATACAATGCTTGAATTGTATTTTATTTCCAACTTCCTATACTGCCAAAATAATAAAATATTATGTTATTATGCTTATTATGTCAATCCAAAGTGAGAAGACGGACAGGTTGAGACGGATCATGATGATTATGAGGAGGACGGTTCCTATGCTTGCTATGGAGTTTTACCATGTTGCTATCTAGATGTACAATGTATCTTGTTTTTTTTTCTTAGAGTATGTTATAACTTGTCTTGATCTTGATAAGATAGTGGTTGTACCTTCTTTCGTAAAACGTTTCGTGTTGTAAGCCACACTTTCTATCTTTTATGTGTTTGAAATCTATTCTTAGTAGCTTGTATGGTTTTTACCCGAATCTTTTTAGCTTCCGTTTGCTTTTATTTGATACGATGACGTAGAGACTTGCGTATAAGGTTAGATTTATTTAATGTTATACGCGTCGAACAGAAGACCTCAAAAAAACACCTCAAAACCTATACATCATCATATATAAGTAATAACAGAAGACCAATACAAAAAAATCCTTTGTTACCTGGTGAATAGAAATCTATGAACCCTCGACGATCTCTTCTGATCCGGTGACCTTTCCGGCGAGGTTCAGGCTTCCGCAACATTAAAATGGAAGACTCCCTAATGGAGTCCTCAGCCGAGGAACAAGATCTCTTGCAGCGAAGTGTAGATAATCCTATCGGAGGTGAAAACTCGCAGCCAACGGCGTGGTCTGCGAGGAGCGGCGTTGATGTTGTGCAAGGCAGATATGCTGATCCAGGCATCTATACAGGCAAAGGCGAAGAAGATGATGACCTGATTGAATACGCAAATGATATTGAACATTTGTTTGCCGATGAACACGGGGATGACGAATTAACTACCCCTCTAGAAGAGTGCGAGCTATGGCGGCCGTGGAAGCGAGCCCTAATCATCAAATTACTGGGTAAGTCCATCTCCTACAACTACCTCAATCAGTGTTTGTTCAATTTGTGGAAAGTAGGGAGACGATTAGAATTGACTAATTTGGACAACGACTTCTACATTGTTCGATTTGCTCGTAAGGAGGATTATGAGACTGCTATAGAATGTGGTCCTTGGGTAATTCAAGGTCATTAGCCGTAACGAAGTGGAAACCTTTTTTCAAACCGGTGGAAGGAGCCATCAAAACCACTCTAGCCTGGGTTCAATTTCGTAGATTCCTAGTTTGGGCATCTAGAGAAAAGTATCTAATGCGGTTGGGGAATATGGTCGGTAAAGCAATTAAGGTTGACCCAAACACTTTGTTCAATGCTAAAGGTTGGTTTGCCCGTGTCAATGTTGAAATTGATTTGGAAAAACCTTTGAAGACTTGCATCTTCATGAACGGTAAAAAGAAAATGGTGGAATGGGATGGGCTACCGATGATTTTTTGGGACTGTGGGATATTTGGTCACTGCAAGGAGGATTGTCCTGCTAACCGAGAGAAGGCTAATCTTACTGCGGGTAATAATGCCGCGGAACGAAGAACTAAAGAGGGTTCCACTACTAAGAGGCCTTACGGCCACTGGATGATTGCTCAGACGAGACGAAGGAGAAACATATCAGCACCCAAGAAATTCAATGGATATTTTTTGGAGAAGGAAACAGCCCGTACGTCAGCTGCCCCAAACTCATACCAAGATGGAACCAACTGATGGCGCTTAAAATGATACATCTCACGGGATCAACATTCCACCCATTCTAAGCTAAAATTAGTTGTTTTCGGCCATTTATATGAACCGTTTGTATTGAATGATCTATGTCAGGTTCATAAGTCAAGAATTTGGTATTTACGATTATTATTCCCAGAAGTGGTATTATTTCGTGTATTATTGGACTATTTTCTTGTAACGAGATTTGGGCCAAGTGTTGAAGACGGATTCTAGAGCCGGCTAGATAAAGAATTGAGCCTAGGGCATTCTAGATACTTCCAAGTTGAGTCGGCGAAGAGAAAATATACAGAAAATGCCCTCGCAACTGCGAGCACCGCCGCCGCAATTTCGAGCATCCTAGAAGCTTCTGGAAACGCATTTTCTTGGACGTGGGTAGTCATTAGGGTTAGCTAAGTTTGTTATTCAGCTACAAATAAGAGGCATCATACCTCATTTTCATGGTACAATTTTCCGAAGGCAAATTTACCATGCAATAAAAAGTCTTTATTTTTCTTTTATTTATTTACTATCAGTTCTAGTCACGGATCCAACGGATTCGCCTTCTAGGGAGTGATCTGTCGAGGATCTACGCTCGGCATCGAGGGTATGATTCTCTGGCTTTTTCTTGATGTAGATCTTTTGTTTTCCTATGTGATTAGTATGGTTTGATTTTTATTATTAGTTCTGTTATGTAGTACTCCTTCCGTCCCATTTTGTTTGGGACATTTGACTTTTCAACCGCTTACGAAACGTCTAATTAATCTTTCGAATTTCATCAAATGATCTAATTTTTTTTACATTTATGCACTTTAAGTTTCACTTTATCATAACCCTAATAATATTACATAAATTAACGAAATTCCAAGGATTAATTAGGCTTTTCGTAAGCGGCTGAAATAGTGAAATGTCCCAAACAAAATGGGACGGAGGGAGTAGTTAGTTATTTACCCTATTTGTTTATAGATTTGAATCATTGGTGAAGAAAATATGAAATAGTGGTTGCGCTCTCTCACAATTGCGACGGTCTATATTGCAACTGCGAGACACCTAGTAAATCCTAATTCATGATAATTGGCGCCAACTACGTCTGATCGACATATTTAATTAACGTGTGTTTAGCCTGATTAACTATTTTCATGTTATCGTAAATTAGGATGAAGGACTTGCAAGGTAAAGTGTTAATTAGGACATGGTCTTGATCGATCCTTAGGAACGTGCCAGTCAGTCCACAATGGGTGCTTAGGGAGTTCTTCGGTCTTCAGCTGGCTATCCCTAGATCTTACTGCGTATGAATTAGTACAACCAATGAAGAAGGTTAATTGCATATAAGAACCTATTGTCCGTCCCATGGAAGTAGCGTAATATTAAGGGTTAGCACCCGTAGCTGTTAAATGTCTAAAATTCACCACAGGGTAGATCAATGCATAGATTGGGAGAAATAACTAATAACTCATAGTTAGAACTAATACATTAGAAACTCATAGCATTGCAATTGTGTTTGAGCTTGTGTTGATTGTCACCATTGATTACTTTTCTGCACCGTTGTTGGTCATAGACCGTTTTAAGTGTTCTCAATCTTGATTAATTCGTGTTTTACGAGTCTCTATGGATTCGACGCCCTTGCTACGCCGTTCACTAAACTGCGATAGACTTAGTACTATTGTCAGTAGTTCGTGATTGCACCACCACGATGCATCAAGGTTTTTGGCGCAGTTGCCGGGGACTCATGTCAAAAATACTTTTTAATTTAAGATTGAGAATTTGTATACATTTTCGTTTTTGTAAATTATTTCATTTTATGTTTATTAAGTTTGTTTAATAGTCTGTGAATATTTGTGTCGTAACAGATTGTTTCTGGAAATTTACTCTCAAAATTGCGGGAGCCATCTCTCAATTGTGAGGCTTCTAGAAATTAGCAGAATCGTTTATGTTCTGTTAGAGTCGCGTCAGTAGATAGAGTCTGTTTTTTGGACTTCCAAGTGAGTGTAACAGCCGCCGAGGCAAGTAACAAACTTTTTGTTTTTTTCAGTGCGTTACACGGAGTTTAGCAGCCAAGCTCGAGAGATTCATACCTGAAATTGAAAAGTTTTCCAAGAAGAAGCTAAAGGAAGTTCGAGAAAAAGACACAAAAAGTTTCATGATATGAGTGCTTTTCTATTTTCTTTTGTTATTCTTTTTCATCTTCGGTTTTTATCTCATTGTACTCATGTTGTTTTTTTTATCTAAAATATGAAGTTGTCTACTCAATTTTCTGTAGCATGATAATGAACACCTCTATGGATGGAATGCTATCATTATTGGTGTGAAACTGAACAGCTTGGGGTTTTGTTATTATGGAAGTGTTGTTGTTTTTTTTTATTTGATGTGTTGTTTGTTTTAGCCTTTACTTTTTAGATTGGGGTTTTGTTTTTTGTTTTTTTTTTATTGGTTGGGGTTGGGGGGTTTCAAAAATTTCAGAATTCGTGTTTACTTCCTGCATCATTTAGTTTTAATTATTGACATTACATGTGTTGATGTCTAAACTTATTTAGGAGGCGTATGGAAAGACTACTTTTGATTCCAGTGATGAAGAATATGGGAAAAAAATATGTTGAGATATGTGATGTAATTACTTATTTTATTAGTAAGGGTAAAATGGGTATTTTATGTTTTTATGTAATAAGCACAATTCCCTAGGGTTGGCAGGCGGCTCCTTATTTTGTGGAGTTTGATTAGGTTAAGTTTCCTTGATTATTATTCTATTTAAAGAGGATCTCTGCCTCATTTTGTAACAGATCAATTATCAATAAAATAGAATCATTTCCCACAAATTCTCTACATGGTATCAGAGCATGGTCTCTTGATCCGGCCATGAATTTTAAAGCTGCGATGACTGGAGAACTCCGAAGTTCTACCACAGGGTCGATGTCATCAACGACCGCAACCAGTCAATCCACTGAATCAACTATGATCAGGGCTGACCAACTGTGTGGTGGAGACACAAACTCCAGTGGATCCACCATCTTAACCACTCAAAAACTCAATGGAAAAAACTATTTGGATTGGTCTCAGACCATGCAACTGGCCATAGATGGCAGAAGTAAATTGGGATACCTCTCTGGAGAAGCTGTCAAACCTGTTGAGGATGATCCAAAATTTGCAACTTGGAGATCAGAAAATTCCATGGTAAGGGCATGGCTCATCAACTCAATGGAACCCTCAATTGCTCGACCCCACAGGTTTATGAAAACTGCCAAAGAGATGTGGGATACTGTCAAGGAAATGTACTCGGATCTTGAAAATACCTCTCAGATCTATGAGTTAAAAACCAGAATATGGTCTTGCAAGCAAGAAGACAAGGAAGTGACCCTATACTACAATGAGATGGTTGGGTTATGGCAGGAACTAGACCTTTCATATGATAATTCCTGGGAATGCTCCAAGGATGGAGTAAAGTTCCAAAAAAAGGAAGTAAATGAGAGAGTGTACACCTTCCTGGCTGGATTAAATCAAGAATTGGATGAAGTTAGAGGCATAATTCTTGGAAGAAACCCCTTACCATCCCTAAGGGAAGTTTTCTCAAAAGTTAGAAGGGAAGAATCACGAAGGAGGGTGATGCACATGAGCATAATATCTGGGGCAGAGACATCTTCCTTGGCTGCAAACAGGGGGGAGGATGATAAAAGAGGAAGGAAGCAAAAGGTCTGATGTGACCACTGTAAAAAATAGGGACACACCAGGGAAACTTGTTGGGGAATTCATGGAAAGCCAGCAAATTGGAAACCAAGGAACAACATTTCTGGGAATTTAGAACAGAGGCAAGCCAACCAAGTGTCATCCGATCAGGGAAACAATCTCTCTGGACAGCTGCAACAAGCTCAGGAACAACTAGAGCGGTTGAGCAAACTTCTCAAGGCTCAATCTGTCCCAACCTCAGGTGCTGCATCATGTTCCCTCATTGAAGGTAGCACACATTTTCTCTCTTTTTTAGGAATCAATCAGCCTAGTCACTGGGTTGTTGACTCCGGAGCCACTGACCATATGTCTAGTTTTACACATTTGTTCAATTCCTATGATTCATGGGCGGGTAATAAAAAAGTTAAAATAGCAGATGGATCATTCTCTCCCATTGCTGGGAAGGGTACGATCGTCATATCACCTAATCTAGTCCTAAAAGATGTCCTGCATGTGCCAAAGTTATCTTGTAATCTCCTATCCGTCAGAAAATTAATCCATGACGTGACATATGGGCCTACAAGGGTGAGCACATTGCTAGGGAAAAGATGGTTTATTACAACGTTGGTCCCAGAGAAGGGTAAAACTATAGTCGGGGGGGGGGGGGGGGGTGAATGACTATAGTGGAGTTTCAAAAAAATTTCTTGTATTTAAAAGCTTTTGGGCAGCGGATAAATCCCTTCTAAATATGTTGTTTCAAAGTAGTTTATGCAATCACTGATATGTAGTATGCAATGAAATAAAGTGATGTAGAGTAAATTTCTGAAAGTAAATAGACACAAGGTTTATAGTGGTTTAGGGTGGTGTAATCCCTTAATCCACTCTTCTCCTGGCATGATTGGAGGAATTCACTATTGTTTTCACAAATACAATAGCCTGATTGTCCTTGACTACACAAGCTTCACAATCTTCAAGACTATCACTCCCTGACTGCAACAACTTCAATGACTCAGTCTCTCTCACTGCTCCTTGAGAACAAATCCTTCAGCAGCTATCACAAACACAACTCCTTCTCGATGGCTCGATTCGGCTTGCTTGATTGAAGTGAATTGGATTCACAAAACTTGTTGATCAGACTCTATGCTTGATGTTGAAATTGTAGTTCTGAGTTTTGAGTTGATCACTAGGTATTCCCTTTTAAGTACATATGAAGGCTTTTCAATTTGACAGAGTTTCTGCTTGTAAGTTCTCATTTTTTTTCGATCCTTTTCTTTTACTTTTTTGTGTTTGTCAATGCCTTCTATTTATAGCCTTGATAGTCCTTGATTTGAATTTCCGTCCGTTGGCTATATTAATGAGGGGAATAATCCTTGATTTTATTCTTGATTCCCCCTTAATTATATTCTCCTTGATTTTAGTGATCGGATTTTTCTTCAAACGTTTATCAGAAAATCCGTCCTTGATTGATCCTCAATTAATTGTGCATTTAATGCTTGATCTTCTGAATCTTCTTCATATTTCAAAATCCGATTAAGTAAATTTTACTTGGCCGTTCCCTGAACGGTTAAGTGATCTTTCTGACTTTGCCGATTCGATATTTCTTCATTGTTTGTCATTACTTAGCTGATAGTCAGTTACTTTGCCGATTCACTGTTTCCTTCATTTTTTTTATTTTTAGGAGAATCTTTGTACTTAACCGATCCTTGATATGTGTGGGATCAGTGTAAACCATATTTTAACTTTAAGTTTCCTCACTTGTAATGTAACTTAGACTTATCCAAGGTCATCACAGACTTCCTTGGTTATAAGTCAGACCATATGTCTTCATGCTTCTCTGCTGGTGCTTGGCCGCTTTTACTTTGCCGAACATCTGATTTCACTTTGCCGTCCTACCAACTAGTACAAGTACTTGTCCGACTCAACTTATACAACATGTCGACTCTAAGTAAAGACTTATACAGAGAATTCTAACTTATTTTCAGGCTTGCTATAACAGCTAGTATGGCCATCATCAAAACATAACAAAATGTTCATAACAATTTCCTTATTTTTGATGATGCCAAAACCCTCATAAGCCTGAACATAAGTATACCAAATTTTTTCATAATAAACACTGAAATAAGAATTCAACAATTTTATTCATCCATTTAAGGGCAATAAGATATTGCATCTTTTTATTTGAAAATTTGAGTAAGTAAATCAACATAATAAGGGCTATTGCTTCTTTTCTTCAAACCTGATGCTATTTCCTTTGATGCCCTTGCCCTTGTCAGTTGGGCTTGCCTCCTTTCCACTGGAGCTATTAGGATTTGAGCTTCATTCCCCCTTTTTGGCAGCACCAAAACGTGCTTCAAGAATTGCGTTGCTTCCTCGTATTCGGGGAGAGGACCATACCTTGTCTCCAGAATTTTGTTGTTTGCCTCAGGCACATTTATTAAGGTCTCGAGTTGCTATCCAGAATATTCCATAACCTTATCTAGATGTTGAAGTTGATGAGTGTGAGTATTAAGAGTATCCACCAATGGTTTGAGAAATTTATCAGTCTTGTCAGCATGAAACTCAAGATTGGTTTGGACATGGTAGGGGATGAGGTGTTGCAGATTGCAAAGCATGTTGCCATGTTTTTCCATGACCTCATCTTGAATCTTAATGTGACTGATGAGGGCTTCAATTTTGTGACTGAAGGAGGTTGCATCACTCCTTAAAGCAGCTTTCAGGTTTTGCCTGCTGTGATATTGTTTTTCAATGTCCACAATCAAAGGTTGGATATCCAGATTGAACAGTCTTTCTGGATCAACCTCTTCTGGTGCCACTTCCTCATCCTCAGTATCTGTGGTGGCTTCTTCCTTCTCTTCCTCTTTCTCTCCTTTCTTACATTCATTTTCTTCCTCTTCTTCTTTTTCGTTCTCATTAACCTCAGGGTTATTGAGAGGTTTCCGTGGGATGCTTGCTTCTCCATCTGCTGGAGATGTGACTTTCTCTGATGTTGTTCCCCCTTGATCAATGCTGGGGTGTTGACAGGTTCAGCGGAGTGAGTTTTATCAGCTGGCTCACTCGGCCGTTTGTCAACTTTGCTGATGCTTCTGAGAATCACTTCCTGGATTGTCAGATCATCATCAGAAATCTCCATCTTTTCTTGATCATCTTCAAGATGACCACCGTCTGTCTGTGCTTCCTCTGTCTCAGCTTTTTCATCCTCGGATGTCTCTTCTTCTTCGTCATCTATCTCATCTTCTTCAAATGGAGTAAGGAAATACCCTTCCTCACCTTCTTCTAGATAGGTGACCTCCTCTTGCTTCCCTTCCTCATTTGGTGTGGTATCATCACTAATCACCACCGGGTTGTCCGGATTGCGGCGCGACCCTTTGGGGTGTCCTCTTGTGCCTTTTGCGATCCGGTTCGTCTTCCCATCCCCGATCTACCGCCTTCTTGGTGCTTTTCTTTTTCGTCCGGTAGAGGGTTTGGGTTTCGAGATGCCTTGATGTAGCTAAACATCACTTTGGACTTGGGTGGAGGCAGCAGATTTGTGGGTTACACTTTCAATGTGTCAAATAGGTGTTGAAGAGGAAACCCATATGATTTCCTTTCCCATAAATCTCCTTTCTTGTGCAAACCCTTGCTTGGTGCCATGATTGATAGATCTATTTCCTTTTGAATCTGGTCTTTCAATCTATTGAAGACAAATGTTGCCCTAGTCAAAGTGAAGACCTTGATAGATTATTGCCATTAGCTTGACCCGTAGCTCGGTCAAGTTTTCCATCGACCCTTTCCTGCCTTCGATGTTCTTGGTAATAACAGGTGCGAACTCGGCAAATGGAAGTTTGAGTGCTGATCTTGGGAGGTTGTAGGTTTTGCTGTTCTTTTTGGGATTCTTAGCTATTTCAGCCTAGAAGTTGTTGATGTCAATCTTTACAAATTTTACATTAGCCGGACCTATCATGGGTAGGTGTAAGAATCTGTTGAGAAGACCAGGTGTGATGACCACTTCTTTCCCAAATATTGAGCTTTTTATGCATCTTGATCACTCTTCTTGGTGCTTGGCACAAACTTTGCATTTTTCCAGAATGCAATCAGGTTCTCATGGCATATTCCAGTTATTGAGGGGTTTAGGAAGGTCATTAACCCCAGATTTGAACAACAATCAACTAAGCGTTGAGCTTGTGTGTCATTATCACAGAAAGATAGATAGGGTTCAGGCTTAAAAAACGATCCAGTGATGATCGATTTTTCATAAAATCGTTATGTGGCAGAGATTGTGGATGATGAAGCCATTGTTTGAGATTTGAGAGAAAGCTTTGATTTTGCAGTGAGAGAATAGGGTTTATGGTTTGCAAGAGAGAGTAAAGAATTCGTAAAAAATCTCTAAGTGTGGTTTATATAGGGTGATTTGTGTAGTGTGAACATGGTTGAATATGGAAGGATTTTGTGATGTAATGGCATGATTTTGTGTATATAAATCCCGATAATTCGAGTGAAGTGGGGGAGTGGATTGAGGCAAGTAATGATAAATCCTTGGAATCAAGGCGGTTGTAATTAGAAGAATAATATAGTTACCTCCACGATTGAAAAATGATCTCCACGTGTGTAATCTTTCACAATATAATCTTCCATAACTTCTTGATTTGCCACGTGTATTAAGCTGATTTAGTTCACACTTTAGTTTGCTGGTGACTTTAATTCGTATTTCGGTGGAGTGACTTGGCTGGTCACTTAGCCGGTGTAGTGACTTCTTCATTGAGCTGTTGTATATAATTGTTCCTAACAATCAGTGCAGTTGACTTCGCTGAGTACCAGTGCCTTACCTGCTACATCTCTTGTAATGGCAAAGGTTTAATCAGTTGGTGAAGTCACTTAGTACTTAGTCAATTTCAATCATTCCCAACTCAGTTCTCATTAGTTTCTTTTAAGTACTTAGTCAATTTCAATCATTCCCAACTCAGTTCTCAACATGCAAAATCTTTCATGACTGAGTGGTTTTGTGAAGATGTCAGCCAATTGATCTTCAGTAGGTATGTATCATAGAATAACATCCACTTTTTCAACATGATCTCTGATAAAATGGTGTCTCACATCAATATGCTTTATTCTTGAGTGCAACACTGGATTTTCAGTAATAGATATGGCACTTGTGTTGTCACACATGATTGGAATTGTCTTCTCCTCCATCCCATAATCCATTAGTTGTTGTCTAATCCACAGTACTTGTGCACAACAACTGCCTGCTGCTATATATTCTGCTTCAACTGTTGATGTAGATCTGGAGTTTTGCTTTTTGCTAAACCATGAAACTAGTCTGCTGCCTAGCATTTGACAAGTTCCAGAGATGCTTTTTCTATCTATTTTGCATCCAGCATAGTCGAGTCTGAATATGATATCAACTTGAATCCTCCATCTTTTGGATACCAAATTCCAACATTGATGGTGTTCTTCAGGTATTTGATTATTCTTTTGGCTGCTAGTAGGTGTGATTCTTTAGGTTGAGCTTGAAATCTTGCACACACTCCTACTGCAAAGGCTATATCAGGTCTACTTGCAGTTAGGTAAAGTAGGGATCCAATGATTCCTCTATACATTTTCTGATCAACATCTTTTCCAGCTTCATCTTTTCCAAGAATAACTCTTGCACACATTGGTGTATCTGATGTGCCACTTGTATCCATACCATACTTGTGAATCAAGTCTTTTGTGTACTTGGCTTGGTTAATGAAAATGCCATCTTTCATTTGCTTTACTTGTAGGCCAAGAAAGTAATTTAATTCTCCCATCATGCTCATATCTGAAATTTGCTCTTCATTAGATTTGCAAATTTCTCACACAACTTTTCATCTTCTGATCCAAAGATGATGTCATCAACATAGATATGTACTAGCAATGTACTTGTTCCTTCCTCTAGCTTGAAAAGAGTCTTATCAATAGTTCCTTTGTTGAATCCATTATTGATCAAGAATTGTGATAAAGTTTCATACCAAGCTCTGGGTGCTTGTTTGAGTCCATAAAGAGCCTTCTTGAGCGTGTATACTTTATCTTCTTTTCCTTTGAGTTGAAAACCAAGAGGTTGTTACATCCAGAAGTCCATTTAGAAATGCACTCTTCACATCCATTTGGTAGACTTTGAAGTCTTTGTGTGTTGCAAATGCTAGAAAGAGTCTGATTGCTTTCAATCTTGCTAATGGTGCAAATGTCTCATCATAATCTATTCCTTCTACTTGAGAGTAGCCTTTTGCAACTAGCCTTGCTTTATTTCTGACAATTGTTCCTTGTTCATCCATCTTATTTCTGAATACCCATTTTGTTCCAATGATGTTGGCCATGTCTGGTCTGTCAACAAGTTCCCAGACTTCATTTCTTTCAAATTCATTTAGTTCTTCTTGCATGGTTGTAATCCAATCGCATCTTGGATTGCATCATCATTGTTTTGGGCTCTACTTGAGATAGAAAACATGTTAGCATGTGCTCCAGTTGTCTTCTGGTTCTGACTCTTGTGTGAATGTCTCCAATGACTTGATCTACAGGGTGATCTCTTAGCCAGTTGAGATCTAGTTGAAGTTTTTCTTGACTTGGTGCTTCCACAACTTCAGCTTGTGTATCAGCTTCATGCTCTTGTACTGGTACCTCTTCTGTTGTATTGACTGGAGGTTCATCTTGATTTCCAAAATTGTGATTTAGAATAGTAGTTGGTATTGTTGTATTCATATAGACTTGTCTTGGTCCTGCTTCTTCAAGTTCTTGGAGGTTTTCACCATTTGTGTTTGGCTCATCAAAGACTACATGAATTGATTCTTCGATTACCAAGGTTCTTTTGTTGAGTACTCTGAATGCTTTGCTCGTGTCTGAGTATCCCATAAGATAGCTTCATCAGCTTTTTCATCAAAAGTATGCAACTGATTCCTGTTCAAAACAAAACATTTTGATCCAAACATATGCAAATATGAGATATTAGGTTTTCTTCCATTCCATATTTCATATGGAGTCTTTCCATGATATTTGTTGATGATTGATCTGTTTTGAGTATAGCATGCTGTATTTGCTCCTTCAGCCCAAAATCTCTTTGGTAAACATGCTTCTGCAATCATTGTTCTAACCGCTTCTTTGAGTGTCCTGTTTCTTCTTTTCTCTCTACACCATTCTGTTGTGGAGTCCCTGCTGTTGATAGTTGATGTAGCACTCCATTTTCTTCACAATAGGTTCTGATATTTCATTTAGAAACTCTGTGCCTCTATCTAATCTGATCTTTATGATCTTCAGTTATTTTTCATTTTGAAGTCTTCTTAGCAGATCTGGTAGCCTTTTGAGTGTCTCTCTTTTCTTGTTCATGAATATGGTCCAGGAGAATTTGGAGAAGTTATCCACCACTACTAGAGTGTATTTCTTTCCACTTACACTGACTGGTGTGACTGGTCCAAACAGTCCATATGTAGCAGATGTAAAATTCTTGTTGTTGATTGATAGGGCTTTGACTTGAAGGAGCTTTTGATTTGTTTCCCTTTTTGACATGCATCACAGATACTTTCCTTCTTGAATGTGATCTCTGGTAAACCTTCAACTAACTTGTTCTTTGACAAAGTGTTGATTGTTTTGAAGTTGAGGTGGTTCAGTCTTCTATGCCAAATCTAGCTGGTTGATTGTTTATTTGTGACAAGCAGACATGTTTCTCCTTTGGTTGTCTTCCAATCTACTACATACATGTTGTCTTCTCTTGTTCCTGCAAGTACAACTATTTTGGTTTGGCTGTGAATCACCTTGCATCCTTCCTTGTTGAAGTGCACATTGTAGCCTTTATCACAAAATTGATTGATACTCAGTAAGTTAAAGTTCAGTCCTTTAACATAGGCCACATTTTGAATCTTCAAGTTGTTCTTGTGCATTATGCCTTCCCCCTTAATTTTACCAGGGTTTTCTTTGCCTCCAAAAGTGACTTTGGGTCCTTCAAAAGCTTTAAAGTCAGTGAGCCATCCCTTGTTTCCTGTCATGTGTCTGGAACATCCACTGTCTATGTTCCAGACATCCTACAAAACAAATTAATTGTGTTTAGGTACCCAACACTGTTTGGGTCCATACCTGTTAGCAGTCATGCCTCCTACTCCTAATGTGTATCCAAAGGATCTTCTTTTTGGATAATTGAAGTCATCAACTTCATATGTATAAGGCATGGAATAATAACTTCTAATGTTTCTACTAGAGGTATTCTGATACATTTCTCTACTTTTTGGTGCATTTGCATCCTTTTTCACTTTCCAATATGCAATGGGAAACCTGTGTTCATGTTGCTTCATATGTCTAGGAATATGCCTAGGTTGGCTTTTCTTAAACACATGTTGCATATTATGAAATGGTTTCTTTCTGTATTTTGGAGGTGCAACATTCCAATCATCTTCTGAAGGATAAAGTCTTCCATTTACCTTTCAGAAAGCTTTTGCTTTTGGTTAGCTGGATTGATGGTTTGGTCTGTTGTTTCATTGCACTGGGTTTTGACTTCACCGGTGCATGATGAGTGGTTGAAACTATGGTCTGTCCTTTTCTGAACTTTGGTCCATTGTTGATCCTAGATTCAGAATTGTGTTGTCCATTGTTTCTATCCTCATCCTGACTGTTGTAGCCAAGACCAGATCTAGATCCAAACATTTTTGAGGGTTTGTAAGCTGGTGCATTTAGTGGTGCAATGGTTGTCTTAACTGGTAGGGGGATTTTCTCAGCTGGTCTGTCATCACCAGATGTATGATCATCTGTTGTATGTTGATCATTTGAGTAAGTCTCCTCTTAGTTAGTTCAGCTATTACTTTATCCAGTTCTTTCTTTAATCTTTTATTTTCCTTTCTTAGATTCTCACACTCCTGTTCCAGAATTTCATGATTCAACTCAATTTCATCAAATTTACTCATGAGATTTTGGATTATATTTGCAGAATCTAGTGGGAGAATAGAAGATTGTGCAGTGTTAGAAATGGATGCATTGGATGATGAGCACGAGCTTGATGTTACCTCAGTTTCATTAGATTCTTTAGCCATAAGGCATAGGTAAGCTTTTTCATTTATGAGCTGTCAGCTTCATCATCATCTGAATCATTGTCTGATGATTCTTCATTCTTTTCACTGCTGGTTTCAGCTTTGAGTGCCTTCTTGCTTTTCTTCTTTTCAGTTGTTTTGTACTTCTTCTCCTCATCTTTGTCATTTTCTTCAGGGCAATCTGCCTTGAAATGACCTTTCTTTTTGCAGTTGAAGCATCTGTATTCATCATCCTTCTTCTTTGTGTCTTTGTTTGAGCTTGACTTTTTGTATGATGATGATCCTCCTTTGAATTGCTTCTTCTTGGTAAACCTGTCAAAACGTTTAACCAGTAAAGCTACATGTTCCTTCAGCTCCTGTGTCTCTTTCTTTGTTTGCATCATTTGTTTGACTTTCTTTGGGGTGCAACCAAGTAATGCGCCGGCCTTATGTGCCCCTCGTGGTGCGTTGTCTTCGCCGTTCAACTCAAATTCATGAGCCTTTAGTTGAGACATCAGAGTGTCAGTGTTTGCAAGATTTGTTGTCCCTCTGATTACCGATGTAATGATCTTCAATCTTTCAGGTAATCCTCTCAAGATCTTCAGGTACACTTATTTACGTGGATATGTGTGTCCAAGTTGTTGTAGTTCACTGATGATGCTTGAGAATCTATTGTCCATTTGATCAATGGTTTCTCCAGCCTTCATTTTGAAGTTCTCAAATGTTTGTTTTGTAACATACAGTTTGTTTTCCTTGACTGCTTACGATCCTTCATTGATTAGTGCCAATTTGTCCCATATTTCCTTTGCTGTTTTACAATCTTTGATTCTCATGAACATGTTACTGTCCAGAGTCTTCAAAATCATGTCTTTTGCAACAAAGTCGAGATTTGCTCTTCTCTTGTCATCCTTGGTCCAATCTTTCTTGAGTTTGTCTATTACTTTTCCTTGATCTGCTCTTGTGGCTACCACAGTTGTAATCTCGATTGGGCCATCATTAATTACATCCAGCATCTCCTCATGAGTTGCTGCAAGATGAGACAACATTCTTATTTTGTATTCATCAAAATTGTTGACATTGAAAACAGGTACCTTTGACATAAAATTTGAGGAATCCATAAGTGCAAATAAGATATATGTATATATAGAATGCACAAATTTGAAAACTACTTTGAAAATATGTGATCTCCTTGTTACCAGAAATTAGATCTGAACATGTTACGATAATACGAACACTGCTCCAATACCAATTGTTGGTCCCAGAGAAGGGTAAAACTATAGTCAGAGGGGGGGGGGGGGGGGGGTGAATGACTATAGTGGAGTTTCAAAAACTTTTCTTGTATTTAAAAGATTTTGGGCAGCGGATAAGTCCCTTCTAAATGTGTTGTTTCAAAGTAGTTTATGCAATCACTGATATGTAGTATGCATTGAAATAAAGTGTTGTAGAGTAAATTTCTTGAAAGTAAATAGACACAAGGTTTATAGTGGTTCGGGGTGGTGTAATCCCTTAATCCACTCTTCTCTCCGTGATGATTGGAGGAATTCACTATTGTTTTCACAGATACAATAGCTCGATTGTCCTTGACTACACAAGCTTCACAATCTTCAAGACTATCACTCCCCGACCGCAAAAGCTTCGGTGACTCGGCCCTTTCATCGCTCCTTGAGAACAAATCCTTCAGCATCTATCAGAAACACAACTCCTTTTCCGATGGCTCTGATTCAGTTGCTTGATTGAAGTGAATTGGATTCACAAACTTGTTGATCAGACTCAATGCTTGATGTTGAAATTGTAGTTCTGAGTTTTGAGTTGATCACTAGATATTCCCTTTTAAGTACAGATGAAGACTTTTCAATTTGACAGAGTTTCTGCTTGTAAGTTCTCAGATTTTTTTCCGTTCTTTTTCTTCTACTTTTTGTGTGTTTGTCAATGCCTTTTATTTATAGCCTTGATAGTCCTTGATTTGAATTTCTGTCCGTTGGCTATATTAATGAGGGGAATAATCCTTGATTTTATTCTTGATTCCCCCTTAATTATATTCTCCTTGATTTTAGTGATCGGATTTTTCTTCAAACGTTTATCAGAAAATCCATCCTTGATTGATCCTCAATTAATTGTGTATTTAATGCTTGATCTTCTGAATCTTCTTCATATTTCAAAATCTAATCAAGTAAAGTTTACTTGGCCGTTCCCTGAACGGTTAAGTGATCTTTCTGACTTTGCCGATTTGATCTTTCTTCACTGCTTTGTCATTACTTAGCCGATAGTCAGTTTACTTTGCCGATTCACTGTTTCCTTCATTCTTTTTATTTTTAGGAGAATCTTTGTACTTCACTGATCCTTGATTTGTGTGGGATAAGTGTACACCATATTTGAACTTTAAGTTTCCTCACTTGGAATGTAACTTAGACTTATCCAAGGTCATCACAGACTTCCTTGGTTATAAGTTAGACCATATGTCTTCATGCTTCTCTGTTGGTGCTTGGCCACTTTTACTTTGCCGAACATCTGATTTCACTTTGCCGTCCTACCAACTAGTACAATACTTGTCTGACTCAACTTATACAACATGTCAGACTCTAAGTAAAGACTTATACAGAGAATTTTAACTTATGTTTAGGCTTGCTATAACATCTAGTATGGCCATCATCAAAACATAACAAAATGTTCCTAACTTTTAAAATACAACGGATATTTTTGAACTTTGGATAGGAGATGGCGAGTCCGACATTCCACATGAAAGTTGTAGTTCTGATCGACCACAAGAAAAAGGGACTAAGGAGGCCATAGAATCATCTAATTTGAGTGACAATCCTAAGGATCACATCAGTTCAGAAGATGACCTAATGGACAGCCCTAAAATCAGAATTCAGAATTTCCCTAGCAAGACCTATTCTAATAAAGGGACTCTCATCAAGAAGAAGAAAGACACTCACTCCAGCACTGGTCAAGATTCAACCCCAAGTGATGGCCCTGAAAGCATTTCAGAAACAGGTAAACTTTCTGAGTTTAATGTCACTCTAGATCCTAATATCCCTAATACACCAGAAAAGTCAATTCCAAATATATCAGAAAATTCCATTCCAGAAAACCTAACCCTTGATATACCTATTGCTATCAGAAAGCCATCAAGAGAATGCACCAAGAGACCCTTGTACCCTATAAGCAAATATGTATCCTATACCAGCCTGTCACCCCAATACCAAGTCTTTCTGTCTAACCTCTCCAGTACTCAAATTCCAAACAATATTGAATAAGCTCTAGTGTCACCTGAGTGGAAAGCAGCAGTCCATGAGGAAATTGCAGCACTTGAGAAGAATGGAACTTGGGAGGTGGTAAAACTGCCTGAAGGGAAGACTCCAGTGGGTTGCAGGTGGGTGTTTACAGTTAAATATAACTCAGATGGAACCATACAGAGATACAAGGCTAGGCTTGTGGCCAAGGGATACACCCAAACTTATGGGTTGGACTATTTAGAGACATTCTCACCAATGGCAAAACTTAATACAGTGAGATATTTACTGTCTGTGGCAGTGAACTTGGATTGGCCCCTGGAGCAATTGGATGTGAAAATGCCTTCCTTTATGGGAATCTGAAGGAAGAAGTATATATGGAGTTGCCTCCTGGTTTTTCTGGGAGAAATGGTAATAAGGTCTGTAGACTAAGGAAGGCTCTTTATGGACTCAAACAGAGCCCAAGAGCCTGGCTTGATAGGTTCATGATGTTTCTGGAAAGGGAAGGTTTCAGACAGGCACAATCTGACCACACCTTGTTCATAAATAAGTCTCTATCTGGAAAATTGACAGTTATGGTGGTGTATGTGGATGACATCATCCTTACAGGTGACGACAATGAGGGAATAACTCAGATCAAGAAAATTATGGCTAGAGAATTTGAAATAAAAGAGCTTGGAGGTCTGAGGTACTTCTTGGGCATGGAGTGTGCTAGATCAGAGAAAGGTTTGGTTGTATCACAAAGAAAATATATCCTAGATCTTTTGGAGGAGACATGCATGAGTAACTACAAACCAGCAAGTACCCCAATGGAGGTCAATCTGAAACTGTGGGAGAAGACAGATGACACACCAGTTGACAAGTGAAGGTACCAGAGACTGGTTGGAAGGTTGATATACTTGGCTCACACAAGGCCTGATATTTCATTTGCTGTAAATGTGGTGAGTCAGTTTATGCATGCACCTTGTGAGCCTCACCTTGAAGTTGTTTTCAGAATCCTGAGGTACCTTAAGGGGACTGCTGGACAAGGGATTTGGTTTAGAAAACACACAAGCAGAACTGTGTAGATTTATACAGATGCAGACTGGGGTGGTTTAGGAGGCAAGAAATCAATCTCTGGGTATTGTAGCTTTGTTTGGGGAAACCTAACGACTTGGAGAAGCAAAAAAGAAGGGGCGGTGGCCAGAAGCACGGTTGAAGCAGAATACAGGGCCATGGCTCAAGGAGTATGTGAGGAGCTGTGGATTAAAAGGGTTCTGGAAGACATCCTATGGTCTGTTGAGCTACCTATGAAGTTGTACTGTGACAACAAAGCAACTATAGATATAGCTAATAATCCTGTTCAACACGACAGGACCAAACACATTAAGATAGACAGGCATTTTATCATGGAGAAGCTAGATGAAGGGCTGATATGCATACCCTTTCTACCTTCAGTACAACAGACATCAGATGGATTGACCAAGCCACTGGTGAAGATGGTGTTTGATAGATTTGTGAGCAAGCTGAGCATGTACAACATCCATACTCAGCTTGAGGGGGGTGTTGAGATATGTGATGTAATTACTTATTTTATTAGTAAGGGTAAAAGGGGTATTTTATGTTTTTATGTAATAAGCACAATTCCCTAGGGTGGGCAGGCGGCTCCTTATTTTGAGGAGTTTGATTAGGTTAAGTTTCCTTGATTATTATTCTATTTAAAGAGGATATCTGCCTCATTTTGTAACAGATCAATTATCAATAAAATAGAATCCTTTCCCTCAAATTCTCTACAACATAGGTAGAAAGAGGACGGACCATGATGGTAGAGCTACTCTTGGATCTGAAGGATGTAAACAAGCTAGAAAATGCCATAGTGATGCTAGGGTTGAAAATAACTACATGAAGGAGATTGAGCAAGCCCTCGACGTTGAAGGCCACCATACGATCTCTGAAGCTCAAGGCCTGAAAATTGCATGTGGTTCTGATGTTGAAGGCCACAATACAAGCTTTGGAGCTCAAGGCCCAAAAAATGCATGTGCGAAATAAGAAAAAATTTCAGCAATTGTTACAGTGGCAAGAGTAGAAAACTTAAAAAAAGTTGCTACTCATGTATGACTGGTATGACAACTTAGCACCTTGGTGATTAAATCAGATGGAAGGTATAAAAAAATAACCCACATCTTAAAAATCTCCATCATCCACTTTTTTAATTCTGGAAGGTATGTAAATTTGTGTATTTGAGGACATTGTTGATTCTTTTGGTATGTATGTACTCATGTCAACATATTAAGGCCTACACACACAATTTGCATAATTATCTTCCATTTTCTTTGCATAATCAGGCAACAATTATGTCATATATCCCCTTTATAATTCTTTTGGGCTACTGTGAAGGTTACATCTCTGATTTTCTAAGATTCTTTCACTTCCAAATTCTTATTACTTTTTTCACATGGTATTTAGAATAATGTTTTGAGGGTTTTGCTTTGGTTTTGTAGATTATTTACTATAGGGAGACTGATCAGTGTTCAATAAGATTTGTAACAATGAGCACAACGGAAGAAGATGAGAAGGCTATCGAAACATGCCACATATATGTCACCATTTGAGCTTTTTTTCAACTTTTTATGCCCGTTTAATTGTTGAATTTTGCTCTACTTATTGCTGCTTATATATTTGATGTCCAATGTCAGTTTGTAGCTCTTAAGTTGATGGATGTCGATAGGTATAGGAGGTATTGCAATTCAAACCTTGCTCTCTCATAAAGTCCGGTTTCCCCTCCTTCTCCGGCTAAATTACAATTTTGGTCCTCTAACTAGACACGTTTATCGATTTTAATCCTGGTTTTCTCCGGCGATAATTTTAGTCCTGTAAGTTGTCTTTTTTTTTTGCAAAAATAGTCCTGAACGCCGGAAAGACCACTTACAGGACAAAAATTGGCCTTTTCCGGTGACAATTTTAGTCCTGTAAGTGGTCTTTCCGGCGTTCAAGACTATTTTTGCAACAAAAAAAACCACTTACAGGACTAAAATTGTCACCAGAGAAAAATCAGGACCAAAATCGAAAAACGTGTTTAGTTAGAGGACCAAAATTGTAATTTAGCCCTCCTTCTCCTATGACTCTCCATCGACGGTTACAGTTGATGAATTCTTCTCCTATCCAATCAATGATTTCTACCAAGACTATGTAAAGGATTGACGTTCACTGACAACAGGCGTGTTAATTTCAAGTGAATATATTGGTGATGAACAACTGTTGAATCCGTGCCCAAGCGCAGTTGAATATTCTTCAGGTTCGGAGTTTTCTGCCATTCATTGCTATGAAAATAGTATGTTTTCATCTTAGTGCTCCGCTTCTTTCACAAATAGGTCTGCATTCAACATCGATTTTGTTACGACACACGTTTTAATTGTTTTTTTTCATAAAATTAAGGTCTAAGACTCTTATATGCACTTGAAATTAACAATATGTTATTGATTGGAACTGTTTTTTATGGTTGGTTGTTTGGTATTTAAATTCTTATAAGGGATGGGATTGTGGATTTCAACGTGAGAATGATATATGAAAATGCCTTTGGGGATTGAAAATGCATAGGAAAATCCACTTTGATCTCCTTCTCAATAGACCTTTACTCAATTTCTTCACATAAATCAGGTTAGTTATCTTCTGTTTCTTCTTTCGTTCATGATTTGATTTGGTTGCTTTTTGTGTTTAATGAGATGCCTTTCGGTTCAGAAGTAATGTAATAGACAGTAAGTGTGGTTTTTAGGGTCAATGCTAGAAAAAATCTTTCTCGTAATAGACATTTAAGGGTCTCATTTGGATTTCTTATTGAACTTATGGTATTTGACAAGTATTATGATAGAAAATTCTTCCAAATCCATCTGGGCCATTCACACTTTCTGAGAGGACCCTGCCAACCAACATAAGAACTTGGCCAGAATTGTCTAAGGAAAGATGGTACTGGAGTTGGGGAAGCACTTTCCATGGTTTGGTTTTCCTATCGGTACAAAACTTTCTTTGTTCCAATACTATTTTTCTACTGGAAGTCTAGAAGTTTGCTTACAAATTTGATCAAAAAAAATATTTTAGCTTGCACTTGAAATGATCAACCATATGGTGCATCAATCTACAAGAGAAGGCTACCACTCCACAACAAAGCCATCTTAGTAGAGATGCTTAGTAGATATGTAAAGGAAAGGTGGGCTTGAGGATGTTGCTAAGAATGATGGAAATGATTGATTGCCGTGAGAAGTACTACAAGTTTCCGGGTAAGAGTTTTATCATGAATTTTAGCCATGTATTTGTAATGCCTTTTATCCTGAGTTGTGCATATGATATTTGAATAGGACATTGAGCTTTCGAAAATAGTAAAATTGTGAGAACGCTATATATTATTCTTTAATTTGCAGGTGCTTTGAAGAATAGATTACATTCCAAGACCTGGTCCAAGACCTCATAAATGTGTTAGATAGGGCTTGACATATTGACACACACCAACCTATTAAAATGGCACTCATGGTGAAACCATTATGGTTTTTGTGCGTGTGTTAGGCAGGTAAATGATGAACTTGCACTTTCATTTAAATTTTGAAGTCGTCGATCCAAAAGGGTTTAGTTTATTTTATATGATTACGCTAAGTGCAATTTGTTAGTTTAGTTTTACTTTAAAAAAAGGGTTTATTGTACTTGCTGGACACAAAAATTGTTAACTTACTATTTCTGCTACTTGGAATTGTGAACTCGATTATCGTCTGTAGAGATGAGAAAGTATGCCGTCACATGTTGTACTTAATTAATGTTGTACTTAATTAAGATAATGAAGAAACCTCCTAAACAGTAAGCATGGTTGTTACCTTTGTTTCTATATTTTATTTTTGCAGGTATTTGTTGTGTTTTTGCTTTTCCGAACATGTTTGAAGAATTGTTGATGATTGGCAAGTTACAATGATGATTTATTGTTATTCCCCAGCGTTGTGGTGTAGAGGATGTACGATATTAAGATCCTTAGGGTGTGGTGCTTTGTAAATCAGGATAGAGCTATGAAAACTCCACGTTTTGTTAATTTGTAAAGAAACATTGGTGTGGTTCTTTTGCAATATTATGTTTTTAAATTACCTGGGATGGGAATTTTTTGTCATGTTGTATTGAAGCTATTCTTCAGATGAATTATGTTTGGTTTTGAGTGCATATTCACATTTGACATATTATAACCGTATTTATGTATACATGACCATATTTTAATTGTACTTTTTTTATCGTCCCGTGCATTATGCATGGGTTCGTGGCTAGTATATATATATATATATATATATATATATATATATATATATATATATATATATCTCCTTTATTGAAGTGGTGGCAGTGGCGGATGCAGGGGAGAAGTTCAGCGGAGTCATCCGTCATAAAAATATAGTAATCTTAAATTTTTTTCGGGTTGGACGGGTGTTTAGGTCAAAATTTCCGTGTCAGAACCGGGTTGCATGGGTAATTAGGTTAAAATTTCAGGGTTGGAACCAGGTTGGACAGGTAGTTAGATCAAAATTTGATTCTTACACCGAAACGACGTCGTTTTGCAAATATTTTTCTTTTTTAAAGTTCATTGGGATCACGTGAATCCACCCTTGAGTGGTGGTATGAAATATTAAGATACATTTTCTTTATTCTTCAAACAATTGTTGTCTTCTTCATTTGGTGTTATATCAATTATCAATTATTTTAACAGAAGTGAACTTATTTCAATTCAATGCGTACGTTCCCTATGTATCTGTTTTAATTTGACCTGCATTTGTCACTTGTTAAATATAATCTGGCCAGTGGTCCTTTCCCTTAAAACGTATTTTTCATTGCATAGGATAATAGTGACGTGTCCTAAATGCTAGCTCTCCCCTTTTTTGCTGGCGCTTTCGTTTTTGTATAAAGTCAATTAGTGGCCGACACCGTGTAAGGCACGGTGAATGCCCAGTGCAGTAGTAATAATGTAACAGATAACTGGATATAAGATATTCATATCTCACAACAAAGAAACTGTTAATAGTTAATATACATTAATACAACATTGCCATAGGGCTGGTTTTCATTACAAAAGAGTTGGTAAAAAACCATGGACGATACGGCACTAATCGAAGTGATGGTCACATGGCTTATGATGTTTTTCTCAAAAGATTAAGTCTAAAGGCTTGATAAAAGACCATAGACGACACAGAACTAACCGAAGTGATTGTCACATGCTTTATCATGCTTTTTACAAAACAAGCTACATATCATTAATCATTAAGATTCGTTAGAGAAGAGTCTTAATGGTGTGATATGTTGTTGTGGCTTACATAGAAGCACATTGGATTATTTATATTACAGCTGCAATTCCTCTGTTTTTAAAATGGCCAGGAACATATGCTAAGTCTGTTTATCTTTCCCCTTGAACTTCTTTGATGGAGTAGTATGGGTTGGATCTTCAGATGGATCCTCAAATGCAGTAGAAGAGGGATGGGCAAGGGATAGGCAAGATGGAATTTCATGTGTGGGTGAATTTATTGCCTTACCAGATGCCATTTCTTCAAAAGTTAGCATTCGTTTAGTACTAGTTGATTCAACTGGTTGTGCTTCTCCAACAGAAGGGATCTTAGCCACTTCTTCAAGTACTGCTTTGGTGGTAGGTGTGAAGAATTCTTTTTCGACAGCAGCATTTGGTGTAGAGGATGAAGATCCAATATGCTCGAACGGGGTAGGATCCCTAGAAGCAGTTCCACCATGTGAACCTGTTTGCTGAGCTTCATGGTACTCACGTATTTCAGCCTCGGTGTATATTTTCAGTATAGGATAGCAGCGCATCATTGTGCCTCGAGAAGCTCGGTCATAGTATTTCAGGAAACAAATAATATGCTTCTTTTCAAGAGCAGCTTCAACTTCTCTTGTCAAGGGTTTATTCTACGAAATAAATGGGAAACACATTAGCTAACTAATTACACAATAGTCAGTGCAGGATCATGTGTCATAGTATCTGTGGTGTGCATACCTCTTCAGCAGCAAGTCTTAGTTGATTGCCTGTGAAGGGCAGGAGCTTATCAATTTCGGGAGATTTGATGGTTGCTGTAACAACAGTGGTGCCATGACTCAGGAAAACACCAACGTCAGAGATACATTGGTTACGATTGAGCATGTTAAGATTTGCGAAACTCAAAACAGCATCAAAGAAGAATTAAGTCACAAGCAAGTAAGTTTTGTAGGCTGCGGGAAAAGACTATTACCGGTCAGTTACTTTTGTGTATTCCTGACAAGTCGAGCACATTATATTCCAGTCTGTATCTACGTCCAAGGGAGTGAAACACTTTTCACATGCTTCGAACTAGATTTTTTCTTGTGCAGGTAGGAAGGTCAGTGTACCTTCAGTCCAAACTGCTTTAGCCTGTATTGGAGAGATTGTATTTATATTAAGGGAAGTTAATTTAAATAAGAAGTGAGACTATCATGTTGGAAAATTACACTTTCAATGGGTGCAAGAGCAAACTCCAATGGAAAGATTTCAGAAGGGCGGGGTGGATGGAAAAGCCTAGCTGGATTCCTGTAAGCTCGATTTTCAATCAGTGTTGTGATCTCTGTTGCATGTGCTCCATACCTGGCAGCCGGATATGAGCAGTGTTATCTTTAACAAGCTGTATGTAAATGATGATAAGTATATGAATAGTCAAACCATTCTTTTAACGGTAGCTCCTCTTTGAGTGGTGGGTTCTCCAAGAAGTATGCATTTGTCTTAGTCCTGAGTGAGAGGCCTGCATTCAAATGAATAGATACAGATAGTGTTTAAGAAAAAATTAAAGGAACTGCACTAATGGACATATAATTCATTATTGAAGATAGTAAAATGTGTAAGCCACATAATTTTTGAAAGTAAACACCATACAAGTATTAAGCCAGACTACATGCAGAACATTGTTTTTATAGTTAAGGGAGTAGGAAAGATTCAGGATTGATACAATATTTAAGAAGGCGCACATAATATAATGGACATATCATTAGAACAGATAAATGACAGTGACTTGGTGTAGATATGTTAAAAGCGGGAACATGCCATTGAGTGTGGTGACTTTCAGTCCATATCCAACAATCAATGTTGGAATTTTGTACCTTGCGTGGACATTCACATCAGTATCAACCAGAAGATCATCCCAGACCCTCATCAGCATGGGAACCATTCTGTAGAAATATTTGAGCAGATAAATAGAATCTATTATGCTTAGAAAATTGTTGTACAGCACCGAAATGTTTCTAAATAAATGTAAAACCTAACTATTTACACTTACTCTTCGTTAATGATGACGAAGTCCCTAAGAGATGAAGATTCATCAGCTTCTTGCACTGGAAAAGCCTTGACAACCAGAGCTTTGATACCTAAGGAAAAAATGCACAAAGTCGGTAATCAACATCAGAAACATTATTTGTGAAACTAAAACATGTGATTCATGTGTATTAGACGATAATGAAGGCTTACAGATTCCACGTTCTTGATCAGCGTAGCGATAGAAGTCTGTGAATTTATCAAACTGAAACGTGCAGGGCAGTGAAGGTGGAATTGTTTCTGGATGAGGTTCAACAAGGTTCTTTCGATACAGGGTCCAAGTGTATGGATACTCTACAACCTTGTATTGTGGTGGAGTTTCCTTCACAGTTGCGTTCCACACATAATACATCTTGAATGGCTAGAGTGTGTTGGAGAAAAAGGCGACATTCTTATCGAAGACAATAATAGGGACTTTTGTTCCCTGGTAGAAAGGCAGCCCACGTAAAAAGCCAATAGGGCCAGCTTATGATAACAGTGAATAATGAAAGCAAGCAAGGTACCTTCATATCTATCACAATGTAGTTCCTATAGAGAGGGCCATTATCCTTTTTCTTTGCGTTGCGGCGTTCAACAACTTGAACCAAGACACACCATTTTCTTGTTATTGAAGGGGTAATTTGACGGGCATCAAACAATGGTCTATCCATCTGCTGAATAAACACAATGGGAAGGACATTTCGAATGGCAATATGATGGCAAAGTGTATTGCAGATTCTGCTATGCATTCTAGAGTGAATTAGACATAAATAATTGACAAAATAACATGGTAATTTTAATTTGGGAAAGCGTATGCAACTGGGAACATATGTTTCCGTCATTTGTGCATATGGCCATTTTTAACCTCTTATTTCAGTAGGCATGCTGTTCCAGAAATTATGGTTCATATTGGTTAAAGTACAAGGGTAATTATTAATAGGTAACATGAAGGTAGCATAACAAGCAAAAGATCAAGGAAGGCATACAAGCGGGTGGAACTACATGGGACAAACAACACATATGTAACGCAATACAGGGAAAAGCATAAGTTTCTTTTGATGTGCAGTAATAACAGAACCATGGCAGGGTTTTTCAGTGCAGGCATTTGCAAACCAAGAAAAGTGGTCAGATCTGTAACACCTCTTTATATACAACATTCCGTGTTTTTGTCTGCACAGATGCATTACATGTTGTGCTGCTTATGAAAACCTTAACATGGGAAGAAGTCCGTGCACGGGACAACGCTACATAGAGTTGACCGTGGGAGAATACGTGTTCTTTAAGGTACACACCCACAAAGTCAAAAGTCTGACCTTGTGATTTATTTATCGTCATTGCGAAGCATAGACGTACTGGAAATCTTATCCTTTTGTAAGGAACAGGGCAGAACTCACCTTTGGTTGCCTGCAAGGGTATTCTGGGTATGAAGACTTGCTTGCCTGCAAAATCTCCAACCACAATTTCAGCGTGAAGGACATTTTTCGAGAAAGTTTTGCAAATCAAACGTGTGTCATTGCACAATCCTTCGCCCGGATCTATATTCCTTAACAGAATAATCGGTGCATTCTGTTTCAGAACAAGCTTGTGTGGAGGCAAGCCATTTGGGGACAGACTATTTATCATATCTTCATAGATACCCTGGTCAGATGGATTAATAGTTTCATCAAACCCCATGTACTCAACCGGTGTACCTGGAAATTTGTGTATGATAGCTTCATTGATCTCATCAACAAACGAGTTTTTGGTTGTAAGTACAGCTTTATTCAGAAACGGGACATTAATGCTAGTTGTTTCTTGGAAGTTGGGATAGGCAACCGAAATAAATTCTTCTAGATCATCGGTGGTAGATAGCTGTGGATGGCAAATGTTATAAGGCAATGAGATTATGTCAATATCTTTAGATTGGTGTAACCATTTCCTACACCTAACAGAAAACCAGTGAATTCTGGATCTAAGCGGGTGCGCATGTTTAAGAACAGGCGTAATTGCCTAAGGTTTGGCCACAATGGATATTTAATCAATGAGGCATTAATGGTCTCGGATTCGGTCCCTTTAGGAACCACCGGTAAGGTCTGACGGAAATCGCCGCCTAAGACAACTACCTTCCCACCGAACATCACATCAGATTCTAATAAATCTTTGAGCAAACTATCTAAGGCCTCAACAACAATTCTTTTTGCCATCGGAGCTTCATCCCGCAGTATCAGCTTTGACTCTTGGATAAGGAAAGCTAAAGACGATTGTTTACTGACCCTACATGCTGAAATGTCTTCTAGATCAATTGGTATTTTGAATCTGGAGTGAGCGGTCTGGCCTCCGGGCAACAACGAAGCCGCAATACCCGATGTAGTTGTTGCCAGAGCTATATGGCCTTTTGACCTAACATGAGCTAAAAGGGCACAGTAAAGGAATGTTTTTCCAGTTTCGCCTGGACCATCTACGAAAAAAGCCCCTGGTTTGTTTTCGTAAACGAGACTCAATTATACTATCAAATGATGTTTTTTGTTCAGCATTAAGCAAGGTTTCTGATACTAAATCTAAGGTGGGAACAACAACACTTTGTTCTAATCTTATCTCTCTTGTGACGTCACGGGATTCATCAGAATGATATGGGAAAAATTCTGGACAAATGTTGTAATGCTTAAGGTTCTTACCCATGCCAACCAAGTAGGAGTTGATTTGTTGCAGCACCTTATTCCTTATTAAGTAGGGCGACAAGTCTGAATGAAAAGAAAAGTCGACATACATGCTACATTCAAATTTGGACCAAAGATCAGAAGGATTGTTAGGGCAAGAATGCACTAACAAATCAGCAAAAAGCTTCCTTAGCGCAGCAGGCATGTTGTACACTGCAACTTCTGACATGCATTGTTCTTGGCTATTATTTTGTTCCAAGAGCCCATGATCTAAGGCATCTTCATGGAAAGTTGGGAAAAGTTGGCCATCTACAGTTCTAAGGTGTGCGTATGAACTTGGGCACTTCACTTTACTTAGAAGCAAACGTAAAAAGTAACGTTCCCCCTCGTTTGGTTGTACGGTAACGACCCTACCAACTGAATTCCCTCTAGTACGGAGCTTCCATTTTTTTGTTTGCTAACCAAACAAAATAGTCAGGAAAATCTGAGTAGAGACAATTCTTTTCCTTGGCATTAGCATCAGTTTGATTCATTAGGAAAAATTCGGTTAGCATTGTCCTTCTATTCATTGGATCCTGAAGCACGCTAGAAAGAAGTTGTTTGTGCTTAAAGGTCACTGGGTGGTAATTCTCCAGATGAATGTGCATCTGGATGACTGGGTTTCATTTCAGTAATTGGGAACCTAAAAATGCGCTATAAAGATTCAGGCACCGAAATCCACCGGCCACTTCTATATTGCTCTATCTCATTAAGTTCATAGCAACTATTAGAAGATTGGTCAGGCTGATCTTGTTTTGATAAATTGAATAAGATCCGATCGCTGCCATTGCAAATGTACTTGTAAATGTACTTTACAGCTTTGATCGTTGAACAAACTTCAACGTTCATGTGATAGTCGAACTTTGCAAGGAGATAAGGGTTGTATGGGACAACCCAACGGTTGTCTAACCAAGCGCCTCTCACTTTTACCCGGACACCGTTATCTCTCCTATGATAGTTTGGGTACGCATCGTGTGTCACATTTGTTTCTTCATAGAAAGACCTAGGGTAGAAGTTTTTGCATGTCCCATTTCTTTTCATACACACATTTGTAGGATTTTTCACACCACAAGGGCCATGCAACATGTGCTTTAAAACTAATTTATGCAAGTGGGGATGCCTAAACTTATCAGGAATTTCAGCAGAAACAAATGTGTCAAACTCTTCAGGACGGTACAATTTAAAATTGTGGTTTGATAATGAGGAGGAAGTGTGCATAGGGTAGACCTCTTTTTTGAAACTCGATCACATATGTATATGCTGCAGTCTTGCCAAAGACATTCTTCTTAAACAACTCATTTTTCAGCTCCTCTAACTTAGCCCTAAAAACCCTACAAATGATGTCTGGCCTGTCTTGAGACTCTTCACCGTGTTTTAGATGATCCTTAATCTCTGGCCAATTAGCATTGCTTGTCATCGTCAGGAAGATATCAGGCCTCCCAAACTTTCGCACCAAAGACATAGCATCCAAGTATTTTTTTTCCTCATGTGCCTTGGACCGCCAATGAATGCAGCAGGTAAGATAACACGTTGTCCTATTTGACCACAACCTTTCTCACCCGTGGCATAAGCATCACAACTCCTTGTAGGAATTCATGTCTGATGTTCTCTTGCTGGGATACAAAATAATCTAACCTCTGTGTTTCTAGTTTAACAAACATATCCACAGCATATTGCTGGAATAGTCGGCCAAAGTGGAGTAAGTATGATTGATCAGCCTACCTAATTTGAAATTTATAGCAGTAATATTCGCGGATAGAAACAGAGTTAGGGTTATCTACAGGCACATTCATTGCTTGCTCCTCATGGTCAAGCAAAGTTTCAGAATCTTGTGCATACAAAGGATCCAAAGCAACATTCTTGCTCCCACGACTTACGCCTCTATTCTTACCTCTTTTTAGCACACCTTGTTTAGGGATGCCTTGGTGCCAACCTAGCTGTCCGTAAGGAAACACCAAAGGATATTGGAGGGGATCGTAGCATGCGTAGTAATACTGGATGCTATGAGAATGACCGCTGATGGTGTATATCTTAATGCTTCTGTGGTGGTTTTCAGTGCTATCTACTAAGATACCTACAACCTGGCTAACCAAGGATTTATTATAGATACGTTGGTCTACACCTAGGTTGCAATATAACCGGATGTCATGTTCCTGAAGGTCAGTTTCATTTCTTAGACTTCTAAAAAACTTCGCATATTGATTTTCTTTGAGGACAAGAAGAATTTTCTGCAAAGACATTTCATACAGCCTAGGACAGCTTAACAACCTATTTGCGACCTCATGCTCTGTATAATGAAGATAAAACTGCAAGTTTTTAGATGTATCCTCTGCACCTAACAAATATGGCATGAAGTGGTATACTTGACCTTGGACCCTAAATGTGTAGATACCTTTATTTCGCCTCGATAAATTCTTATCATAGGTTGCACCCAGAGAAGTGAAAGCCAAGTGGTTGTTGTAAGTTCTAAGGCATGATCTGAAATTATTGGATTCTTCAGAACCCGAAGTCACCGGATCAACCAAGATGCTGGGCAACGGAGTATTTACCAAAACAATATCTCCGTTGCTACAGCAGGAGCTGGGAGGTTCATGGGCAAATCTAACTGCCCCACATGAATCACAGTTGCCTACTTTGGGCAAGATATCAGGAGTAGACGTGATATTTACAAAAGCATCAAGCACAAGCTTTTTCACAAGCTTTTTCTTTTTCTTGTGTGTCTTTATGTGTGTAGGATTGGTGCCAAGGGGTATGAGATCAGAATCAGCACTTTGAGTGAAACCGGAAGAAGTATCAACCGGGGGCAAAGTCAATGTGGTTGAAGCCAGAATCTGACCACAAATCAGCAAAGGGGCGGGACCAACACAAGTATGGTTAGAAAGATAATTCGGCTCCAAGTCTGCCAACAAAGGCTATACACCAGATATTAGATCTGGCACAGTAGCCTTATGCCCGTCTGGGGCGTGGTGGGGTAGCAGGGTCTTGGTTTTACCCAACCTCACCCTAAACGACTACGTATGCTTACGCTTCTAAAAGCCCTATTAAATTTGCTGTTTGCATGGGGGTGTAAGGAGATATGGAAGCAGGGTTGTTTTGTTCAACTATATCAGACGACACACAATGGACATTTCTTTTTCTGAGTTTCTTTGCACACCATTTTTGGATAGCCAATTTTCTATAATTGTGAGGGGTGGACGCGGCACCAAAATCAGAATTTAATGATTCAGACAGAGCAGAACCGAATGCATGTACAGAAGTCTGGGCCTCACATAAGTTCAAGGGAAACATGGACATGTTTTGTGTGCAAGAAACCTGAAAGACCGAGTTTAAAAGCCTAACCAGAAAAGAAGCTAGATGGACAGAATGTATGCTTGCATAATGAAAGAGGCCAAATTTCATCATGACAGTGAACAACCATTCCTAAGATGTTGACAAACCAAGTGAACACACTATCACCACAAAACACCAACAACATTCCAGATCCAAAAGTGACCTATAAAATGAAGCCACTCCTAGTGCAAACATTAGGTTGGTTGATGCTAATAGAGTGAAATAAAAGCAGCTGTACATTCAAATGGGACACCGGAAGAGAACAACATAATAAAAGCATGTTCTTGTTTGTGCACGAAACCGCTCAATAGAAAAGCAACAGAAGTGAAGGGAGAACACATTAAAGTATCTATTCTACGTGCTACCCGAAAAACACACTAAAGCACCACCATACTAAGAACATTCACAGATTATAAACCCAGCATCATCTAGACAGCTAAAATAGATAACACTTGACTGGTGCAATGGTAAAAGAATTTATTCTTCAGAATAACGATCCTAAAACATACAAGGTGGAAAAAGGTAAAACAATAAATGCAGCTAACTAATAAAGTAGGTACAACAGCACCTAAAATCCATAGAACAGACCACAGATGAAGAAACTAAAAAAAACTAAAACAGGCATAACTAATTTGATAGCCATCAGAGAAACAGATGGAAGGAACACACCTTTAGCACAGCAATTTCTGGTTGTGAAATGTTCTGAAGCAGCTCTTAGAATCCTAGAATAGGCATGAAGAAACAAAGAACACATGAATTAACATTAGGTTGGGTCATGCAAATAATGTGAAATAAAAGCAGCCGTACATTCAAATGGGAGGAAACAAGCAGATTCCTATGGACTTTATATCCTAAACCTTCAGCATTTATACATATTATCCACTATAGCTATCCATTTTTGTGTGGCTTATGTCATGGCTAAACATCTTGAGTGTTCCTCTTCTACTTATTTTCTCTTATACATCCCAGGCTCAGATTCTTGTTTTTTTAACAGTAGCACTTTATGGATCCATTTATTTGGTTTTATCTGTCTCATATTCTTTATATTGATAGATGAAATCTGTCATCTTTTTACTCTCAACCTGTTTTGATCTAGTGGACAGAGGCATAACGATAAATGCATCTGACTAATAAAATAGCTACAGCAAGAACTCAAATCCATAGAATATATCACAGATCAAGAAACTAAAAAAAACCACAAAACAGACACAACTAATTCCATGGCCGGCCGAGAAAGACAGATGAAGGAACACACCTTTAGCAGAGCAATTTCTGGTTATGAAATGTTCTGAAGCAGCTCTTATAATCGTAGATCAGGCATGCAAAAACAAAGAACACATGAATTAGAATAGATGGTCCAATTTACAAATAATATTTATAAGAGCACATGTGAAAACAAGAATGGGTATTACCTGCAGCTCAATTGATCTGTGAAATGGCAAATACTTCAGTCTCTTCCCTTATACCGAAAAAAAATCAATACACAGAGTGGTTCAACTGTTCCAGAGAGTTAGTAGGGGAATGATTTCATTCCAGTTAACTTTGTACAGAAGCAAAGGAGTTGGGCTCAATTTTGTGGTTCTAAATTGTCTGGCAGACATGGTGGTTGGAAGAGCAGATGTGAAATTGGCCGGAGACATGACAAAATTGAAAGCAGGGGGAGGGGAGAAGGGGTCGTTTATGGGTTGAAAGAAGGAGAAGAGTAGGTGTAGCAGGTTTTTTGTGATAATTGAGGCAAAGCAATCGAAGATGGATTTGATACAGTAAATGAAAGTGCGAAAATGAACATAACACGGTCCGACACATTTTCAACACGACACGGTACGAGACGTGTCCGACACGTGGCGTCTGCTTGGCAAAATATTCTTAAAAATTTTAATGTTCTACGCATCTTTGAGACATTGTCGACACTCCCCGATATAGTATCGATACTCCCCGACTCTTCTAAATCCAAAATAAAAAATCCATATAGATCCATTTCGATCCAACCTACCATTCCTATAATAATTTAATAAATCATAAATCATACGCCGTGTTGAGTTTATATGTTTGTTGTTTATAAATAATCAATTTTCAAAGTTGTAATATTTTGTAGGTCAATTACAATTATTAGGGCCAACCACTAGGCCATGCAGACATGACACAATTTCTTTCGACGACATCTAAACAGGCCCGGCCCAACCACCAGGCCATGCAGACATGACACAATTTCTTTCGACGACATCTAAACAGGCCCGGCCCAACCACCAGGCCATGCAAACTGTGTTCTTAGGGCCAACGGTGCTCCGAGGCCCCAAAAAAAAAATTTATATAGATCCGATTTGATCCAACCTAATATAATGTGTTCATTCTTCTTATTTTAATCGATAAAAGGACGAATTTGAATCAATAAAGGGCCGGAAAAATTAATCAAAACGCTGAAGGCGGGAAAAAATATTAATGAATTCTATCTGTGATCATGATCGTTCATGTGGAGTGCCCGTCTTCGTACCCGTGTTACACAGGAAGATGTTGATATATTCCACCCATTTTTATTACCTTTTTTCCCCTAAATAAAAACCCCCAAAAAGAAAATATGGGGGAAAAAAAACCAAGAAAAAGGACGGAGGGGAAAACAAAATATAATTAATTTTCAAAGTTGTAATATTTTGTAGGTCAATTACAATTATTTTCGGCACAGCACACAATTTCTTTCGACGACATCTAAACAAGCCCGGCCCAACCACCAGGCCATGCAAACTGTGTTCTTAGGGCCAACGGTGCTCCGAGGCCCCAAAAAAATATTTATATAGATCCAATTCGATCCAACATAATATAATGTGTTCATTCTTCCTATTTTAATCGATAAAAGGACGAATTTGAATCAATAAAGGGCCGGAAAAATTAATCAAACCGCTGAAGGCGGGAACAAATATTAATGAATTCTATCCGTGGTCATGATCGTTCATGTGGAGTGCCCGTCTTCGTACCCGTGTTACACAGGAAGATGTTGATATATTCCATCCATTTTTATTACCTTTTTTTTCCCTCAATAAAAACCCCCAAAAAGTAAATATGGGAAAAAAAAAAACCAAGAAAAAGGACGGAGGGGAAAAGAAAAAGGAGGTGGCGCCACTTTTCAGCACAACATGAATCCCCCCTCTCTTCTTATTAAGTATTACTAGTTAACGTGAGCCGTGCAAGGCACGGTGGGCCCAACATAAATTGTTACCAACGATAATATCAAAGAATAGATCCCAACGTGAAATAAATTGCATAAGCTTAAACCGTAACAAATTCAAGCCACAAGACAAACATAGCAAGAGAAATATATCACATTTTCTCCAAAATGTAGCTCTTTCTTAGAGACATGAAGATTGTGAATCACCTCTCTTCCAGCCCTATCAGTAGTTTCCATCTACAAAATAAACTACAATATGATGTATCGGATTTAGCTTCGAATTTACGCAATTAAACATTATAGAAAAACAATTAGCGGATCATAACTACACGGTCAAATCTCCCGGGACGCCTAAGCTTCCAGATCATTAATATGCTTGAAAATGTGTTTCACTCATTTTCTATACGACATTTCTCTCTTATCATTAATGAATACATCATTGATCACGTGTTCATTCATTTGGTAGAAAAAAACACGTGTCAAACAGACTGAAGAATATAAAAAATGATTTGGTATTCCAACGTCAATTTTAGTGATATTCGTACTGCAAATGGCCGTCGGTTTCACCGACGTTATGTTGTTCAAAATAATAAAAATATTTATTGTGGTGTCCACACGGTTTTATTCAATTGTTGTGTCGAAATCCAAAATTTCCGGTTCATTGAAATTTAAAATTGAATACGTACTGTCAGTTGAAGGTACTAAAAATGAACCGTATCGAAATATAGACTTTGTTGTGTATAATATTCAATTGTAGTGTCGAAATCTGTTCGGAGGATTTTGCATCACTAAACAAAAACAATTTATAAACCCAAACCTATATGCAAAACTAACTCCTAACCGACCGAATATCGGGTAATTGCTAGTAAAGCGGGATAAGTAAGGGGTCGATCCACAGGGAATTGGGATGTTGAATCTAATCTTATTAATTCCTTTCAATTGTTACTTACGAAAACAAATCAACGAAAGAACAAACATAAAAACACATAGAAAAATAAACATAAGCTAAGAATAATAAAAACGACCTAAACTAAAGATACATGAGATTAAACATTACACAAACTAAGTGATTTCAATCCAAGTTCATCTCATGATTTTAATTCAATATTGTGGTTTCACCTTTACACGAGATACAAACTCCTAATTCCTTAGTGAATCCGTTTCTCAAGCTATGAATTCCTAATCCCTTAGTGAATTCAATTATCGATCTCTCCTCTTCCGAATGTTGAGACCAATTTCCATACAAAACGAAGGTGTAGATTCAAGTTAACTCCCGTATTTTAGAATCTAGCAACCTAGATAATTAACTAATTAATTTGTCACGAATTAACGATTAAAGATCCTATCTTTCTATGGTGATCTAGCCTAACAACGATTCTCATCTACGTTAGACAACAATTAGCAACCGATCTCTCGATCTAGTCACACAATAGCATCATAAAGCGCATAGAAAAATACAAAACGAATTAAAAGCTCATGAAAACAAAACAAGGATTGAATAAATTAAAAGGATTAAACTCACATAGTTTGGTACAATGGATGATCTCCATGAATCAACAACGAAAAGAAAAGCATCCTAATCTAACCCGGATCACCCGAGCACAAGGCTCGGGTGATCGGCCTTGAAAACCTCAGAGGGGCGGCTGCTTTGTGTGTATTTTTTCGTGTAAAAATCTGATGATATTAGGGTTGGGACGATGCGGCTTTATATAGATTTCTAAGTCGGCTGGGCCTAAGTCGGCCGTGGACGCCCGTCCGCCTTGTCAGACGCCCGTCCAAGAATCTTGACTTTGTTCCAGACATCCGTCCATGCTGCGTCCAAACTCTCTGTATCAAATTTCTCTCCTGGACGCCCGTTTAATATTCTGGACGCCCGTCCACTCTGGACGGGACTTGGACGCCCGTCCAGCTGGATCAACACTTGATTTCTTTCCTTATATCCTCTATTCTTCCATAAATCTGATTGATTCCTTTCCACTCGAATTTATCTCTTTAAAAATCATCTTTTCCATCAACAATGTGTATCTACAATGTAGGAAAAACATACCAAAGCGTAACGATATTCCAAAATAATATAAAATCACAATTTAAGCACATAATTCGTTACGTTTTGCAATTTAACTATTAAAAACACCACTTGCTCAATATTTCAATTATAAAGCTCGATTTCTATGAAAAACATCCACATATGGGGGAAATTGATATAAAATATATCCTTATAAAACGTATAAAATCACCCTTAACAAAATCGAATCGAGAAATCGAAAATTTTCGGTTGATTGAATTTTAAAGCCTCCTTCGGTTTATATATAAAGATAACCGAAATTCCGGTTTTACCGAAAGGAAAAAAAAATTGGGTGTCACGTGTCAGCCCAAGAGGCTGCCACGTGGCATCTTGTGGGCAAAGTGCCTTAGCACTTGATAGATATAAGATTCACTCATTTTCTATACGATATTTCTCTTTTTTATCATTAATGAATACATCATTGATCTCGTGTTCATTCATTTGGTAGAAAAAAAACACATGTCAAACAGGTTGAAGAATATAAAAAGTGATTTGGTATTCCAACGTCAATTTTAATGACGTTCGTAATGCAAATGTCTGTCGGTTCCACCGACGTTATATTGTTCAAAATAATAAAAATATTTAATGTGGTGTCCACACGGTTTTATTCAATTGTTATGTCGAAATCGAAAATTTTCGGTTGATTGAAATTTAAAACTGAATCCGCACTGTCAGTTGGAGGTACTAAAAATGAACCGTATCGAAATATACACTTTGTTGTGTATAATATTCAATTGTTGTGTCGAAATCGAATCGAGAAATCGAAATTTTTTGGTTGATTAAATTTTAAAGCCTCCTTCGGTTTATTTATAACGATAACCGAAATTCCGATTTTTACCGAAAAGAAAAAAAAATTGGGTGTCACGTGGCCTCTTGTGGGCAAAGTGCCTTAGCACTTAATAGATATAAGATATTAGGATAGGAAAGGTAAACTCTTTACTAATTAAAATGTCATTTGGGGAGGATATATATATATATATATATATATATATATATATATATATATATATATATATATATATATATATAAGTAGGAAAGCTCGTGCGATGCATGGAGAACGTTATATTTAAAAAGTAAACGTCGAAGGAAAATAATATGTTAAGAAAAAATGTCGTGTTTAAATAAACTAACATATAAAAAAATGATTTTATTCATAAAAAAGCTCTTATATATAGATTAGCAGGTAAAATCTATCTAGCCATAAACCCGTGCATGCAAGGGCGATGTAAATTATATATAAACATACATGCTAATAAAACAAATTTAAAATCATAAATCAACCCCATTCATAATCTAATTACTTCATCTTTTAATTTTTTGGGGACCTAAGAAATATAATTTCTTTATGACATAGATGTCAACATTAAAAATCCAAACACAAATATTCACCAAGTTACTGCAAAGAAATAGCGTGGACATGTAGCATAAATGGGATGGAGTCAAACAAACGTATAGCAGAGGAATGAAGATGATCACCATTCACCGTATTTTGAAACTTACGATTCTTGACACCAAAATCCAAGTGAAATATGAGACTCCGTCTTCTCATGGAATTGCACTTGAGTCTATCATTGCAATCCATTGAACCGTGGGCTTCTGCATTTCAAAATTTTCACATGAAAGTAACTAACTTTTCAAGAGAAACGCCTTAACAAAACAATGTTGTATGGAATAGTGAATTTTCATAGAGACAAACATGCTTGTAATAGCTTTCAAGCATCCAAATGGCACCTCCCAAATCAAATCACGATCCCAATTATAATTGGTCTTGGTAAAGAACAATCATGTGCACATGAGTGAAATATAGAAATCTAAAACAAATTCTAAATAATGAGGTAACTAACCTTGACCGGCCGATTTCATTCATGTTTTCATAATAAATCTATCATCTTGATTCAAGAAGGGGCTTCGAGCTCCCTAAAAGCACCATCTCCGCAAATAGCCAGCATGTAATCTGCAGGACCGAGTTGGAACAACCGCCTCGAATGTCCTCTAGAGGCATAAAAAAATAAATAACATAAGTTTAATATAATTTTATCCTTAATCCTACTGAAGTTGATAGTAGAAAATCTAACTTTTTAATGGTAGTTAAGACTCTAGGCATTCAAAAAAAAAAGTGAAGGGAAAACAAACCTAAGCATCTGGGGACAGAGGATGAAAATAAAGAACATAAGACATATACTCTCATGTTATGTCTTGGGAAGACAATAGACTCATTACTCTCACAATGAATACCTTTGAATGTGAAAATCCAAAAGAAATGAGAGAAAACATCCTAAAATTGAACGGTAGAGAGTTTCTGTTAGCCAAAAATTCATGCAACTTCATAAACCTTGAGCCAAATTATGCCAAAACCCCCTCGAAAAACAAAGGCATACATGACTCTACTGTCTTTAGCATCCAATTACCCTGCAGCAATGAAGAAAAAGTATGTGATTTTCATACCCTGTGAATCACATTCATGAGTAAAGAAGCACAAAAACTAAATAGGTAGGGATACACGTTTAATATTCTTCTATTGGTATTCGGTAATGGTAATATGAAGCTTGAACAAAACAGCAGAATTTCCGGAAAAGAGATATCAAATTAAGATATCAATATGAAAGGAAAGAAAATGGAGGAAACGTGGCAAAATTTCTAAACATCAGAAAATTAAATGGAGAGGCAAGAAGAAACCACCTTGAAAATTGAACTATTTTCTTTCGTCCTAAACAACCGATATCGGGCCAGTGCTCCTGAACATCGTCATAAGGGTCAAACAACACTACCCATCCTTCACGATGATTGTGATTCCTCGGTACCATTATAAAGCCGATGAGACATTTATCACCTATCCGCTAGAGCTATCCGATGAGACAATTTAATCACAGTCATACATTTGTCATATCAATATAACTACCTACTTAACAAGACAAGTATACGCAACGATTTGAGTGGATTTTTTTTTTTTTTTTCTTGCTTCTCATTGACGCCCTTGTATATCATTTATATGAAAAGGAATCTTCTCCTAATCCATTTTCTTAATGTTGTATGCTGAAATGACATGTTTGCAATGACATGTTGAACATGTTTATCATGCAGTTGTGTGTGGAAATCTCTTGTTTTTTCCCTTACTATTTCACTAGTATTCATGGTTGTATTTATTTGGTTAGAATGAGCATGTTCATAGAGCTATATTAAGTGCGTCTTAGAATGGTTCGGATGCAGCTTCTGAAATTCTATAAAACGAGTCAACCAAAATGGTCTGTGTCTTTTCCTCCTTGTTTTTTTTAGTTTCGTTGTGTATGGCCGTGTGTATCCATTCTTGAAATATGATAAAATTCGCAAATGTGTTGCTCTGTGTTATTGTGTATGTCTAATTTGTCATAGAATACTACCGGTATCAATTCTTTTGTTGATATATTGGTTTTTTGACAGCCTTATTGTATTGTCTTTGATAGGAATGTGTTACTTTGTATGTCTAATTTGTCATAGAATACCACCGGTTTGTATGTCTAATTTGTCATAGAATACCACCGGTTTCAAATTCTTTTGTTGACAAATTTGTTGTTTGACAGACTTCAATTCTTTTGTTGACAAATTAGTTGTTTGACAGACTTATTGTATTGTCTTTGATAGGAATGTATTCTATGGTGATATTTCATCTCTGGTTGGTTGGCCGAAGATATTCAAGTATTCAATGTTTAGCAGCCGATGTGAATTTTGGTGCAAATGCACTGATGTATTCGTGACATTTGATCTTTTGATATTGTATGTGTGATCATGGTGTATATGTGATCATGGCGAATTCAAACATCTCCTGTATCTATTTTACACCGATTTTGTATTTACTTTGTGCATATTCCTGTATGGCTTATCAAACTCCTTGTTTCGCATCACTTCCTTGTTTACTAGCAATGTGATGAATAGCAGGACTAGCTTATGAGTTTATTGATGTCTAAACGGATAATAAACAAATTAAGATCCTCGAAAAATTTACTAGCAACGTGTAATTTTAATAGTGAGACTAAAAAAAAACCCTCAATGGTCAAACAAATATCTATTTCAATTCACAAACACTAATATACTAGAGATAAAACATACACAAATATAGACCCAAAAAAAAACTCAATGGTCAAACCAATATTTATTTCAATTCACAAACACAAATATAGTAGTAGAAATAAAACTCAATGGTCAAAACAATATCTATTTCAATTCACAGTAGTAGAAATAAAACGTACACAAATATAGACCAAACAAAATGAGATGATATTACAATTAATTTATATTACATGACGTAAAGTCAAAACAAAAAGCACATTCCAGTTAAAGCATCAATTCGGTTGCCACAACAACTAAAGCATCAATTCAAGTTTCCAGTTTCCAGTTTCCAATATCAAAAAAATTCCAGTTTCCAACAATCGATCCCTCCCCTTTTCCCCAAAATCATTTTCCGGTTGAAACTAAACAAGTCCGAACCTTAGACGTCCAATTAACAGATTTACGACTAAGTAATAGCGTACAAAATTGGTTAGAACTCACTGTTCAAAGTCGAAGTCGCGATTAGGGTTTTTTTCCCAGCAAGCAATCGACCCAAGCTACTTGCTTTTCTTCAACACATCTTCAATGGAAATGACGATCGAAGTTCTTCAACCGGACATTAATGCCGGCAAGGACGGAGGTAGTATAGAAAGGTAGGGGGGCTAAGCCCACCCGGAAAAAAAAATATTACACTAGAAAATATGTGTAATCTAGTCGGATCCATAAAATATTCTTAATCCAGCCCACCCGACGAACTCGATATAGTCTATTAGCCCACCCCAAGTTCAAATCCTGGCTCCGTCCTTGATGCCGATCTCGAATGGATTCTCTTTCCCGTGTGAAGAAGAAGAAGAAGACGGCGATGAGGGAATCTCCGGTGCCGCCGTCTTCAACGCTAACTTGGTTTCTGTGGAAGAGTAGGGGAATTTGATGATAAGTGTTTTGAGTATTATGATTTATGGGTTCATACTTCCCAGCTCGATTCGATTAATTTTTTATTCTATTTTATAAACTTAGACGCCAAACAGTGTCGTTTTTGAATGTATCCGCACTGCGGTCACCCTACATCAGAACGACCCGTGAAACTTGGGGTAGGACACAGCCACACGTTTACTTCGTATGGACATCAATTAGCAGATTATATTTATTTATTAATTTTGTTATAAAAAATTGGTAGGTCTTTTTGTTTTGAGAATTATTTGTGTCACCATGAGATTGTTACAACAAAATATCACAGCACTTCATTGATCTTTAGAAGACTTATAAAGAAAATAGACTCACATCATAATCATTGGCTGAAAAAAAAAACTATTATTTGCTGTGTTGTGCAAATTTTATAATTACATTATCACTATTCTTTTGGTTTTTGATTGATTTGTCAAAGTCTCTCCCCTTACCCCCACCTCCACCCCACCCCACCCCCACCCCCACACCCACACCTTTTTCTCAAGTTAGTAGATGATTTTGGTATCATAAATATGCGACCAATTTTTGAAATATAATTTTATCAGTAACGAGGTGCATAAACGGAACTTCTACATTTCTAAATATTAATAATTATAGAGTATCTTACATAGTTAAACAATGTTTAAATGTTATGAATTTTAGTTTATAATGCGTAATACTATCATTAAATTAATAACTGTTGACGATACCGGATATTGTTATCGAATAATGTGGGTCGATAACGGGTGAGTGGACTTTGAGAGCATGATCCTAGCTATTAGCGATTGGATTGATTTGTTGATGAGAAATAATTGGCCATTCATGACTGCCTACGTACCCAATATGAAGGGATCAAGACGAACGTAATTCTTGATATATAGTTAGGATGATGATGCTTTATATAGTCTTCCTACGTTGGGGAGATGATTGCGCTGCGCTTGAATCCGTGGTCAATGACATTGTTCCTTTAAGAGGCAGTCATGGAACAATAATGGGCCTGATGACGAGATTCAATGAGTAGTTACAGGATCATGGCTTAATGCCTGGTTAATCGAGTGTTACCGTCATCTAAGGTTGGGTACCGCTTCTTTATCCGGAGCAAAACGCCCGACACAAATATAATTAAAACTTAATCTAATTATATACGTAATCCTTACACAATCAACATCATAGTTCAAAACGGAAACAAAACGATGGACTCGGGAAACTGAAGAGACCGATCCAACGATCGAAAAGAAACACAAGCTGAATCGAAAACATCATTAAAATATTTAATAACTTATACTCAATAGTCAAGGTACTAATTAACCGTTACAACCTTGATAACTACAACCAGAAACTACCGTGCTCAAACACTACAATGTAAGAATTATCATTTAGTAAAAGATAATTATATGTGGCCCTTAAGTTATTAATAATTATGTTGGTAAATAAATTATTGGTTTATTATCTAATTAAGGGTATTATGGGAAATCCTATGATGGTTAGGGTTTTCACTCCGGAATATTCCATAATGCTTTAGGTCCCTAGTCTTGTCTATATATAGGCTAGCTGCCTGTGTACGCGTCGGTTGGTGATCATACGAGAAAATAGGCGTAGACCGAAGGCACTAATAGCACCATATGATGTCATGTGCATATGGAGTTCTTCTCTATTTCAGGGCTTGGATCGCTGTGGCAAAATGGAGTCGAATAACAATGGATGTAGGAACGATCCAGATGATTTCTTCCGCTTCCGCTTATTCAGGTAATCTGAATATATCGTTTTCTATCATGTGGTATCGGAGCCACCTATACTCCATGTTATGCGATCTAATTATGTATATGAATTGTTTGTATCGTTTTGAATAATTCATATGTTTATTCAGTCACCATAGATTACATTGATTTCCAGATAGGAATCATTCGTCATATTTGACTTAAAAATAAAAATAAAAACTATAATTGTTTTTTCCGGCGGATCACCGCCATCAGTTGAGCACCTACTTTAATCACCCGCCGCCGCCGTTGGTGGTGACAGGCCACATCAAGGCTGCGTTGGTAGCCACGGCGCCTGCATACGTTCGCCGGACCACTATTGTTTCTGGTGGCGTCAAGGCTGCAATGGTAGCCATAGCAAAAAAAAAAAAAAAAAACAATTTGCGTTTTCAGCGGCAGAGAGGGATGACCATCATGTAGATGGCATTATTACTGTTGAATTGTTTCAGCATGAATTACTGGTGGGTATGGCTCGACACCAGTGACCAGTGTCATTGAATTAGGTTTTGACATTTTGTTTTTCTGGACCTTTTTACCCATCTATTTGTCGGTAAGTAATACATTAATTAAATAAATAAAGGGTTGCCCATCAAGTGGTTGTATAATTGTGTTTTGTGTTTGAATTAAGTTGCGTAATTTTTGTGAAGTTCAACATATTTGATATTTGATGATTTTCGGTTATTGTATATAATAACTAGCGCACATTATTGAGTCCGTGCGTATTTTATGAAGATTATTAAACCGAATCTTACGTGCCATATGAATAATAATTTATCATATTTTGTTAAATGATAAATGGCAACACATCGAAAAACAAGTCCCATTGAGTTACGTGACTAATGATGTTGATCATTTATATAATACCAATTTAAGTTTAATTTATACTCATTTTGTGTACTTTTATTGTACATACTTTGTGATAAATAAATATCGTCACATTTTGTTAGCCGTAGACATTGACATTAAGCTTTAGTCACATATAATTTGTTTCTCCAACATATGGTTAAGGAATGACGTATTTTCATATTCCGCAATAAACCTGTGTTTATACGTCGCATTTGTGACATATAAAGACTAGTCACATTATGATTAGTGGTTCGATTATGACATATTTATGATATAATTATTATGGAGGCGATAAACATGCATACTTGAACCATATTGTAAGTATTAAATTGCACATATTTATGTCAACATAAGATCTAGTTGACTTATGTAAAGTTGTCAATATTTTGAATGTCAATGGTGTCAAATGTTGGGTGTAGCGCGTGATTTTGAACGTGATGATGCATAAATGTTTTGATCACTATATGTGAAGTGATTGAAAATTCATCGATATTCAGTGGAATTGACTAATGGTTCAATTAAATGGTGTGTCGGTATAAGAAATACATTTGTATTTACCCTTATTTAGTAACTTCTAAAATATGACATGTCATACGGTCGATTTTGAGTATAGCCGCAACAGCTCAATGAATGACAAAATACTTAATCACGTATTGTTGGTGATTAAGAAGACGAAATTGATCGCATCATGTTTAGGGATCAATTTAATGCATATTTTAGCTACAATTAAAGGGTTGATTGACATATATGAGTGAACCATATCTTGTTTGTGCATTTGGTGGAACCTAATAATTAACTGGTTAAACTAATTAATGTTGTAGTCTTTTCATATCGTTATTGAAATACATTATTTGATTGTTTGTATTAAATGAAGAGACTATATAATCAACCGTATGTGTCACATTAAGATATTACTTTTTCTTGCATCTCTCGGAGTAGCCACAGCATCCGGAATGCATGAGAAGTAATGCAGCGATTAATCACATAATGTTTAGTAATTAAATGAGTGACTCATACATTTCGGACCAATTAGTTCATTTAGATAATGCCCGGCCCCACAGGGAGGCAATTACCTTTATGAGACTAATTGAAATAAGATGGAAATTAGCATAAAGATGAGGAGATTTATCTTATGCCCACAGGTACAGATGGTCTTACTCTATACAGTTAATTCTCCAGTCTTATTATTTATGATAGTAAATTCTATGTAGTGATTACGGACCTCTACCCACGGGAAGGCCGTGAATTTACTTTTAATCGAATTAACATTGGTTGATTACGTCTAAGGCAACTCATATGATTGATTTCGGAATGCATTGGTCGGGATCTTGTAATTCGTATGGGTGCTCCACCACTCACTACGGAATCACATTTATCAACTGATGGGTTGATTTATGAGCATTTTAGCGAATCAATCGCTTATGTTGGTGCTCTTAAAATAAAATTTAACCATTTTTTAAATGCATTTCCATTAAGGATAAAGTTTATTTTGACCACCCTAATGTTAGAGTTGTCCTCAATGACATATAATAAAATTGTTCAGTACGTACTTCTCATAATAGAAATTGGGTTATTAGTGTTGGTTTGTAGATCATTTTGGATTACTAATATTATGATTTTCCTATGGTCTTGGGTGATTTCTATTTGTGATAGTGTAATTAAATACATTTGTCATGTTCAGAGTGTTCATAATTTTATGAACATAGAGAAACACGTGGTCTACAGTGTATTTGATCATTTGTATTCTGGCATGATGAGTGAATTTTGTGAGACATATAAGGAATATCGTATTGTCTCATTTTAAGAAATTACACTTAGAGGTAATCTTGTTCCTATTAGTTTTGGTTAGGGACATTAAAGTATGTTATCTCATGGTACGGAAATTGCTATGTGTTAGATCTCATATTTAGTTGTGATATTAGGTGAAGTGTTTCAGATCTTTACTTCACAATGTCAATTGTACGTAGGTCAAATTTTCATCATTAGATGAAATTATGAGGCTATCATCTTTTGGATAGTGAATCTCTCGTGCTCAACTTAAGATTTCAAATCTTTATTCTGTGGAGCATGATAGCCTCTTAAGTTATGTCTAACCTACATTAGATAGTTGACATCAATGAATATATCCTTTGTTTTGACATATGAAGTGGCGATATACTTCTCTAAGGTAAACTAAAGTTGTGGTGGGTTGTAGGGCTTAATAGCTTTATTTATCACCATGACTTGAGTTTGTCGGGTTTGTATAGGGCAAACCATTAAATTTACTCGTTATGTCGAATTTTTAGATGAGATCATGATATAGTTAGTGTCTTTGTTCAATATTTTGGATGGCTTGAGTATTCGTCTCATATTTTGATATCATCCATTATTGTGGCTTCTTATCCTTACTAAAGCTTATATTGTCCACAAAGTTTTTATGATTTGAGGGTAAAGTATGCTATTTATGATAGTATAGAACAAAAGACATTTATGGCGGGAAAAATATATGTCATTTTCTCCTTGAATGATCCAATCACGAGTTATTTGTACCATCGTGTGATTGAGTGGGAGAATCCCGTCAAAAATGACATTTATTAGTATCCTAAGGAGTTAAAATATATTTGAACATTGTGTAATATTGTTAGATTCTCTTCAAGGTTGTCATTTTGACAACATTATGTTGTGGAAAGAATCATGCTGAAACATTACACATTCGGATTTGACCTTGGTGTGACTAGAGTTTATGACTCTTGATATGTAATTTTGGTCAAATGAAGTGTTCATATGCAAATAGATATTTTGATAGATTCATTGGAATCAGAAGAGCTTGATCACATATTCTAACATAATGTGAAGTTAGAAACCATAAGGATTTTGGGAAATGCTAATTGAGTGAGAGTGATTGTTCTAAGTGATTAATAATAAGGTGAATTGCATCATTCTGCATTTCATTGAAGAAGCTTAATTGATTCTAAATGGAATATGTTATACTTCATATTAAGAGAGTCAATTATAGATTGATCACATGTTGAGGACAATCACATATGGTATCTACTCATTTACAAACCACTAATTACATAAAACAGTGAGTAAATTTCTCGATTTTTAAAACCTGATTCTATTTGAGTTGTGTGCATTAATCTATCTGACAATTGGTTGGATGAATTAGTTCTTAAGAACATTATTATATTATGAGCATTGTTACATCCTGAGAAAATTCATGTTTGTACTAGTCTTTTGTTATTCATTATAGAGTTCCATATTGATGATTGAATAAATCATTTGGGAACTCATTCTTGTTATGATGAGCAAAATAATGCTAGATTTGTTGTTGAGAATTTTCTCTATAAGGAACTTAAGATTATCAATTCTTCTATACAGTTACTGAAGAATTTTGTGCCCGTTTTGTTGATTGTAGCTCATGATAGAAATATGGTTTATTTAACCATTATAGTGGTTGTCATTTGTGTGATTAACCACTGAAATGTACACAACATGTGTTGGAGAACAAAAGCACTGAATAATTGTTTTCGGTTAGCAAGTATTTATATGGATTTTATAAGCTTCTGATTTGTTATACTGGTTTACATTGTAATGATGTTTTCGACCAGTGGGAGTATTAACCATATTTTGTTAGAGCTATACTTATGATAAATAGTTTCCTTTAAAGTATATGTTGTATGATTTTGGCGAATCTCATATCGATATAAGAGGTTCAATGAGATCATCTATGTCAAGATCTCGTTAAGCTTGCATCAACTACCTTTAAAGGTGAACTTGTGTATTGATTAGAGTAGCTCATTTTTAATAACCGAAAATTTTGTGTAGTTAAGACACAGGCTTTATGAGTTTTGGCCTATGGTTGTTGATCGATGCTGCTTCTGGCCAAATTTTTGACACATCGCATCCTCACTCATATGAGGAATGATTTTGATGATGAAATTAGCAAATCGACATTTATGGGACACGTTGTCAGAGGTAAGCTAGCTATAAGACAAGTGTCAAGTAAGTGGAATAATATGACAATATAGATTGTGTATTTTGCCGGCTTATGTTATCTCACAATCATATTGTACTCGTATTTGACTTATTGACACATAAAGATGATTCGTACGAATTCTCGAAATTTGTCAAAATAGACATCATAGTGATGTAGCAATTACATGAAAGTGCACCGAGTTCATGTGTGAGTGAATCCATTTGGATTCTGGGACCCCGAATGACATATTGATTAGCTCATTCATAAAAGGTTTACTTGGCTGGTTGATATTGCACATTGTAATTTTGGAAGGGAGTGTTTGTTTTTATTGAGCATAACCGCCATAGTTCTTGTGTATGTATTGATCGGTTGAAGTTGTGTTAATAAACCAAAGAGTGACATTTTGAGCATGCAAATCCGTTGTCATTCATTAATGATGTGCCAACATAACTTTTCGGGCCAAGTGGGAGAATGTAAGAATTATCATTTAGTAAAAGATAATTATATGTGGCCCTTAAGTTATTAATAATTATGTTGGTAAATAAATTATTGGTTTATTATCTAATTAAGGGTATTATGGGAAATCCTATGATGGTTAGGGTTTTCACTCCGGAATATTCCATAATGCTTTAGGTCCCTAGTCTTGCCTATATATAGACTGCCTGTGTACCATCGGTTGGTGATCATACAGAAAATAGGCATAGACCAGAAGACCTAATAGCACCATATGATGTCATGTGCATATGGAGTTCTTCTCTATTTCAGGGCTTGGATCGCTGTGGCAAAATGGAGTCGAATAACAATGGATGTAGGAACGATCCAGATGATTTCTTCCGCTTCCGCTTATTCAGGTAATCTGAATATATCGTTTTCTATCATACAAAAGATATGAGGGAATCTATACCCACAATACAAGAGATTAAATATAGAGGTAAACTTCAACAACAACCTCTTTAGAGATCACTCCTTAGCGACCTTGAACACAACCTACACCATACCACCAGGGGCGGCTGCAGGAATTGGGTGACACGGGTCAGGGATCGAGATCGACACACTGTATTATAAATTTTTAATATCTGACACGGGTCAAGGGCAAATATTTGAAAATTTTAGCGGGTCAGTAAGTAGATATTAGTACATAAAAATTTTAAATTGTGTATAATATACATAGAAATTTTTTTTTTGTTTTTTTGTTTTGGGGGGTCAGGTGACCCTTTTCTTAGAAGGTGGCGCCGCCCCTGCATACCACATCCTCGGGGTCTGGAAAAACAATAATGAAAGGGGTAAGTACTAATGTACTTTGTAAGAGCACTATGTACTAGAATTTCTCAGATTTGTGACGGAAATTCGAGGTAGAAAAATCGGATGACAAAGAATACCAAACATATATTCGTCTACACTTACTACCACATATGTTATAAAGTGCTCATGCCCCTCTACTAGTCCACCCACTAAAACCACGACCAAATAAATTTGTATGATCTAAGGATACTTTGAACGAAGATGGTATGCGCCGTGACATATTGAGAAAGTCAACACGACTCATATTTCCTAAATATTTTATACCCCGTATTGACTCGTTTTACTTAACTCTTAAGACATTTCGCTCGGTTTCGGTACGTTTTACACCATTTTGGCATTTACGAGGCCTAGGGCATTTAATCCGGGAATCTCTCTTTTTGCGCCTTGGTATTCAAAGAGGGCGTCACACTTTGTCTTATGTGTAACATGAATAAAGAATGCTATGTCCACAATAAGATGAACATAAGAATGTTATACAACACATTTTACAACATTAATCATGGTGTGAAAAATATTAACTGATGTTGGTCCATCATGATCAATAATTTAAAAGTGCTTTGTAAAATTGTGTTGTGATTATATTGTTATGAATACTGCATTTTTAAGCACAAATAATTTTTTATGTGGCATCTTAATATACGGCCACATCACATTTAGACATCTACAAAACAAAATTATAATTTGGGATTGATAATGTGTATTATAGATGTATCTACATAATTTTGTCTCCATGTATGAAAAGACAAAATTCAGATACTGATACAGACAACAGCAAACTTGAAGATCAGAATTCAGAGAAATTGAAGACCGATATTGAATCGTTTTTGCTTTCGGATTTTGTTTCATCACATATTGTACCTATAAGTGGTTTATTTTTTATTATTTTTTTGAGACATAGAGTGATGTACTCTTTCCTATGACTTGGATTTCCCGCTTCTCTCATCAACATCACAACCCAGCCTCAGCCTCCAACTCCCCATCACAACAATATTATACGTTAATCATTCCACGAGTAAAGGAAACTTCACGACCATTCAAGCTGCAATGTACAACATTTCACCAAACAATGTTGGGTGGATACAAATAAACGTGGCTGCATACATTACATTTGTATAAACCCCTGCAGCCCCATTTATTTGTATCCAGCCAACGTTGTTTAGTGAAATGCCGTCTATTGCAGCTTGAATGGTCGTGAAGTTTCCTTTACCCGAGGAATGATCAACATATAATACTGTTGTGATAGGGAGGCGGAGTCTGAGGCTGGGTTGTGATGTTGATGAGAGAAGGGGTAACATAATCTAGAAATAATGAAGGGTTTGCATCGTCATATATTTATAATTAGAGCAAATGTTTCAACCGGTCGAATTTTAAAGAAGATAGCTAGATCGAGTACGTGTGAATTTGAAATGGTGTGAATGTAAGCACCGGAGTAAATAGTCTAAGTTCAATTCAGCAATGGAGTCAAACTTATAGCAGAAGTTAATACATTGGTGTGTTTATATGATGGCCCTCAAAGCATGGTTAGTTATTCTTGCTCGTACAATTCATTATTCTTATCAATCGGAGGAGATATGGTTGTGAAGCTTGACAATATTGGAGGTGGCCGGAGTAAATGAGTGGGAAACGGAGTGGAGAAAAGCAGGTGGAGATGGCTTGTGTTGCAGAAGATAGAGGAGAGAAAATGGGGTAGGGGGGGGGGGGGGGGGGGGGGGGGGGGGGGGAAGTTGTAGAGAATCGGTGGGGAAGGAATTAAGAGGAGATTGATAGATGACCAAATTGAAATGAATGCACAGAGTATATATAGTGTGCTAGTTAGCCTCAGCTCCATCCCTTTCTTTAATTAATCTAAACATCATTATCACATTTTCTAAGGATTTTGTATGACAAAAGGTTTAAAGGAATTTGGCAGCACAAAAGGACATTTCCTAATTATTAATATTTATAAACTGTAATATTGATACGTGGATCACATTTTACTTTATGAGTTTCCTGATGGGTCGAAATATTATCGTTTTTTATTATTATAGATTTTTATCCTGAAGGACAAAATTATCAAAAATTATGGATCGAAGGAAATTGTAATTTAATAAGGACAAAAGTAACAATTATTGAATAACAAATGTGGAATAGAGTAAATATGAAGTAAAAATTGTGAAACACAAAGTAACATTAACATGTGAAGTAACAATTTTAAAGTAACAATTGTGATTTTTGTCCTTTATAATAATGAAAATGTTACTTTTGTCCTTCCAGACTCATTTATTAATTTTTTTGTTCTTGTGGCCCATTCCCCCATTTTTAACAAGAAATTTTATTGTTGGCCTTATATAATTATATGAGACATTTAAAGGTATCTCACAAAATCTACGTGAAGCACTACAACAAATTTTAAAAATGGAAATTTATTGATGTGTCTTTAAGGATAATCGTAGATTTAGCGTGGTACCTTTAAATACCCCTAATTATATTGTAGTATTACCATTGGCGGCGAAGAAGATATACGTAGAAAGAGTTATATCAGCACTCTATAATTACAAACTTCCTGTTCCAGATTTACTCGTCTATAAAAGTGTCGATTTTTCCTTTTTATGAAATACACATATTCACTTCACAAATTATGATCCAACAATGTACTCTCCCCGTCTCAAAATATAAACCGTGTAGACATTTTACACCGTTTAAAAAAATGAATGAATGTTACAAATTTTAAACATAAAAGTATAAATAAAGCAAATAGATGAGTGTTGCAAGCCCGACCGAAAACAAATGGATGTCGGCAGCCTGTGCGACGTGAACCAAGATACATATAAGTCATCTATCATACACGAATGTATATGACTCCTAAGACATGTCTTTCAAAATAGACTTGCATCCTATATGTTGAACGCAACTCCCATACCAGAGCAATGTGGGAGGGGCTGTTTTGATATCCATTTCAAACACTTTTCTCTGACTTTGTGCATTAATATCTCATTGACTTGAAATAGAACCTATCAAAAAATTTGCCTGAAAGTGGATTGATCACAATGATTAACAAACTCATTAATTCAATTTATTCTCCCAACGTTTTACACGTTTCCATAGTACATTAGGTAACATGCCTACCACATCAAATTCACGTTTCTTAGAGAGTAATCATATGGCCCCCACTTGGTTTAGTACTTTCATTAAAACCAAACTCATTTTTGCAGAAGTATTTTGGTAAACAGAAAAATCATGCATAACACACCATTTTGATTTCTGTGTAAACTTCTTATAAACAACACACCGATGATGACAGATTTAATCATGCCACGTGTCATGCACACCATCCTCAAACATTGAGGCAAAGTAAACTTAAAAATCTAACCATAAAGGCCATGAGCCCCAGTTAGAGGTGGCCAAATGGTGTAACCGCCGGTTTTTCAAACCGCCGGTTTGACGAACCGCCGGTTTGAAAAACCGGCGGTTTACTGTTCAAAACCGCCGGTTGCCGGTTTGGGCCGGTTCCGGTTTGCCCCCGGTTTGCTCCCGGTTCGATCACGGTTCAGATCACGGTTCCGGCCACGGTTTTAAAATTTCATTTTTTTTTTCTTTTCATTTTTATATAACACTTATTATTTTCACTACAATAACAAATTATTATTATTTTAATTATAATTATTAAAGCGAATGTAATATATATATTATTTTAAATAGATTTCTATTCGGTTTTAAAAATAATATTAATATTGTGTTATTTTATTTATATGTAAATAATGTTATTTTAAAAAATTATGTTGTTTTTCTTATATGTAAATTGTGTTATCTTTTCAACGCTTGTACCGGTAATTCGGTCGCCTACGTATTTTTTATGTGTAATCGTGTCGAAGCGCACAACACATATAAAAAAATCAAAGCGAATGTAGTTCTAATTGTTTATGTTTTTAGTCTTTTATAGTTTGTTGTAATGATTTATAGTTATTTAAGTAGGTTTTAAGTATACTTTGATTATAAATGTTGTTTTATAGTTTCTTATAGTTTTTTTTATAGTTTGTTATAGTTTTTTTTATAGTTTGTTATTGTAGTATTTTATAGTACTCTTATGTGTTTGTATTACATAGTTTCATATAATTTTTTAGGTTTGTATATGGTTTTTTTTAGGTTAGTATATAATTTTATAGTATTTTTTTAGGTTTATAATTTTTTAGGTTTTTTTTTAATTTATAGTTTTTATGGTTTATTTGTTTAAAATTTTTTTATTGCCGTTACATTACAATATTACATGCATCCAAAAAAAAAAAAAAAAAAAACAAAAACTGTTGGGCCGGTTAAACAGGCGGTTCCGGTTCCGGTCCGGTTCCGGCCGGTTTTACCCGGTTCCGGTTCCGGTTACCAATAACACAAACCGGCGGCAAACCGGCGGTTAAAAAAACCGGCGGTTTTCGAACCGCCGGTTCCGGTTCGAACCGCCGGTTCCGGTTCGAACCGCCGGTTCCGGTTCGAACCGCCGGTTCCGGTTCGAACCGCCGGTTCCGGTTTCGGTTTGGCCACCTCTAGCCCCAGTGTAAGTCTAAGGACCGATCTCTGTTAAAATTAAATGGATGATGGAGTGGTTGTTTTGGTCTTTGAGACATTTTATCAAGCACTTATGATAGAGTTAGTTAGAGTTAGTTAGTTCAAGTTGTAACCGCCAATTCAGCTCATCCTTGCTCTATAAATAGCAATTGGATCTGCAGGATTAGAGCTAGAGTCTTTAATTGCGTTTTCCATTGATCAATTTCTGTAAAGGATCAAGAACACAGTTTCCCGCCTTTTCTATATTCAAATTTACTCATCTTCTTCATTATGATGTTCTTCAATTTGTTTGGTGATCTTGATAGCTTTTATCATTTTCTGTTCTTGTTAAACTGAAATTCAACATGGTATCAAAGCGATAATTGCGCATTCGCACTCAGAATTCGTTTTTCATTTCTTCTTGTTCGATTCCTGTTCTTCGTTCTTGATACAGCAATTTCTTTAGTCATCAATGGCTGAACCAGCAGTGAATTCGCATAGTCACAATGATAATCCAAGTCTCGTTCTGGTGCAACCTTTGTTGAAAGGTGCAGATAATTTTCTTCGTTGGAAAAGGGCGATTTCTAAGGCTCTTTCTTCTCGAGGCAAGTTAGATTTTGTTGATGGTTCTTCTCCAGTGCCAGAAATGAATACAAGAGCTTATCAAAACTGATTGCAGACCAACGATCTGGTCGTTTCTTGGTTGATTAATTCCATGATGCCTAACATTGCAGAAAGTGTAATGTTCTTTGATACTACACGAGAGATTTGGCTTGATTTACAGGATCGATTTAGTAGACGAGTTGCTTACCATCTATCAAATATTGAAGAAGAGATAGAGAAGGTGAAGCAGGGAAATCTTTCTGTGACTGATTATTTCACTAAGTTGAAAGCATTATGGGATCAATATTTGCTACTGAAGACGATTCCTCCTTGCACCTGTAATGCATTGCCTATCATCAGGGAATATTATTCAAATGCTTACACCACCATGTTTCTGAAAGGCCTCAATGGCAATTTCAATAATGTGAAGTCCCAAGTATTGATGACCTTGCCACTTCCTGATGTGAAAACAACCTTTGTCATGGCTTTGAATCATGAACAACAACTGGATTACACAAGTTCCAAGATGCGATTCGTCATTCTTGCTTCTCAATCTGATCAAGACGTTCAAAACAAGGGTTATTCCAATGCCGTAACACAAGCAAGGTATGAAAATTAGAGTTATGGTCAGAATCAGAATTATAATCAAGGAAGAGGTCAGAATTACAATCAAGGAAGGGGTAATGGTAGAGGATAAACACATGGAAAGAGGCCTCAGTGCACATTTTGTGGAAAAGAAGGCCCTACTGTGGAGAAATGCTAAAAGAAATTTGGTTTTCCATCAAATTTGAGAGGCTATGGCAGGGGTGCAGGTCCTATGGCAAACAATGTCAATCTTGGAGAATCTGAAGACATACCAGAAGCAAACATTGACAAATCTTCAAACGATTCAGCACCTATTACTCAATCTCAATATGACCATCTGTTGTCTCTCATTCAAGGTCTACAACCAGCTTCTAGTCAATGCAATGCTGTGGTTATGGCAGCTTCTAATCAGGGCCAAGGTATTTCTGGCAGTCTGAATCATTGGATGCTTGATTCAGGAGCCACAGGTCATATTACTTTTTCTGTTTCTCACATGTTTGATCTTAATCCTGTGGCTAATCTCAATGTTAAACTACCTAATGGCACTACAGTCTCAGTTACACACATTGGTAAAGTAAAGGTAAATCAGTTTATAGTCCTGCAGAATGTATTCTATATCCCTAGCTTTAGTTTTAACTTGATCTCAGTAAGGAAGTTAGTTCATGAACAGAATGCATGTGTCTTTTAGTCCTAATGCTTGTCTGTTGCAGGACCACTAAACTTTGAGGAAGATTGGTACAGCTGATTTGCAAAATGGACTCTACATTCTGACTTCTGATACACATCATTCATCTCACACTGCCAATCATGTTTGTCAAGCTTGTAACAATCTAGATTCCTCATTATGGCATGCTAGATTAGGACATCCTTCTCTAGAAAGGATGAAAGCTTTTAAGTCCCTAGATAATGCTATTACTTTTCCTACACATTCATGTACTGTTTGTCCCTTAGCTAAACAAAGGAAACATAAATTTCCTATCAATGTTTCTCATTCTGTTTCATGTTTTGATCTCATTCATGTGCATATTCGGGCTCCCAATAGGGTACCTACTATCAATGGTGAATATTACTTTCTTTCAATTGTTGATGATTTTAGTAGATACACTTGGTTGTTTCTCATGAAAGCTAAATCAGAGGCTGATTCTCTTTTACAGCAATTTTGTATACTTGTTCAGAATCAATATGACAGGTGTGTAAAAACAATTAAATCAGATCATAGAGGTGAATTCAATATGAAAACATTTTACAGACAAAAAGGCATAGTACATCAAAAGGCATGTGTGAGAACACCTCAACAAAATGGTTTAATTGAAAGAAAACATCAACATATTCTTAATATTGCTAGGGCACTAAAATTTCAATCCAATAAACCATTAGATTATTGGGGATATTGTGTAAAGCATGCTGTTTATTTGATTAATCTTACTCCCTCTCCTTTACTTGACAACAAAACACCATGTCACTTGCTATATAACAAAGCTCCTTCTTATAATAACTTGAAAATATTTGGTTGTCTGTGTTTTGTGTCTACTCAAGTGCAAGGCAGAGGTAAGTTTGATCCCAGGAGCAATTCTTCTATATTCCTAGGATATGAGCCTCGTATTATGGGTTTTCAAGTATTAAATCTACAAAATTGATCCATATCTATTTCCAGATATGTAACATTTCATGAGCAGGTTTTTCCTTTCTTTAATCCTGTTTCTACTGATGATTCTGTGTGTTTACCATTGCCTTTAGCAAATCCAGAGAATTATACAAATCCAGATACAACATCACAGGATGATCATTCAGATTCCATAAATCCTATGCATCATCATGAGTCTTCCACTAGTCACCATCAAAGAAGGTCAACCAGACTAAGGTCTGTTCCTAGTTATCTACAAGATTATGACTGCAAAATTCCTACAAAGAGGACTTCTCCTCATTCTCTAGCAAATGTGATCTCTTATGATCACATATCTTTCAACTACAAAGGATTCATCAACAACATCAATTCGAAACGAGAACCTACAACCTATCGCACAAGGCCGCACAGATCCTAATCGGCAAGATGCTATGAATAAAGAATTGGAGGCTCTTGACAAGACTAATACCTGGACATTGGTTCCTGTACCAAAAGGAATCAAACCAATCGGTTGTAAGTGGGTATATAGGATTCAAAGGAAATTAGATGACAGTATTGAGAGATATAAAGCAAGATTAGTGGCAAAAGGATACACACAAACAGAAGGCATAGATTTTTTGGAGACTTTCTCACCTGTTGCTAAACAGACTACCATCAGATTGTTCTTGGCATTGGCAGCACAGAAAGGTTGGCATTTACATCAAATGGATGTCAAAAATGCCTTCCTTCTTGGAGACTTAGATGAGGTTGTATACATGAGGCCACCACAGGGTTTACAAAGTCATGGAATAGTGTGCAAAGTCAACAGGTCTTTATATGGTTTGAGACAAGCAAGTCGACAATGGAATGCAAAATTAACTCAAAAACTGTTAGATCATGGATATAAACAATCCCAGAATGATCATAGCTTTTACTAAAGGCACAGGACAGAACTTCATTGCATTACTAGTATATGTTGATGACATTGTGGTAGGGAGTCTCAATCTTTCAGAAATTCAGCAACTTAAAGACTTACTACACAATGCCCTGAATACACAATCCAGACTTTTACCTACTTGTTCAGTATAAAGGCTTGAATTACTCCTTTTCGGATATATATTTTTTTCTCGCTTTTGTTAGGGGTAGAATGGCTTTTACCTAATGGAATTTATTCCTATATCTTATTTTTGTTTTCTGAACATCTCTTTAAAACAAACGACATGTTGCCTGAACCTCCATTTGTGTAAAAGATAAACTTTGTGGATTATTTATTATTTAAATTAATTTGTGTAGATATTGGATTAACTCAAACTATTGTATCTACACTGTAATCTCTATTATAAAAACCCCATACTACCAGTGAAATAATACACAACATTTTTCCCTACCCTACATTATATTTCTTCTGTCTTTTCTTTATTAGTTATTCTACAACACGTTATCAGCACGAGTCTCTACCGACAGAGGATCGATTCGAACGGGATAAAACAATGGAAGCAAAATTCATGAAAGATGATGACGATATATGTCTCATTGACAGTGCTACTACGCACACAATATTGAAAAATAAGAAATATTTCTCCAGTTTGGAAATGGGAGAAATTAATGTCAATACTATAAGTGGCAGTGCTAAATTGATACAAGGCTCGGGAAAAGCCATTGTTTTCCTCCCTAGAGGAATAAAAATCATTATAAATAATGCACTATTTTCTCCCATGTCTCGGAGAAATTTGTTGAGTTTTAAAGATATCCGCGAAAATGCGTACCATATTGAGACACAAAATGTGATGAATACAAAATATTTGTTGATTACGAACACATTTTCTGGAACGAAACGTGTATTGGAAATGTTGCCTGCTTTATCTTCTGGCTTATATTATACAAAGATAAGCGCAACAGAAATTCATCACATAATAGACCAGAAGTCTATTGATTCTAATGAATTGATGATATGGCATGATCGCCTTGGACACCCCGGTTCCACTATGATGAGAAGGGTGATTAAGAATTCACATGGCCATTCGTTAAAAGGTAAAAAACTGTTAAATTCGAATGAAGTCTCATGTGTTGCTTGCTCCCAAGGCAAATTAATTATCAAACATTCACCGGTGAAGGTTGAATCTGAATCCCCTGCATTTCTAGAACGCATTCAGGGTGATATATGTGGACCTATAGATCCACCGTGTGGACCTTTCAAATATTTTATGGTGCTCATTGATGCATCAACGAGATGGTCACACGTATGTTTATTATCTACTCGTAACCATGCATTCGCAAGATTGCATGCTCAAATAATAAAGTTACGAGCACAATTTCCTGATTATCCAATTAAGAACATTCGTTTGGATAATGCCGGTGAATATTCACCACATACGTTAGATGCTTATTTCATGTCCATCGGAATCAATGTGGAACACCCGGTGCCTCATGTTCACACACAAAATGACCTAGCCGAATCATTTATTAAAAAGTTGCAATTGATTGCACGACCATTACTAATGAGGTCTCAGCTTCCTGTATCGGCTTGGGGACATGCCATATTATATGCAGCAACACTTGTGAGAATTAGATCTACAAGTTATCATACTTATTCTCCCCTGCAATTAGTTTTTGGCCATGAACCTAATATTGCACATTTGAGAATTTTTGGGTGTGCGGTGTATGTCCCTATTACGCCACCTAAACATACTAAAATGGGACCTCAAAGAAGACTGGGGATATATGTTGGGTATGAATCGTCATCTATAATCAAATATATTAAACCATTAACTGGTGATTTATTTAATGCATGGTTTGCAGACTGTCATTTTGACGAATCACGTTTCCCGACATTAGGGGGAGGAAACGATCAACCGAAAAAGGAAATTAATTGGAAATTATCAATAGTTTTTCTTGATCCTCGAAAAAAGGAGTGTGATTTAGAAGTTCAAAGAATCGTTCACCTGCAGAAAATTGCAAATCAATTACCGGATGCATTTAGTGATTCCAGAAGAGTCACCATATCTTATATTCCTGCTAAAAATGTTCCGGGTAAAATTGATGTCCCAGAAGGACAAATTACAAGTGCTAATAACTCGAATGCACACATGAAGCGTGGTAGACCTCTCGGTTCTAAAGATTAAAATCCTCGTAAGAAAAGAGGATTGACTGAAAATATCATTGATGAAACCGAAGATGGACAACAAATTAAAAATGATACTAGTGGCAAAATTCAACCTCTTGAAGAGGTAGCTCATGAAGAGCATGAATCTAGAGAAAGTGAAGTTATTGAAAATTCAGTAAATTTCGTCACTACAGCGAAAAAGTGGAATAGAAAATATACGATAATTGATAGTATATTTGCATACAATGTTGCATTTGATATTACAGAAGATGACGAGGATCATGAACCAAGATCGGTTGATGAATGTCGGAAAAGAAATGATTGGCCAAAATGGAAAGAGGCAATTCAATGTGAACTAGATTCACTATCCAAAAGGAGTGTTTTTGGACCTGTTGTCCGGACACCTGAAAATACAAAACCCGTCGGATATAAATGGGTGTTTCATGTTTGTAAGAAAAAAGAAATGAAAATAATGAAATTGTGAGATATAAAGCAAGATTGGTAGCTCAAGGAATTTCATAAAGACCAGGGCTTGATTATGACGAAACATATTCACCAGTGATGGATGGAATTACGTTTCGATATTTCATAAGTTTAGCGGTACATGAAAAACTTGACATGCGTTTAATGGATGTTGTTACCGCGCATCTTTATGGATCATCAGATACTGATATCTATATGAAAATACCCGATGGATTTAACATGCCTGAAGCATGGAAATCGAGTCCTAAGCACATGTATTCTATAAAGTTACAAAAATCACTATATGGACTCAAACAATTAGGACGCATGTGGTATAACCGTCTCAATGAGTGTTTACTTAAAGAAGGTTATACAAATGACCCAATATTTCCATGTGTGTTCATAAAGAGAAATGAGTCAAATTATGTAATTATAGTGGTATATGTTGATGATCTCAACCTGATTGGAACTCCTGAAGAGCTCCAAAAGGCGGTTGAATACTTAAAGAAAGAGTTTGAGATAAAGGATTTCGGTAAGACCAAGTTTTGTCTTGGTTTACAAATTGAACATTTAAATAGCGGAATCTTTGTTCATCAAACTACTTATACCCAAAAGATACTAAAGCGGTTTAATATGGATAAGGCACATTCATTAAGTTCTCATATGGTCGTTAGATCGCTTGATCCTGGAAAAGATCCTTTTAGGCCTCGAGAGGAAAATGAGGAGATACTTGGTCCTAAAGTACCATATCTCAGTGCAATTGGTGCACTTATGTATCTTGCTAATTGTACTAGACCTGACATATCATTTGCAGTAAATTTATTGACTAGGTTTAGTTCATCTCCTACAAAACGGCATTGGAATGGCATTAAACATACTTTTCGCTATCTTCAAGGTACAATTGACCTTGGTTTATTTTATTCATATGATTCTCGACCTGAATTGATTGGCTATGCTGATGCTGGATACTTGTCTGACCCGCATAAAGCAATATCCCAAACAGGATATTTATTTACATGCGGTGGTACAACCATTTCATGGCGATCTACCAAGCAAACTATTACTGCAACTTCGTCCAATCATTCAGGATAATAGCGATGCATGAAGCTAGTCGAGAATGTATTTGGCTGAGATCGATGACCCACCATATTCGAAAGAATTGTGGAATATCACTTGAAAAGGAAATCCCCCCACGATATTGTACGAAGATAATGCGGCTTGCATTTACCAATTGAAAGGAGGATACATTAAAGGGGATAGAACAAAACATATTTCACCTAAGTTCTTCTATACTCGTGACTTGCAAAAGAATAGAGAAATTGATGTGCAACAGATCCGATCAACCGACAACCTGGCAGATTTATTTACCAAGACCTTGCCGAGTACAACATTCGAAAGACTGGTAAAGAGCATTGGGAGGCGACGTTTGAAAGACCTTAATTGATGCTTGGTTCAGGGGGAGTAAATCAACATAGATAAATATGTACTCTTTTTCCTTAACTAAGATTTTTTTCCCACTGAGTTTTTTCTTAGTAAGGTTTTAATGAGACATATCATATCTAATGTTTATTGAATAATAGACATCCAAGGGAGAGTATTATGTAAAAGATAAACTTTGTGGATCATCTATTATTCAAATTACTTTGTGTAGATATTGGATTAACTCAAACTATTATATCCACACTGTAATCTCTATTATAAATATCTCATACTACCAGTGAAATAATACACAACATTTTTCCCTACTCAACATTATATTTCTTCTATCTTTTGTTTATTAGTTATTCTACAACAACACACTACTTAATATTAATTTTTGTGGTCCAATTATTTAAGGCCCTGAATAAACAATCTAGTCTTTTACCTACTTGTTCAGTATAAAGGCTTGAACTACTCTTTTTCGGATATTTTTTTTTTCGCTTTTGTTAGGGGTAGAATGGCTATATCTTACCTAATTTATTCCTATATCTTATTTTTGTTTTCTGAACATCTCTTTAAAAAAAAGGACATGTTGCCTGAACCTCCATTTGTGTTGCAGTGGGCAAAATGAATAACATTTTTTTTAAGGGTAAAGTGAAAAACTTGGTTATGACACAACCACACATGGTTTCACTTTACTTCGTATGGACATCAATTAACAGATTATTTATTCATTTAATTTCGTGATCAAAAAATGGTACTCCTTTCGTTTTTTTTATATATGTCGCAGAATTAAAATTGACAGAGATTAAGAAAGTAATTAATATGTCTAAAGTATAGTATTGGAATGTTTTTTATTGGAGATGTAAATAATTTGTTGGTAAATGAGTTTTTAATATTGAAAATATATTTTTGGGGGAAGGGGCCACAAAGACAAAAAAATAATAATAAATGGGTCTAGAAGGACAAAAGTAACATTTTCATGATTATAAAGGACAAAAATCACAATTGTTACTTTAAAATTGTTACTTCACGCGTGTTAACGTTACTTTTTGTGTTTCACAATCGTTACTTCATATTTACTCTATTCCACATTTGTTACTTCATAATTATTACTTTTGTCCTTATTAAATTACAGTTTCCTTCTATCCTGATTTTTTGATAATTTTGTCCTTCTAGACAAAAATCTATATATTTTTATTGGAGATGTAAATACTTTATTGGTAAAGGAGGAAAAAGTAATAAATGATGCATTGAAAATGTAAAATCACACATAAATAAAAACAAGGAAATTCTGAAATGTGACTGATAAAAAAAACGGAGGGAGTAGGTCTTTTTGTTTTGAGAAATATGTGTCACAACTAAATTGTTTAAATGTGATACTAACTAAAATTTATTTGAATGATACTGATATGTTTAGATGTGATATTCATGCTAACAACTCCCCTTCTTGGAAAGGGATCATTCCTTTTAAACCGGTCAGGTATCATTATGGTTGGCACATTAGTGATGGGAGTCAAATATCTTTGTGGTTTGATACTTGACTGGGACATGAAAATCTTGATACCAGGTTGAATGGGGAAATCTGTATTGCTGATATTAATCTTCATGTCAGTGACATCATTGATGGCAACATAAACTGGGATTTGTCTAGATTAGCTACTAGCATCCCTAGTTCTATTGTGATGGACATACTCCTTGGATTCTGATTACAAAATTTGGTTGTACCACTCTTCTGGAAAATATACAGCCAATACTTGTTTTCAGTCCTTATTCATAAATGATGAAATATTTGACAACAATTCTGGTTTATGGAACAAGTTATGGAAAACACAAGCTCCTCATAAAGTCAAATTCTTTCTTTTTCTTGTTTGCCATAACAAAGGTCTCACCAATATGGAGAGAGTGAAGAGGAAACTTACTCTTGATAGTTCCTGCAAAAGTACGTTGTGGCTTCCAGAGTGAAGAGGAAACTTAATCATGTGTTGAGAATGTGTCCTTATGCTCAAAAAATTTGAAGCACTCCATCTATCTTGAAAGAATTGTTTGATAACACTCTTTCTTTACAGGATTAGCTCAAAGCTAACATATCTAACTCCAAAGTTATCAGAAAGGACCTCTTCCAGAGTTATAGAAATACTGTCTTTATGTTTGCCAATTTGCAAATTTTGAAGGACAGAAACCTTCTCATTTTTGAAAATATTAATGATAATCCTTTGGCTTCAATAAATAGAATTCTTTTCTGTGCTAATGAATTTTATGTAGTTAGGAATACTAATTTGGGATCTGTTTTGAAGGAACCACACTGGATTGCCTGGGATCCTCATCCTTTTGGATGGATTAAAGTCAATACTGATGCTAGTTGCATTGAATTTGATGAACAAAGATATGGTTTGACTAAATTGGTGGACTCTTTAGAGATGAACAAGGAAGATGGATTAGAGGCTTTACTGGAGCTATGGGAAGAAATACTATCTTTCAAGCTGAACTTATGGCCATCAGGGAGGGGCTTTTGATTGGGAAAGATTATGGTGTCAGTAAGCTTACTGTTGAATCTGACTCTTTTGGAACTGTTATGGCCATTGCTTGTAAATCGAGAAATGAAGATGTGAGGGCTCTTGTGGATGACACTGTGAATCTGTTGGGCTCAGGGGATGAAGTTAAAGTTTTCTATAGACCCAGAGAAGGCAACCGTGCTACTGATCAGATGGCTAGGATGGGCCATGGAAGTGTTAGAATTCTACGCGGGAACGCAGTGGAATTTAAAATTTATTTCTTTTAACCATGATCGACTTCGTTTAAACAACAAGCATAAAAGAAGTAGACATAGAATATACCTTGGATGATCTAAATAGATCGTTGCTTTGTCTACGGTTGTAGTTTCTGCATGAAGCCGCCCAAGCGTTCGGCCTCTACCGTTGATCCACACGAACAACCCGCCAGAATCCACCATTGGATTGCTACTAGAAAAACTCGGTTGCTAGACCGACCTTTTCTCTCTCTCTCAAAACTCTCTCTAGGAAGCTCTCATTTTTTCTAATGAATTAGAACTCTTCTAATTGTGATGATACAAAACAACTAGCCAACCCTTCTCTTATATAGAGGGTGGTGCGCCACTTGTGCCCCAAAAACTGATTGAGAGAAGCTTCCTAATAGAACTAGTGGATGGTAACGCCGTGCAAGACACATCGGGCCCATTATGAAACGTAACTAATGACGGTAGAAAAAGAATGGATACACAAAGTATAAACGTATGATTTTATTTTAGGTTTTGCTACAATGTGTCTTATGCTTATTGTAAAAATGACGCATTTTAAAGCATTTTATGTGTACAAAAAACAGTTGATGTATCTTATTGACAATATATAAACAAATTTCAATGATATCTACTGCTTACATACAGTTGTCAAACATGTATCTTAATACTAATTTAATAGCCGACAATGAAGCACATGATTCAAAGACAAAAGATGACAACAAACTGATTTTGTTTCTCCTTATTTTTGTTTTTTTTCACATGATACTTGGATAAGCTTTTGCTTCCAGGATCATGTTGTCACTTTTTACCATTAACCAAATTGATCCTTCAACTGCCTAGTCAAAATAGCAAGTATTTAGCATAGCATCAGAATTTGCTTGTCAAGTATTTAGCATAGCAATAATAAGATAGAACTAAGAGCAGCAATAGCAGCTATAGGAACCTTATTTTTTAAAAGCAATACCCACAAAAATGCTTAAATCATTCATAGCAGATCTTGTAAGCCAACTTTATTTGCTTTATGAATTGGCGACTATAAATCTATTGAAGAGCAAATTGTGACCAATATTATAAACTGAGCAAGTGATGTTATCATGATATCAATTCAATAAGAATGATACATGTTATGTCCAAGTAAATCTAGCCGGCTGGACATGTTAAACATTGAACCACAAGAACAACATTCAAGAAAAAAAATGATGAAGGAATAGAAATGAAGTACATGTCACATGTGAAAATTTTGCTCAGATAAGAATTTGAATAACTAAAAAAGTCAAAATAAAAAAACTTTGCTCAATTGATTACATGATGAATAACTAAAAAGGAAAAATAAGAAAAATAAAAAATTTATCGTAGTTATGTGGACAAGAAGTCATGAACTTTACAAAGAGTTGAAGAGATTGAAGTTGTTAGCATCTTTAAATGCCAGGCATGCTGTTATGAAATTTCAATCAAATAAATGGCATTTTATATAGCACCAACATGTACAAGATATTGTAACATTCCGACTTTTTAAAAAAGGGTAAAATAGTAATTGGGTATTTTTATTAAGACCTAATTATTATTCGTCCCATTTAATTAAAAGATTAGGGGATTTTATATTTTTTTAAGGAAACTAATTATTATTTATCTTAAAATAATCCCTTAATTTCCCTCATAACACACATCACGAAATTCTGAAAAAAAAAGAGATAGATGAACGGCGGCATAGAAGAAGGACGCAGAGTTGCCAGGAAATAGAAGAACGGAATCTTCAATCGTGCGGCTAATCCGTCAGGATTTTGAGCAGATAACAGTAGAAGAAATCGATCACTGGATGAAGACGGTCATTCCCATACTCTTCGTTTTCCAAACTGTGAGTTTTCGTTTTAGCCCTAAAATGGTAATCTTGATAAAAGTTCGTGCTTTAAATTGTGTGAATGGTTGTTTTAATCGTAGAGTATCGTAGTTTGGTTGTAGGAGTTGTGAATCGAAGGATTCAAGCCTTGCTTCAGTTTTGGGACCGGTTTTGCTTGCAATAGAGGTAAGAGGCTCTTTCTAATGAATAATTAGGTTGAGTGTTAGTGATATTTGTTGTGATAGAATTTTCATATTGAATAATTGCTGGTTTATGATGCTATGAAGTAAAGTAGTGTTCAACCGTATTTCACTTATGGTATTATTAGTTTTATTTATTGATCTGCGTTCTTCATATTCGGTTGATTCGGGTTTAGTGTTGATATGTATATATATATATATGTTTGGCTTCTTACAGTCGGAAGAAGTTTTGAGGAGAAAAAACAAAAGTTGCTGTCGAAAAAGAAAAAAAAGAGAAAGCATGCATCTGTGCAGATGCTTTAGAAAGGTCCTAGCTATTGTTTTTCGAAAGTTGGGTAATATAAAATAACATAGAAAAATGGGTCTCTGCACCTATTTGTTCTTTTTCCAGAGGATTGAAAGTGTAGTCAAACTTGGTACTACTATATCTTTCGTGATATAGTTGTTTTCTTATACTATATTTTATTCTATTCCCCATATGTTGCCGAGGTGTTGAAAAAAAAATGTTTATATATTACGTTGTATTCATGATAATAATAATAACAGTAACAATTAAAATTTAAAATAAAATGTAAAGGCAGTATTTATATATATGTATGTAAAGGAATACCTAATAAATTTATAATGTTGTTTGACATCATTGTGTTGTGTTATTTTCTTTTCGGATATGAATATATGATTTGGTAGACAACAGTTTTAGTGGCTAGTGTTATTTTGTTGCTAAGCTTGATCTGTAGCTTTGTTAATCCTTTCATCAAATAACATAAAATAAACATAAACAAACCTCGATTGAGTTTCTGATGCGTTTGGTTATGGCACCGGACGTACTCTTAAAGGGAGTTGAAGTCCGGGACCGTCGGAAAGGCATGAAAGGGCTTATGCTTTGATGAATTAGTATTCATCAATGTCTATGTAATTGCTAAGCCTCGTTTATGTCTAGTGGTCTAGGAAGAGAGTAGTATGTGTGAGGGAGATTATTTGAAAACACTTAGGCGGCTAGTTAACTATTTAATAAATACGTACTTGCTTAGTAAAAGGTTAAACATCATGAGAGCTTGGATAGGCACAGTACAATATCGGCAATGAGAGGTTTGGCCAGATAAAGTGGTGATGATCACTGCCGGATTCTAGACCCGCCAGATAAAGTAGTGATCATTCCGCCGGACAAACTAACGAACGAGATAGACATCCACCGGTCAGCTCTCTAGGGTTGGCCAGACAAAGTGGAATGATTGTCTCGGGACCGCATTGAGATTTATCTCTATAGGGTTGCATCTTTTGTCTTAGTGCATACCTCACTAAGTGTAGTGCCCTCGCAAACATTCTGTAACAAAGATAAGTTAAGTTAGAAACGTTTAGTCATGACATGTTGATGGACATGAAGTGAACCATAGATTGAGTCGGTCTCATAAAGATAATTTAATAATAATAACAATAATAACCTTTTGTTGTTGAACTTAGTTATTCATTAGCTTCTCACTTTTACTAAGTACTTTGTACTTACCTCCTTTGCATTTTCTTTTGTATGCATTGTGGGGTGAGAAGACGAACATGTTGACCAAGAGTAGCTGACGGATTGATGACGTTGCTGCCTTGAAGATGCTTTTAGTTTATTTCTTTTTTTTGTAAAGGTTGTACTAGACTTGTTGTCCTTTAACTCCTAGACTTCTGTAAGTTTGGGTTGTACTTTTAAGATCTCGTAATGTGTAAGTCTTTGGTTTTGTTTCGCCGTTGTAATTAACTATCCATCTTTAGAATGGTTACTTTCTACTCATAGTACCATTTATGATTTTGACCCGAGTCTTTTGGGCTTCCGTTTGCTTTTATTTGATACGACGACGTAGAGGCTTGCGTATAATATTAAATTTATTTAATGCTATACGCGCCGAACGTTTCTCTTCCGGATAAGGGCTCGGTATCCGGGAGCGGGGCGTTACAGTTGGTATCATAGAGAAGCGTCCTTTCTATCTTAGGCTTCTTTTCCTCTAAGATAAGATTCCTTTAGACCTTTTAGAATTTCCCTACTTTCTCTTGAGCTTGGTGGTAATCCTCGTAAGACTAAGAATCCTTAAACCGTGGTTAGGTTGCACTAGGACCAAGTGAAGAGTCGTCTTAGACGAAGGTTAAGTCGAGTTCTCAATTTGTGTTCCTTGTAGGATCCTTAGTAGAAACTCTCTCTTCTTTGGAAGTTTCCAAACAGTAACTTGTCACATAGGGTTAAGTTAAACCCCTTTAAGTGAAGCTTTGGGATCGGAGTCTTATGCCTACGCCTTAAAGTCGAGGTCCTCTTGGCTGATTTCCTTTTTCCTTACTTTCCCTATTGAAATATCTCCACCTTCTCTACACGAATGTCTAAGTTTACTTTTCTCTTGTCCTAACTTTGTAGAGAGTGATATTTTATTCAACTCTTCAAATCCTCCACTTTCTCTTTTCACCATCGCTTGGTTTGAGTTTATCAACAGTCTTAGACCTTTGCTTTGCTTGAGATGGTTCTACACAAACTCAATGTGCAATTCTATTCTTTCCAAGTACCCCTAATTCGTTTCAACTCATAGTGTTAAAGGTCTCCTACTTTGGCACATAGTTTCCATCATCCTCGTGTTTGACTTTATCCAACATGAGTGAATATTTTTGTTTTCGTGTTTTCCCTTTGCCATAAGACTGTTTTCCCCTACTCCGAAAATTCTGCAAATTTTTAGCAAAGTAGATTAATGTCTTATCTACAATTTATCTTTTTACATCAACTCGATAATCGTTATGGATTGTTCAGAAAATTCATGTTTAAACCGGACACTCTGTCCAGAAAATCTGCAACAGCACCTTCACTTCCTCTTCTGTTTTGAACAGGTTAAACACCCTCAAATGCCCTGAATTTTTGATATGTTGCAGGCAACAATTTTATCTACAACTTTTATTTTGGAATTAAGTTCAGGTTCTTTTTCGTTTGATCTCGATTTGCAATTCAACCTATTGTGTATTAATCTGGAAATTCTGACAGCTTGTGCAATCGTCAGAAATAACTGTTTTTGACCTACTTCATCTCATTCAAAAATTCCAATATTTTTATATCACCTGGGAAACTCCAGTATCTAAATCTTTTCTCTTTGAATCGTGCTCAAATTTCTCTTCGTTTGTTCTGTACAAATTAATAATGTCAGATCCGGAGTAAATATCATACACAGCAACCTAAAAGGAATTCTCACCTCTTTTGACTTAGGGTTTGGGCTAAGAGGATAGTAAGTTATGATTGTCATGTTTTAGGAGTTCCTTGAAGTCTGATCTCCTTCTGAGTTAAACCTTTTAGTAGGATGCTTGTAATGCTAACATAATAGTTCTTTTGCAGTTGTAAACAAGAACCAAGATGCTATCCTCCAGCATGCCATGTTTGATGTTCAGACCCTTTTCGTGCCCTTTTATAATTATACCTTTTCTGGTGATTTATTTCTCATGTAATCCCTCATTTAAGATCTTTAAGCTCAACAAATCCTTTTCGCATGTTGTCATGAGTTCCCTCAGAAACATATCGCCATAAGCCCTTCTTCTAAACAAGTTCTTACCTTCTTACTTTTCAAATCAAGAAACAAGTTCATTTTAGATCCGCAGTGTTGCACTCCCATAATTATTTTCAAATTCAAATTTGACTAAGCCTTATGATGTCAGAACATTCTCCTTACTTGTGTTCATTCTCAGCTTCCCTCCTAAGGGTAGTGTCGTTGTTGTAACTTTTTCACCTAATGTTGCCTTTCCTTTTAAGGTATGCATATCTTCTTTTGCCAGTCAAATTTTTAATCCTACCATGACCTTCTTTTCAGTTACTTATCTTTAACCTTCTAGCAATTTATGCTAAACCAGTTTCAAGCAGAAGGTAGACCTTTTCAAGATGCCTTCTGAACCTCTCTAGCCAACCAACAACTCCAAAACTTCTATTGAATTTCAATCTAGATTAATGTACCTTATACCCTTCAGTTTTAACTCTCTTTCAGGCCATTTAGAGCCATGAACCGCCATATACACCTTTTTGACCCGCCTATCTTCTGTTTTGGCGTTTCTATTACCATTTTGATACACCGGTTGAACACCTTTTGTTTTAACTTTTCCCATTTCCCTCATGAGGAATAACCTCGAGCATTTATTCCTTGGCAGTGTACTATTCCTCTCGAGTAGTGCAACCTTGAACCTTTTATTTGAATCGTCAATGATCGTTAAACTTCCTTTGAAGGTTTGAAATAATTCTTTGAAATCAAACCTTATCCGACAATTCTTAAGTGTCGTTTCCTCTTCACTTAAAATCTTGTTTAACGCTTAATTATTCAAACTTTTGATATTCTCTTACAATTCCTTGAGGGAAATTTCTAATTCTTTTAAATCTCGAAATAACCTCTCTTTGACTATTGCAAACTTGGACACTTCTTGACAAGTGTTTGTTTTATTCTGAGACCTTTTGGTGTGCTCGTTTTATCTCCATGGCTCCTTCATGTTGAGATTCTTACTCTCTTTTGATTTCTAAATTCTTTTTCTTAGTCCTTCTGGTGCTCGACCATGCACCTTTACTTGTTTTTCTACTGTGTGATGTTTCCTTTAACGTCTCCACTTTCTAAAGGTTTTTATGAAAGCTTATTACCATTCTTTCAAGTTGCCTCTGAAGTCTCTGTAGACCACCGTATCTTGCAGAATTTCATTATCTCAAAAGAACTTCATCTGCAAGATAATCATTTTTATTTCATCTTTGGTGGCTACCATTTGTATTATGATACAATGCCACATTCTTCATATTGGAACCACTTCAATTTTTCCCCAACACGGAATCATCTTGTTTTGCTTATAACCTAAGCAACCTTTCTTATTTCAAGTGCATTGTACCCTTCCTTGGCTTACCTGGTTGACATACCACCCTGGTACTCAACTTGTCACTTTTCAACTTCATGTATTTTCCAATCTAGTCCTAATTGGCATAAGGATTAAATTAGACCGTCAGAGGGAGAAAGTTTGGCAAATGCATGATCCCTTTTCCCTAAGAAGTCTCAGAAACCCGACATCCAGAATCCTTGCAGTTCTTCAGCAAGCTTGTGGTGCCATGATGGAAGTTGAGATCGAAAGAAGTCAAGTGTGCCAGAAGTGTGGTTTCGGCTAGGAAGATTCAGCTTTCCGGGTATAGGTCAGCAGGAGCAAGCAAAGAGTGTTGAGCCGATGATTGCAAGATTTGAGGTAGTTGATGAGTTCGTGAAGGAACAAGACGAAGATCCTGTGGTTTTTGTTTACAAGTGATTGGTCAGAACCAACCAGCCATTGGTCACGAGTTAGATGAAGATGGCAACCGTTGGAATCGGAATCGGATTTGGGGTCGAATGCGGAAGATTGGGAAGGATAATAAAGGATGAAAACCTCGAGATGGCAATTGCTGTTCATCTCGGAGCGACCAAGATGTACCAGAGTTAGAATAGTACTGCTGACGATCTTTCATGATGATAGAGATAGAAGAATGCGAGTTTCTAGGATGAAGTGGAGCGATGACAGAATACGAGACCTGATTTGCTACAGCAAGCCAACGAGAAAATTGAAGTGGATCGTCGCAACCTCAAGTTGGCTAAAAGCAAGCAGAAGAGTTGGGAAAATGGAAGAAGAAGAAGACTGTAAGAGTTAGGAGACGAAACGCTTTGCAAGGTCCAGAATTCAAGTACACCCAGTTACATTTGAGTTTCGAGGACGAAACTCTTCTTAAGGGGGAAGGAATGTAACATCCCGACTTTTTAAAAAAGGGTAAAATAGTAATTGGGTATTTTTATTAAGACCTAATTATTATTCGTCCCATTTAATTAAAAGATTAGGGGATTTTATTTTTTTTAAGGAAACTAATTATTATTTATCTTAAAATAATCCCTTAATTTCCCTCATAACACACATCACGAAATTCTGAAAAAAAAAGAGATAGATGAACGGCGGCATAGAAGAAGGACGCAGAGTTGCCAGGAAATAGAAGAACGGAATCTTCAATCGTGCGGCTAATCCGTCAGGATTTTGAGCGGATTTCTGTGATAGAAGAAATCGATCACTGGATGAAGACGGTCATTCCCATACTCTTCGTTTTCCAAACTCTGAGTTTTCGTTTTAGCCCTAAAATGGTAATCTTGATAAAAGTTCGTGCTTTAAATTGTGTGAATGGTTGTTTTAATCGTAGAGTATCGTTTAAATATCGTAGTTTGGTTATAGGAGTTGTGAATCGAAGGATTCAAGCCTTGCTTCAGTTTTGGGACCGGTTTTGCTTGCAATAGAGGTAAGAGGCTCTTTCTAATGAATAATTAGGTTGAGTGTTAGTGATATTTGTAGTGATAGAATTTTCATATTGAATAATTGCTGGTTTATGATGCTATGAAGTAAAGTAGTGCTCAACCGTATTTCACTTATGGTATTATTAGTTTTATTTATTGATCTGCGTTCTTCATATTCGGTTGATTCGGGTTTAGTGTTGATATGTATATATATATATATATATGTTTGGCTTCTTACAGTCGGAAGAAGTTTTGAGGAGAAAAAAAAAAAGTTGCTGTCGAAAAAGAAAAAAAAAGAGAAAGCATGCATCTGTGCAGATGCTTTAGAAAGGTCCTAGCTATTGTTTTTCGAAAGTTGGGTAATATAAAATAACATAGAAAAAATGGGTCTCTGCACCTATTTGTTCTTTTTCCAGAGGATTGAAAGTGTAGTCAAACTTGGTACTACAATATCTTTCGTGATATAGTTGTTTTCTATACTATATTTTATTCTATTCCCCATATGTTGCCGAGGTGATGAAAAAAAAACTGTTTATATATTACGTTGTATTCAACTATTCATGATAATAATAATAACAGTAACAATTAAAATTTAAAATAAAATGTAAAGGCAGTATTTATATATATGTATCTAAAGGAATACCTAATAAATTTATAATGTTGTTTGACATCATTGTGTTGTGTTATTTTCTTTTCGGATATGAATATATGATTTGGTAGACAACAGTTTTAGTGGCTAGTGTTATTTTGTTGCTAAGCTTGAGCTGTAGCTTTGTTAATCCTTTCATCAAATAACATTAAATAAACATAAACAAGCCTCGATTGAGTTTCTGATGCGTCTGGTTATGGCACCGGACGTACTCTTAAAGGGAGTTGAAGTCCGGGACCGTCGGAAAGGCATGAAAGGGCTTGTGCTTTGATGAATTAGTATTCATCAATGTCTGTGTAATTGCTAGGCCTCTTTTATGTCTAGTGGTCTAGGAAGAGGGTAGTATGTGTGAGGGAGATTATTTGAAAACACTTAGGCGGCTAGTTAACTATTTAATAAATACATACTTGCTTAGTAAAAGGTTAAACATAATGAGAGTTTGGATAGACACAGTACAATATCGGAAATGTGAGGTTTGGCCAGATAAAGTGGTGATGATCACTGCCAGATTTTAGACCCGCCAGATAAAGTAGTGATCATTCCGCCGGACAAACTCACGAACGAGATAGACATCCACCGATCAGCTCTCTAGGGTTGGCCAGACAAAGTGGAATGACTGTCTCGAGACCGCTAGAGATTTATCTCTATAGGGTTGCATCTTTTGTCTTAGTGCATACCTCACTAAGTGTAGTGCCCTCGCAACCATGCTGTAACAAAGATAAGTTAAGTTAGAAACGTTTAGTCATGACATGTTGATGGACATGAAGTGAACCATAGATTGAGTCGGTCTTATAAAGATAATTTAATAATAATAACAATAATAACCTTTTGTTGTTGAACTTAGTTATTCATTAGTTTCTCACTTTTACTAAGTACTTTGTACTTACCTCCTTTGCATTTTCTTTTGTAAGCATTGTGGGGTGAGAAGACGAACAGGTTGACCAAGAGTAGCTGACGGCTTGATGACGTTGCTGCCTTGAAGATGCTTTTAGTTTATTTCTTTTTTTTTTGTAAAGGTTGTACTAGACTTGTTGTCCTTTTACTCCTAGACTTCTGTAAGTTTGGGTTGTACTTTTAAGATCTCGTAATGTGTAAGTCTTTGGTTTTGTTTTGTCGTTGTAATTAACTATCCATGTTTAGAATGGTTACTTTCTACTCATAGTACCATTTATGATTTTGACCCGAGTCTTTTGGGCTTCCGTTTGCTTTTATTTGATACGACGACGTAGATGCTTGCGTATAATATTAAATTTATTTAATGCTATACGCGTCGAACGTTTCTCTTCCGGATAAGGGCTCAGTATCCGGGAGCGGGGCGTTACAGATATAATGACCTATTAATGCTTACTTTAGCTTACACATAACAACTTTAAGCATCTAAATAAGCAAGGAAAATATGTTTATCAAGTTTTTCCTGCATATTGGTCCTGTAAAAAGCTCTATGTAAATCAAGAAGGTTTCCAAGAAAGGAAAAAAGGTCGATTTGAAAGGCAACACACAAAGCAAAATCACAATCACCAAAATATAAAGAAGAATTTTAAAAAGACAAATCAAATGGAACCTAAAAGCATAATCTAGTCAATATATAATGTGCTTTGTGATTTTCATGTTTTTTCATTGTCATGCCTAGGCTTGTCCATAATTTATAGTGCGGATCAAAATAAAAAGATTCAACATACATATACCGATACGATGTTAACACCGAAATAATGATCAAATTGGTAATACCTTTAATGCGGGCTTCCATGTGCTTCTCTATGATTTTCTCTAGAATAAATTGCTTTAGAAAAGGCATGAGCAATTGAAAGATATATATGTAGCACATTTTCTCCTTATCGCCGAATGTCTTTTTCGATTTCCTCATCTTTGGTCGGTATATCATTTGCACAATTTAGAAAATGCCTGCCATTTTGTTGGATGTGTGGAATGGGGTTCTACCCCTCTTTCTCCTGTTATTCATGCTTGTTCGCAGATTTTGATCAATAAATAAATCCCCTTAGCCCTCAAAAAAAAAAAATGCCTGCCCATTTTATAAATAAAAAAAATTACAAGCATATTGTTTTGAAACTAAACACAATTCAAGGGAAATAAGAAATAGAAACATATACATTGGTTGCTCAGTTTGTACTAACCCAAAAACCAAAGTATGCAACAAAAGAAACTCGCCTGAATATAAGAGTAGCACCTGAAAGCCTGCAGCGATAAAAAAAAATTGAATTTAGCAGACAACAATGAAATTATAGGAAGTGATATTCTGCTGCCCCATTATTCTCTGGATATGCACATACAACCACCGAAAAGTAGAACATATGCTAGCTTTTTTGGTGAAAGAGAGAATGGTGAAAAACCAATAGTAAAAAGAGCAATTTTTAAAACAGAGCACTTCTTTGAAAGACAAATATCTATAAAACAATAACCTATGTAGAATGCATGAGCAGCTTAGAGCTAGGGTAATATCACCATAACTATCTTCCTCTGAATGTGCTGAAGCCTGAAGACATATATATCCATCGCAGGCAACACAAATAAGGGAAAAGAATTCAACGACAAACACTTTTTGTGTGTATTATACTTCTATGAAATCACAAAAACAAAGCAAGTGTTTTTTTAACAGAGAAAAGCAAAGGAATGAACTCTATTGGCATAAATACAACATATAACTAAATGCACCAACCAAAAGTAGAAAATTTTAACCAACACCACTACGAACAGAAAATCAAGTACATTTTTAACATGAATTAGATATGCAAGCATACTAAATAAACATAATAGAGGAAATCACCTGCAAAACCCGTTGATACTGCTTTCCAGAGAGAAAATTAGTGACCTTTTGATAAGCAGCAATGTTTGATGACTAAGGATAGCAGAGAACATTATTTATAAAGAGGTAAATGTTAGTGACTATCATCGATTATTAAAGAAAAGTAAATTTTCATGCTTAAAACCTTTAAATTCAAATACTCACCATGTAAAACCTTTCCATCTGACCAACTGATCATATATCAAGGGAAAATCTACAGTGTAAAACCCTTCTTGTACTCTCCATCACTTGTTGATCCATTAGATAAAAGCCATTAAAACCTATCGAAATCCGAAAAACAATAGCCAAAATGTATAATTGATGTAAAATTGATGTAAAATGGAAAGACCTTTTTGGAAGCCAAATTGTTGGATAAGATACAATTGAGACTTGAAGCTTCTTGAAAACGTGTTAACCATAAGAGAAATAAAAAAAGTTAAAAAAGAAGAAGAAGAAAATGAGAAGGCTTATCTAAGTGCAGAATAAAGAAATAAATAAAATTAAAAAAGTTAATAATGGGAAGCTTTCTTCTTATGCCTGAGTAAACGACACCGGAAGTACCTCAAAGACACGTTTCCATTGGACTACAGACCCACAAAAAATTAGGCTTAAAGCTAAATCTTTGCAAATTGAAGCCGATTGACTGCAAGATCACAGCCTTAAACCATACAATGGCGATGTAACTGAAGAGAGAACAAGCATTCATGTGGCACAAGGTAAGAAATATAGGGCATCTGAACCCATAATTGCTTAACAAATACTTGTTTAAAAGCAGGACTCCGATGATGGATGTATACCACGCCACCACTAACCCAAACGTGAACCACCGGGTTTGGCTATAATTTGTCCCTTTCATTAGGCGTTTGCTACTAAATTGGATCAAACTGGTAGCTTCTTGCACACCGGAGAGCAATTATCCCAAAGATTAATCCAGGCTGAAAAATACAGTATAAGAAAAAACATAATGGGACACATGTCATCACCACAATCACTCTTGAAAAATACAGACGTGGTGCAATGTGGGAAGAACATTTTTGGCTCTTTATAATAGATAGATAGATGAAGAGAAAAAAAACATTTTACTAATAAAATAAGGAAAATAGATATTCTAGATTTATCTCATTTAATTTAATATCTTATTTTAAATAAATCCAAGATATTGTCAATATCTAATATTGATTTTCTTTATCATATTACCATAAATCAATTTATTCAAATCTATTAATATCTAATGTTAACATATGGTAACACTATTAATTAATTTACACAATCCAAGTATATCTTATACACTTATAACTTGTGCCCATATAGCCTTTTATTGGCTTCCGGAATATTCTTAATTAATATAATGCTATGATTAATTAATTTGTAAAATCCATGTGTATCATATACACATACATAAATTTTGACCTATACATCAATTATTTATATTTAATTAAACAACATAATTAATATCTTGTATTATATTTATTCAAAATAAATAAATACCCCCATATTCATTTATCACTATAACACTTTATAGTTGAGATAAAACTTTTCTTATTTGGTTATCACTATAATTGCATTTTAATCCGGCTAGATGTTCTTATGTGTGTGACCCGATAGGCTTCAGAATATGTTGGCCGTAGGCACAAAGTGAAATTACGAAAAATGCCCTTCATACCTAACGGTCATGGATAGCGTCTAGCAACACGTCCACGTCCACGACCCCCAGTCATCGGAAGAGTCAAATGCAATGACTACTACCCTTCATGTGAAACGGTTACCGTGTAAATAGAATCATATCGATGTTACAATATCCATACGGTCGTATATCGAGTGTCAAACATCAACGACCGTATCTCATAATCCGGATATCCTACTCTCTCGAAGTAACATATTACTTCCGCTTTGCAAAGACTTTCGAGAATAAGACATTCCTTATGAGAAGACCCTTTCGGATATTTAACTCATGTTCATAGGTTTGCTGTCACTTTGATTAAGTGATACAGTGAGCTGGAAATATTCTTAGCAAGATATTACTAAAATTCTACAATTAGGCCAAAACACAGTAGTGCCTTAGAGGCGCATCGGGAGCAGTACATGGATCTAAGAGGTTCATTCTTGAACCTTGAACGGTATACATCTGTGAAGAGAGTTTGTGAAAGTAATAATACTTGAGTAAACTTCAACTTGTTTATTCATGTTTAAAGAATGGGTATAAATAGATACACGCAAGAATGGGAAAGTCCTGTTAGTAAAGTAAAAGTTCTTAGAAATTTATTATTAATTCTTTATAATTAAATTTATTACATAATAGGACAAAAGAATAATTGCTATATAAAAAGAATAATGATAAAACCACATAAAAATTATTTTACGCCTGTTTGATCGCTAGTTTCATGCTTTTAATTGGGTATATATATAAAAAGAATAATGATAAAACCACATAAAAATTACAAATATCCACCCCCGAAACTTTGCTTTTTATGGTCCATGTTTTTTGTTTTTTTTGTTTTTTTTTTACATATCAACTCTGGGGTCTCAAATTAATTTATGTGATGTTTTCAGGGGAAGGATGAGGTGGTGCCTCTATCACTCTCCATATAAAAATGGTTTCCTGTAATATTTATTTTGGGTTTTGAATTCCTCTCAACGATCTACAATGAATATATATATATATATATATATATATATATATATATATATATATATATATATATATATATATATATATTTTTGATATTTTGATTGGTTCTTTGAGTTTGATTTCAGGTTAATTTATAGCTAGCAAGATAATGAATATAAAATTGTATTTGTTTGCGAATATAAAAATGGTTTCCTGTAATATTTATTTTGTGTCTTGAATATATATATATATATATATATATATATATATATATATATATATATATATATATATATATATATATATATATATATATATATATATATATATATATATATATATATTTGATTGGTTCTTTGAGTTTGATTTCAGGTTAATTTATAGCTAGCTAGCTAACTTTCTAGGGAAGTTTTTGCGTAGTGTGTACCTACGTAGTACACACTACGTGTGTACACTTCTGTCCACACGATTTCATTCTGCACTTAAACTGTATGGTTCTGATCGTGCCACCTCACATGTACCTACGTAGGTACGTACTACCAAAAAATTTCACAACATTCTAATATTTGCTGATCAGACGTGGGATGCTTACTTGAAAAAGTGGTCGTGAGCTGTAAAGTTGAATTTTTATATAATATAAAATATATTCAACTAATCAAATATACTTATTTAAAATTAGATGGAAGTCAAGATGAACATCTATATATAGATGTAAATCTAGGGGTGGAGTCAATATTTTTGTAGTCCATTTTAAAGCTATTACTATGTATAAAAATTGAAATCCCATCTAAAATTGATGACTTTATTATCAAGGGAATCAATTTTTGAGCCATTACATTAGCTCTTAGTGGTGAAAGAATGATTTTAACTCAGTTGGGTATAATCAAGGGCGGACACAGGATTTTTTTTAACCAGGGAGCATAATTTTCGTAAAATGGCACACAAAAAATATTGCGAAGAAAAAACCTGCAAAGATACATGGAAAATGTTAAATTCACAACAAAATAGACACAATACATCTCATTCCAACAAAGTTGATATAATAAAATCGACCCAATATATTATTGATTATTATGAGAAAATTATCTATCTATGTGCCATATACATAATCAATGATGTAGGATGTGCTATATCTTTTTATTGTGTCCATTTCCTTGTGGGTATATATATGACTCAAGATACAAATTAATATGAAGTTGTTATTAATTTTGATTCTAGAAAAATATAACATATATTGTTTTTAGTGGCGACAAATAGGGATGCATATTTCATTATATTGCATAGAGTTTTGTGCACTGGCGGATCCAGGAATTTATTTCAGTGGTGTCACCGGAGTCTAAAACTACATCTTTTATCTAAAAAAAAATTCAGTGGGGTCACCGAGTCTAAAACATCAATTTTTATCGGCAAAACAACACTTTTTAACAACAAAACTACATAATTTTAATACTAAATTTTTTTTTTTTTTTTTTTTAAAAATTGAGTGGGGTCACGTGACCCCCCCTGGGTCACGTGGATCCGCCCCTGGTTTTGTGGGGTAGCCATTCCCTCTTGTCCCTTTCTATGTCGATTATATATTCTAATATAGACTCTTATTGTATACTCTTTTTTTTATTATTAACTCTTTTTGTATACTTACACAAAGTATGCACAACGCCCGCACAAAGTATGCACAACGTATGCACACAAAGTATGCACAACGCCTGCACGAAAGTCGCACACCACACGCACGATGTTAGGGCTAATTGGTAATTGTTCAAATCATTCTTAAACAAATTTTATTGTAATACTCTAGTACAAACTACTAAACATTTATGGTACATTGCATATCCATTATTACTTATTGAACTGTAATATTGTATTGCAATGCAAAAGTCACAGAGCAATTATACAGACATGCGTATATTGTTAATTTGGTAGAAACAATATTTTAAGGAGCCCCCTATATATATAGTTCCGCCCATGTAAGATCCCAAAATTCGCAGTGATGCCTTTGTCTACAGAAATCTTTTTTTGTTCTGGAAACTTTGAAAGATAAGAATATGAAAAATAACATAAAAAATAAAAAAGTAAAAATAGTTAGTTAGGAAGAAAACACAAAGTAAAACTTACAACAAAAGTGATGTTTCGCACGATTACGTTGTCAACAAGTGAGTTGAAAGTTGAACACAAGTTGATTTTACCATGGTCATTCCATTCTAACCGTGTGTTCACTTCCCCCATCCCTTGAATATAAAGGAAGGGCTTGCTTTCCGGTATAGTTACTTTCTCCCGGTAGAAAAATAAAATCAAAATGCATGGTTGATGAATTTACGTTAACAAAGTTGGTATAGTCGTATACTATAGCTGTGTCATTTTTCTAGTGAATTCTTAATGTATATAGTGAATTCCCAATGTATGCATGTAGTACCATTTATGAATATATGTATCCCAGCAGCCACATTTATTTGTATCCACCCAACATTGTTAGGTGAAATACTGTCTATGGCAGCTTGAATGGTGGTGAAGTTGCCTTCACACGATGAACGATCATATTCTTTGCAGGGACGGTCTGTTATAACCGACATTTCCATTGCAATGGACAACACAGAGGTTGTATGCTTTGTCAAATACTATGATACCCCAATCAACGATACCATGCTCCGCAGATATGTCATCCTTAAAACTTACACTGTTGAAGAAATGAGAGGATTTACTGCAGCCCAAACAAACGAAGCAACTGACCCACTGATGCTTGGTTCAAACATTCCTCCTGCTGTGTCTGATGGCAAAAGAACCATTAACTTTGGCCCAAACCCAGTTCTTCACACCAACAACAAAAAAAGTTCTTGAGGAAGTAAGCCAAGGATCTATCCAACTACCATCCAGCAGCTCTCACTCTCCTGCTGCCAAAAGAACCATTAACTTTGGCACAATACTATGGCCGACCTGGGAGGTGTTGGCTTAGAAGGCCCAAATTCAAACCCTACCGACATTGTGGAAACACCGAAGAAAAAGAACAAAGGAGAAGCAAAGAATGTTTAGGCTAACTGAATAAAGTTGGCCAATATGAACACCTTTTGATTGTAAAATATTCTAGCTACCAAAACACTGTATGCTTTACTTTATTTCACCTTTTGCATCCATCAGTCTTCCTCTAAACATGCTGATGGAGTTTTGATAACAATGCTTGCATAGTTATCAAATCAGTTGGTTTAATTAGAATGTTTTCAATGTATGTAATATAAGGTTATGCCAGTTCTTAAACTTTTAAGCCTTCTATTAAACCTACAAATGCTGTGTATCCCTTCACTATTTTCTTATATATCAACGTATAATATCGTCGTGACGACGGGGAGGCAGAGGCTGCTGGGTTGTGCTGTAGAGGAGAGAAGCAGTACGTATATCATAAAATAATAATGAACGGTTTCCATCTGATCGAACTGTGAAAGTAAGCACAGCGGAGTAAATTAATTAAGAGTCAAAGTTCAAATAATTAATTCAGCAATGGAGGAGTACGTGATCACAGTACCGGCAGAAGTCAATATATAAAATTAATTAATTGGTGTGTTTAATTTATATTATATTATTACCAAGCTACATACCCTAGTAGTTATCACTAGGGTCTACCCGGGCCCCAGTGTGGGGAGAGCCGGGTTCGATCCCCGCCCCCTAGTTTAGGCCTTTCGTTTCCGACAATAAAAAAAAAATATTATACTATATTATATAAATAAATGGTGGCCCTCAAAGTTTTGGGATGGATTTTGTTGCAGAAGTTTTGGGAGAGAAAGTTAATTTTGCAGAGGGGAATTGGAAGAGGAGATTGATTATGGATTGGTGGGGATGATTGAAATGAATTCAGGTTGTATATATAGTGCGTCTGATAGCTACCTCAGCTCCGCCCATCCCTTTCTTTTCAATGGATTTTGGTACCACAATACATTTAAAGCCCTAAAATGTGTCGATTTTTCTTTTTTTACTTTTCGCACATATTAAAAAGAAAAAAAAAATTACTTAATAAATGTGTTGTTTTTTTGTTATGATGTTACATGTAACGCTCTCAGACGCCGTGCCTGGTAGCGTTAAATGTGTTAATTTTTAGACCGCCGTGCTCGCTTAGTCTAAAAAGGCTAACCCGAATTGACAAGACTTTTATGTCTCACACTTATATGGGGTGAGCATTCTACTATTTTTCCTACGTGGGATATTACATTTTCTGTAATGCCCCTAGACCCTGGGCTTAGTAGCGTTAAATGAGTCATAAATGGTCCGATCAATGCTTAGACCGCCGTCATCGCTTGGTCTAAAAGTGCTAACCCGAGTTGACAAAACTTTTATGTCTCACACTTATATCCGTCAATCGCTTAGACCGCCGTGCTCGTTTGGTCTAAAAAGGCTAACCCGAGTTGACAAGATTTTTATGTCTCACACTTATATGGGGTGAGTATTCTACTATTTTTCCAACGTGGGATATTACATTTTTCGTAATGCCCCAGACCCGGGCCTAGTAGCGTTAAATGAGTCATAAATGGTCCGATCAATTGTTTAGACCGCCGTCCTCGCTTGGTCTAAAAGTGCTAACCCGAGTTGACAAAACATTTATGTCTCACACTTATATGGGGTCTCTTATAAGGGACTGGCGTCCTCTCCAGGACGACCAAGACTTGTCCCAATGGATTTGTCCCAGTTCATCTCTACCATAGGATTCTAGAGGTGGCTTCCACCGCCTCTCACTTTGTAGCACTTAGTTCCGTATGATAGTCAGCTCTGAATACCATTATGTAATGCCCCGAGACCCCGGGCCTGGTGGCGCTTATTGAATCATAAATGTCCGGTCAACTGCTTAGATCATCGTCATCGGTTGGTCTAAAAGGGTTAACCCGAATTGACAAGACCTTTATGTCTCATACTTATATTGGGGTGAGCAGGATTTTATTTTACCGATGAGGGACTTTCTATTACATATCTTATCTTTATTAACGGCTTTGTTTTAAAATGTGAAAGGATTGTGTGTAATTTGTAGATGATTGTATTAGAGGATAAACTCAGCACATACATCGATCATACCATATCTCAGCAAGCAAAATTCGTAAATACAGCAAGCAATAAATGAAAATATATGAGCACAACTAGGTTATCAAGTTTATCTTCACAAGCTAGTTTATCAATTAGGCATTGCGTCGAACACTTGTAAGACACAAAGAAGATCAGCATAATGGTTCAATACAATTCTTGGATTGCATTCTCTTAGATATAGATCTAGTGTCTTGTAGATAAAGTTTAATCTAACAAACCTTATCTAAACAAATCTAGTGTAGACAATCTCATCCACACATTACATAACACAAGTGTAGGACTAAGATGATGCCACATCATACTACATTACTTAACACCCCCTCAAACTCAAGGGTGGGGAGACCACATTGAGTTTGGTCTTAAAACTCGGAACCGGGATGGTGTCAATGGCTTGGTGAGGCGATCCGCTATTTGGTCCGAGAAGGTATATAGCACACTTTCAATTTGTTTGACAAGACACCTCATTTCTTACAAAATGCACATCAATCTCTATATGTTTAGTCCTGGTATAGTAGGACCGGATTCGAGCCAAGTAGGAGGCACTGGTATTGTCACACCAAACTGTTGGAATACCCTGTATTTTGACATGAAGTTCAGACAGTAACTGCATTATCCATTTGATCTCAGCTGTTAGATCAGCTAGAGCTCTGTACTCTGATTCAGAGCTGGATCTGGACACAACCCCTTGCTTTTTTGAACTCCAAGACACCAAGGATTCATCAAGATAAACACAGTATCCTCTAACCGACTTTCTGTCAACTGTGGAAACTCCCCAATCCGAATAAGAGAATCCAGTAAGACTGAGGCAGACACCTAGTTTAAAATGTAAACCTTGTTTCAAGGTTCCAATGATATATCTCAAGAGCCTTTTGACTGCTTTCCAATGTTCCAAATGTGGTGTCTTCATGAACTGACTCAGATAATTCACAGGAAAAGTAATATCTGGTCTGGTGCAGGTCAAGTATTGCAATCCCCCAATTGCACTCCCGTACGAGTCATATTTCGAACACTTCCCCGGTTCTTTTTCAAGTTTCTTCCCGGAGGTAATATAGGAGTAGGCCAAGGCTTGAGAGAGCCGCATCCCAACGGACAACAACCGAGTGGCATACCGAGTCCGAGTTAGATATGTGCCCGGTGTGTCTCGACAACCTGCATTCCCAAGAAGTGTGACACTGGTCCCAAATTCTTCAAAGCAAACTTGGCATCTAACATGTGTATGAACTTGTTGATCAGTATAGTAGAGCTGCCTGTTACTAGAATAGCATCCACATAAACCAGCACTATAAGAATATGCTGAGAAGAAGTAAGAATAAAAAGAGAGTTATCACAGACAGACTGTTTAAAAGACCAGGACAGGAGCTGAGCTTTAAGGGCTTCAAACCAGGCTCTTGAGGCTTGCTTCAGACCATACAGTGCCTTTTGTAGTTTACAGACATAATTAGGTCTAGTTGGGTCAACATACCCTTCAGGCTGAGACATATAAACTGGTTCTTTCAAGGGCCATTAAGGAAGGCATTATTGATGTCAACTTGATTGATAGGCCAATTGTAGGTCACAGCTAAAGATAGAACTATCCTTATTGTTGGAGCTTTTGCCACTGGACTAAAAGTTTCAGTAAAGTCCACTCCATAGGTTTGGCTAAAACCTTTAGCCACTAACCTTGCTTTATGCTTTAATATAGAACAATCAGGCCTTAGTTTGACCTTGTATACCCATCTGCTACCCACAACTGCATGATTTGGTGAAGGAGGAACTAGTTCCCATGTCTTGTTCTTCACAAGAGCCTGATATTCTTCTTCCATGGCACACTTCCACTCAGAGCTAGCCAAAGCTTCTGCCACACTTGCAGGTTCAGTAATGGTGACAGCTGCTGACCAAACTTTAGGTTTGAAGATTCCTTTCTTAGCCCTAGTGACCATATGATGAGTGTTCATGTTTTTGGGTTCAGGTAGAGGTGCAGGAGATGAATGTGGTGATGGTTGTGGGGATGGCTGTGGTGATGATTGTGGAGATGGCTGTGGTGATGGTTCACCACCGGATGTGGATTGAGAAGATTCAAGTGAAGATGAATTAGGGACATGGGGTGTCATTTGTGGTGAGTTTGTGTGAAGTGGGACCGATTTGTGGTGAGGACAAGTCGAATTAATATATAATGAGGGTGTAGATGAATTAGAGGTAATTTTCCTTGGACCCCTGCCTGGATACTTGGAGTGTCTGTACTTGGCACTTGGACATGATGACTGTCAGGAGTATCTGTTGAAGGAATCAAAAAACACTTGCAGATTCATCTAAAACATGAACAGCTCTATTAGGGCCCTTAATAAAACCACTAGTGAAAGGAAAAACTGACTCATCAAAAACCACATCCCTTGTGATATAGATCCTTCCACTCATATCTAGACATATATATCCTTTATGACAAGGACTGGCTCCCATATTGACACATCTCTTGGAATGAAATTGAAATTTTGTTGTCTGAAAAGGCCTAAGATGAGGATAACAAGCACAACCAAAAGTCTTGAACCTTTAATAGTCAGGTTTGGTTCTATACAAACACTCATGAGGGGATAGGTCTTGTAAAACAGCAGTGGGAAGACATTTTATAATCATTACAGCCTGCTGAAAACTGTGCCACCAGAAACTTAAAGGCATGGAGGCCTGAGCCAAGAGAGTGAGACCTAATTCTACAATATGCCTATGCTTTCTTTCAGCCCTTCCATGCTGGCCATGAGCATGGGGGCAGGTATGTCTAAAGGCAATGCCCTGTTCTTTCAAGTAAGGCTCAATATTTCTATATTCTCCCCCCCATTCTGACTGAAAACATTTAATTTTAGTGGAAAACTGAGTCTGAACCATGTTCTGAAACTGTTTAATTGTATTATACACCTCAGATTTGTGTTTTAAGGGAAATAACCAAGTATATCTATTGTGATCATCCAGAAAATGAACATAATAAGAGTACCCCCAGTAGACTTGACTGGTGATGGACCCCAAACATCAGTATGGACCAAATAAAAAACACAATCAGCATGAGAGTCAGACAGGGTATAAGGAAGAGTATGAGACTTGCCATATTGGTATGGTTCACAAAAGATAAGTTTCTCATTCAAAGACTACATTGTTGCAGAATCTGATTCAAAACCTTTGGAGAAGGATGGCCTAATCTCCTATGCCATACATTAGGATCTCTATTGACATTGACAGACTTAACCCTACTGGACTCAGCCACAAAAACAGAAGAAGACTTGACTTGACTTTGATTGGATTGAGGGGAGCTCCTGACAGCCTCAATTTGTTTGTCCCTCTTGTACAGACCACCCTCCATTGTTCCTACCAGCAGAGGCATCCCTGTGGTCTTGGCCTTAACAACACAAGTAGAGTCAGTGAACTCAATAACAACATCATTATCACAGGAAAGTTTAGACACACTAAGTAAATTTTTAGTAATGGCAGGTACACGAAGCATATAGTGCAAGTTTAAGGAGTATGGTGAGTGTGCAACAGAAATTTTAGATTGGCCTATATTTAAGATATTTAGCTGCTCACCATTACCAACTCCAAGTGTGTCAGGACCTGTGTAGCCAGAACTGAGATGCAAATTGTTTAGATCCCCTGTGATATGATTTGTAGCTCCACTATCCATGTACCAAGATGAATCAGCTACAGATTGTAGGGAGGCTATAAAAGCTGCAGGTCTTGAATTGCCTTGATTGTCCGTAGGTCTAGAACCACTATTATTGCTCATAGGACCAGTGAAATTAACATCAAACCTGTGCCAACACTCAAGCACAGTATGACCATTCTTTCCACACAACCGACACACACTTCTATTGTTGGAATTAGACCTGCCACCTCCTCTTCTACTGTAAGGCATGATATGCAACAGTTAAGGACACAACTGGACAGACAGGAAGAGTGATTTGAAGAACTGATGAAGATGGTAAATGAAAACGAGACAATCAAGCGCCACGGTTGCTTCACACTTCACATCTACTCAAAATCTTGTGAATGATCGATACTAGATGTGAGGGGCATCAAGGTTGGAAATACCGCAAAAGATAAATTTCGAAAGATCAACTTATTTCTATCCATCGAAACTTGACAACCTTGCGCAACACACGAACCTGCGAGCTCGCTCGCCGCACAACAACTCCGCTATGCCTGATCCCAAACTTACTGAAAGGATCAACCGACTGGAGGAGACCTTGCAATCAAGGATTACTTCAATTGATACAAGAACTGGAACTATAGAAAGTCAATTGCATAGAGTAGTAATCTCACAGGAGGGTATTCATGGCCTCATATCCCGTTTTGTTGATGATGTCACTAAGGGGGAAGAGGGCCAATCAGCTGCAACAAAGGAGGCTGCAAGACTTTTTGCCCAGAAGAGATGGCAAGATGATACTAATGCTTTTAGGCAACCTACACCTGGCAGAGTTCAACTTACTGATGATCTCCTTAGACAATACAAGAAAGAGTATTACAACAGGAGGAAACCTTATCAAAACAAAGGGTTTCATGAAGGTCTGGACTCTTTCTTGGGATTGAAATTTTGGGAAGCAAGGGTTAAAGCCTTAAGGGCAAGCAACAGAGGTGGAAGAAGTGGAAGAAGTGGCAGAGGTGATAGGAACTTACTGAGAATATGGGAAGACTTATGATTCATGCCGTAATGTCTACAATCGTGTGCTCTAAGGCATCTTCTCCGGAAAGGGGATCATATAAAAATGATTCACTCCTCGGAAATTCAGAAGTATATTAATAGCTTGATCCCAAATCATTTGGGTACGTAGATAGTAAATCACATTGCTTAGCTATAATTCATCACAAAATCCACCAGTTTTCCTAACAAAGCCTAATTACTCGTACAAAGATCCAGTTTCATTAATGGCAATTTCAGACATCATCCGATACTGTTGTAGATTTCAAGATAAACATAAAAGTGTAATAAGTGGAATATATATATAAAATAAAACTACAACAGTTTATAGAAATAAAATTTTCACTTTGGAACACGGTGCTTAATGATGTAGTTGTCGATTCCGTGTTCTTTCATTGTTCATGTGACATCCTCTCACATAGCATAAATTGGGTCATTAATAAGTGCAAAAAATTTGTGTGCTTTAATTCTTCATTAAGAAGGGTAATCATTTTCCTTAACACTAACCGGATAATTAAAAATTGTAAGAACTCATAACAATAGGCATGAATTATTTAATGAAAATAAAGGAATAATGGCAATAAAGGAATATAATATATACATACCAGACTGTAGAACTTGTGATGTGATCCAATAACACCATTTTAAGATTCATAGTTCACTTTTAAAGTGTATTGAGAGTTCTTGCGAGAATTCAAACCCCGACTAAACAAGACTTGAGCGGGTCTTGCCAGTCTATACGAAGATTGCTAGATACAAGTTATCTAGAGGTCGACGTTATACCGAGATTGCTAAGTACCAGTTACTTAGAGGTCAAAGTGCTCGATTATCCATCATTCTATTCTTCTATCTTTCCTTCAATCAACGATCCTTTAAATCGAAGTCGTGTTAACCATTCCCGGTTCACGCCAGTTGGTATCAGAGCTAATTGATTGACGGTATTATATCCATTTTTTCTCAAAAAAAAGAGTGGAGGATGTTGAGGAACATACAAGAAGAAAAGGAATATCAGATCCATGAGACATTGAGAAAAATGAGAGTGCATGAGAGAAGAATTCGCCAAGCAGAATTGAGGCGACAACAAGAATTAGAATATGAAAGACAAAGGAAAATTGAGTTACTCTTGCATGACATTCAAGATGGAGTAAAAAACTTGCAAAATAGTTTTGTAGAGCAAAACAAACTGTGGGAACAATTCGGTCATGTTCTAGTGGCAGCACATGAACAACAATCTGTGCCTATTGTTGAGGTGCCCAGAGTTACCCCATTTCTTGAAGAGACCACCATTTCTGAGGAGTTGAATTTTGAAATTTTTAATGAGGTAGTTGTAAATGTTTGTGATGTGGTGGAAATTGCAAGTGTGGAGATTGAACCAAATGCCCCAACTTTTCTTGTTGGTACGATTGCTAAGCTTGGGCAAGTAAAGGATGGTGTGGAAACTACAAAATCAGCCGGGTTGATTGAGCAATTAACGGAAATACAAGCGACACATATTCATTATGATCCGTTTTTTGAGATTATTAACGCCCCTTCGACTCCACTTGGCTCTCATTCTTATATTGTTCCTTCACGGGAAGTTATCCACAGGTTTCTCAACTCTAAGTCCCAATATGTTGCTGATACAATTTTGATGCATCACTCCGCAACAAATTATGCCGTTGACGAGAATATATTTCTTCGACTCATATTTGATCCCGGTGTTCGTTTGGTGATCTTTTGGCTTTGTGCATGTTTTATTGGTGATGAAGCTTGTTTTTATGACATCCTATTGATTCGAGGGCGAATCCTTTCGAACCGGGAGGGAATGATGTGATCCAATAACACCATTTTAAGATTAGCTATTTTAATATTTATAAGTGTTTTATATAAATATTTATTAGTATATAATGCTGAAAATAAGGGCTGGAAATTAAGTAAATGAGGCGCCATTTTGAAGAGAAGAAACAAGCTTGGAAGAAACTAGATACATTGGCCTTGGACAATTCAAGATACATTGGATTTTTGGAAGCATTGAATGAAGTTACATTGAACTCATCTCACCACAAAATTGGTGCCACCTTCTTGGAGTTTTTGAGAAGACCTTTCATCTTAATCATGCTATAATTCATGTACTTATTTTCCTATAAATAGTCCTTATATTGTACCATGAAGAAATATATTGTTATTAATATAAAAACATAGTTCACTTTTAAAGTGTATTGAGAGTTCTTGCGAGAATTCAAACCCCGACTAAACAAGACTTGAGCAGGTCTTGTCAGTCTATACGAAGATTGCTAGATACAAGTTATCTAGAGTTAGACGTTATACCGAGATTGCTAAGTACCAGTTACTTAGAGGTCAAGGTGCTCGATTATCCATCCTTCTATTCTTCTATCTTTCCTTCAATCAACGATCCTTTAAATTGAAGTCGTGTTAACCATTCCCGGTTCACGCCAACTTGTTCGTATACTATCTTTATTGTACATCTGTTGGTTTTGTCTAGTTGATCCTTGGGTTTCATCAGCACCTTAGTTGTTGATATTGAAGTTCCTCTTGATAGTGCAACATATTGTTGTCTATGAGAGAACATCGGTCAAGGCAAATAAACTCCTACAAATGATTTCGTTTCTTCTTGTGCTTTATCGATCGTCATTGCAAAGCAAAGATGAATAAGATATTGCTTTCTTGTAAGATGAAACGGGTATTTTTCATTTTCTGCCGTTGAGAGTGGAATACCGGGATTAAAACATGCTAATCACAATGTTTCCCAGTTGTGATTTCAGCATGAATCACTTTTTTCCTTTGAACCCTTTACATATCATCCTTGTACCATTGCATAATCCTCATGCTGGATCTATGTTCCTTAACAGCATTTTCAGTGAATACTTTGTCAACACTAATTTGTGAGGAGACAATACATTTGGTGTCAAAGTGTTGGGAAATTCTTCTTGATTTTAATCATTAGTATCATCAATAGCCTTATCAAAGCTGTTGAAACAATATTCTTCACCTGGAAAGATTGATATCAAATTCTCATTAACTTATCAACATGTTCATTAGTCACGGCAAGTATTGTTCTACTTGTAATGTATTATGTTAAGAATGCGTTCTCCTGTATAGATGGAAAGATGGAATTGATTAAATGAATTTTCGAAACCTTATCGTCGTTTTCATCATATTCAATAACTATTTATTTTGGTAACTCTATGTCTCATTTAGTGTTTGTTGATTCTTCTCTACAACCACCCTTAATAAGAATTGACTGAAGTGTATATCTCTTTTTCCGTCATTTTTTTTTTGGAAAAGTGTAATTTTTTCATCATTGGCCACAAATATGACTTCATCAAGCTTGCCTCTATTGTTTGTAGTATCGTGCAGTTGGGTAAAACAGGAAGCACTTGTCTAAAATCACCTCCAAATACAATCATCGTTCCTCTAAATACGATATAATTTCTCATGATGTCCTTTAAGTTTCTGTCAAGTGTCTCAATTGCCCATTTCTTTGTCTTTGGTGCTTTATGTCATATGATTAGACTTGCTTATCATAGTCATTCTACATTTTCACTCTGCATTGGAATATTGCATATACTTGTTTCAAGTGCATTAACTGGAATTTTAAAATGCGAATGAGCAGTTCGGCCTCTGGGCATAATTTCAGCTGCAACTCCAAATGCGGTTGTTGCTATAGTTATATATTGTCTCCTTCTTAGATTTGCTAGCAGAAGCCTATATAAATATGTTTTCATCTGCCACCAGGCCCATCAATATTTTGGTCATTATCAGCCTTATAAAGAATTTTTTAGAATATACTTTGTTGTTCAGGATTAAATATGTCTTTTAAAAATTAATCTTCTTGGGGAATGTCTATAGACAAATCATCATGAACCTTTCTTTGCATATTTTCTACAATTTTACAGTAACATCCAATGAAAAAGTAGTAACTGCCAATAAACAAGTAGTAACAACCCAAAAAAAGTAGTAACAACCCATAAAATGTAGTAACGGCCAATAAACAAGTAGTAATAGCCCATAAAATAGATAGAGTTACATCAAAAAATGTAGTAACGTTAAAAAATTAATAGTAACAACCCTAAACCCTAAACTTTTTCAAAAAAAACAAAAACAAAAAAAGAAAATACAGCCTGCTTCTCCGGCAACCATGGCCGCCGTTAACTCCTTCGCCGGTGCACATGGCCCTAGCCCCAGCACGAGATATCCTTCAAATCCGATCGTTCAGCTCCGGCGGCACAGCCGTCACCCCTCTTTCTCCTCCCCAAATCCTAATCACCAAATCGTTCAATCTGATTCGGGTGATACAAATCCGATCTTTAATGCAAATCCACTTTGTCCGTCTGCTCAAACACTGTCTATATACCGCTTCCCATGGACGATTCCGGCCGCCGGGAATCTTCACCACCAATCAACGAGAAATTTTCGCCAAGTCCACCCATCTTCCATTCCATTCCGTCGAGTCCACTCATCTTTCGATCATTGCAGAAGTTTCTTATCAAAATCTGCAACGGCTACGTTCGTATGATGATGAAACTGGCCAACTCACGGTTCCTCAACGCCGGTGGGCATGGACCTCCGCGGATGCTGGCATTTGACTCGGATCCCGGCCAATTGAAGAGTACGATGAGAAAATGGTGCTTGAGATCTACAAAACTATTTTCATGGCACAAGGAGTTGTTCGACTGGATTGTGATTTGTGAGTTTGATCGGAAGTGGCGGCTGTGGTGTTTTTTTTTGTGGTTTGAGATATGGCTGAGTCTGGATGAGGGAGAGATAAGAATTGGAAAAAAGGGTATATTGGTAAGTTTATGTAGATTTTGTCCTAATTAATAATCAGTTTCCTTGGAGCCTGATAAATAAATTAATCCGTCCTTCCCGTCAAAAACCTACTATTTTTATTGCTAAATTGTGCGAATTATTTGAGTGCATTTAATTATCCATTTAATATTTTGCTTGTGACTAAAATTTTAATTAGTAAATTGATGTTTTTAAATAATAAATTAATAATTAGGAAGAAACAATTTTTGGAGAAACAAACTCACACTTTTAATATAGTAGGCATATATATGTGGTGGCCATCAATGTTATGGGATGGATTTTGTTGCAAAAGTTTGCTGAAGTTTTGGGAGAGAAAGTTTTGCAGAGGGGAATTGGAAGAGGAGATTGAAATGGATTGGTGGGGATGATTGGAATGAATTCAGGTAGTATATATAGTGCGTCTGATTGCTACCTCAGCTCCGGCCATCCCTTTCTTTTCAATGGATTTTTTGGTACCACAAAACGTTTAAAGCACAAATGGACATCCTGATTCAATATTTATAGAATTGTGATACTACTCAAGCTGCCTACGGATCCAATATATGAATTGGAATCCAGTGTTCATAGTTCCTTAGGATTTGTTTATATAGAGGGGTTTGTGCCCTAGCATTTGCGTTTGCGTGTTTTTGGTGGACTCTTATTTTGTGTTCCCTATGGAAAAGATAATGATGATTTGATATCCTTGATTTGAGGAGATAGTTACAGATGTAGCGGCTGAATTAGTGTACCCTGGGTGATGACATTTCTGACAACAGAGTTCGGGGTCGAATCGAAGAATATAACCGGGGCTGTAGAGTTTGCTAAGCTACGCTCGCTCTAATAACTCGCTAAGAGGATCCTCCTGCACAAGATGACCACGGATGTGTCAGTTCGCATTGACTTATACTCTTTCATACTACTCTTTCTAAACCATTACGCTACGCTATTTGAATGCTAGGATTAGAGTAGTTATGAATAAGGATTCTTTCCATATTCATCTGATTTAATGCGTGAGTAGGATGTTTCGCTCGAGGAGGACTTAGGCCGACCTGTAGGGTCGGTCACGAATAGGCTGGCCATGTGCACCAGCTAACCGGTAGAGATCGGAGGATGATGACCGAGCTCATGCAGCTCGGGTACTGGGGGTTCTAGCCATTGTGGGAGGATTTTCTCTATCTTTATTTATTGTTAAACTATTACGGGGATGAAATGTGGCGAGGAGCCACTACAAGAAGAAAAACGTTTTTGCTACACTATTGTTTGCCACACAACAAAAAAAGTGTTGCTATATACTTACTTTTAGACACATAAGCGTTGCAAAAGAGTCTAACCAAGTATATAGCCACACCTTTTTTGTGTGTGTGGCAAAAACTAGTGTAGCAATAGAGTGTTTTTTTTGTAGTGAGCTAATCCGATCTCCATCAACTGTTTGTAAAACACTCACACAAAGTATGCACAGCGCCCGCACGAAAGTTGCACACCACACGCACGATGTTAGGGCTAATTGTTAATTGTTCAAATCATTCTTAAACATTCTTTTATTTTGGATGTTTATAGCATTGTAATGCGTACATTTGAAAAACTATTGTCGACAAGGGGAGCGACAACTTCAAAACAATATTGATCCGTTGGTCCTGAAAAACAATGACTGTACTCTTTTTCCCTTTAACTAAGTTTTTTTTCCCACGGGGTTTTCTTAGTTAAAGGTTTTTTAACGAGGCAGTCAGTTCGACACATAAAAACGCACATGTCATGAACTATTTTTCTTGTCTATTTTTTTTTCTTGCTGGGTTTTTCTAGGAAAGTTAATAGTATGTGATATATACGTTATGAAACTTAGATAGAGCACTCAAATTAGCTCTATATTCAATGGGCTTTGTCTACTATTACAATTGCAAAGAATATTATTCATCTCAAATTCAATACTATTTACATAAGTGGGAGAGCACATGATCTTCATAAGAGAAGTGAAATTGATATGCGATGAATCAACCCAAAGTGTTGATCCGACAGATTCAGCTACACTCAAATGACGAAGAACTGTAGCAGTACATGGTATTCGAATGATATTTCAAAGGACACAAGAGGAATTATACATCATACTTTTGCAGATGAACTAGAAATAAAAAGGTGATGCACAGATGTTCAAATCAAGTGATCGGTTCAGTCGATTTATTCACAGAAGTATAGCTTTCTACTACATTTGAAGAGAAGATTTCCATTTGTTGGTTCGAAAATCTCAAATATTTTTTTCATCAGGGGGAGTAATACAAGCACGAACGAATATTTACTCTTTTTCCTTCACTATGACTTCTTTCCCAAAGGGTTATTTCTTATTAAGATTTTAACGAGGCATATTCCTTGTGTAATGAACAACCAAGGGTGAGTGTTATGAAATATTGTGTATAATGGATGTCCATTCCAAGAGTTTACCTACATCAATTAATTAATATCCTTCATTCCATAAGTTATGGATTCCAAAAGACATAACATTCAATAGTATTCATTAGGTACAAATTTATCATAGTGGAATGCTTGGTGTTGTAGCTATATATACATCACTTTTATAAGAAGTGAGTGATGGGGATGGAATATAATAAAAGTTCATTTTTCTTTCTCTCTACATATTTGCTCTTATAGCTTTGCTTGTTTTCTATTATTTTATAACAAGAAGAATAAAATTTGCATGTATATTATTATTCCAATAATGTATTTGTAGCATAGAACTTGAGATTAAGTGTGTGAACACAATCAAGTCTTTGAATCACAAAACCAACATAAATCAATTTGAATAATAGATAAATCATTTTATCTTTTACATAACACAAATTCAATTCGAATATATTATTAATAATAATGTCAAAATACAAATATAAATTATTACACGAATATCATTACAAGAAAGGATGCACGCCGTATTTCCGTCGTATTGAATTGTATAATTTTCATTACTCATGACAGGGGTTATGCCTGGTTGGTCAGCAATCCAACCATCAGCATCAATGAATTCAATACTTCCAAATTTTTCTGCCATCATTGGAGAAACTGTCTTTTCCCACACAACACGTCCTAGCTGGTTTGAACCGGGACTCCGAACGATTGTATTCTCCGAATGTGATATCATTCCACGGATCAAGAAGACGAAGCTTTTGTCAAGAAACTAGGAGTCAACGAATGAAAAAAAGAGAATATATATATACTTCAATGATATATTCTTACACGTTCTTCTCCCAAGAATCCCATCCATCGGGGGCAATAACATTTGCCATGGTTGTTTGGATGAAGAAAACCCTAGAATACGGTTTCCATGCTCTCCCCAAGAGAGTTGGTCCTTTACCAAAGTTCGTGCACTCTTTGAATACAAAACCATTCGTATCGTACGGGTTTATTCGTCCTTGTGCAGTAATTGCGCCCCCCACGCCATTTACTGCTATCATGCACTTCTGAATGAAATCAAGTTGAAAAAATGTTTGTTTATATTTTTCATTTCATTTCTCCTATCCAACTTAATTGTAGATACTTGGAACTCGGAATAATATTTACGGGACGAACTATATTATTGTTATAAATACATTTTCTCTTTACCTCATAAATTGACTGTCCAGCACCAAAGATAAAATCTACGGTGCCTTCAATGGTGCAAGAGTGGAAATAGTGTCTGCCTTTATCATCATACAACGTATCTTGGACGCTTAAAAACGTCGCACCATAGAATGCCGTTTTGTCCCCGGATATCTTTGCTGCTACTGCTTCAGCTTTGGGATTCACGTTATTCTCTAATGGATAATTGAATGTATTCTACATGAACACAATGGAAAATTACTATGTATGAACAGTCATGTAATTCTATAAATTAGTAAGAAGAAATTATATTAAGACGAATGAATTTATTTCTAGAGGCTGGGCCGGCCTGAGCTCCAAGGCCTCCCAAAATAACTTATATAGCCATTTTTATAGGGGATTTATATAGCTGTCTGGGTCCTCAATTTTTCAACATCGATATAAATAAAGGGAAACTTGAGAAACTATGCCCGCGTGCGTCGCGCAGTGGTCATGCGTGCCTCGTGCGTCGCGCGTGCGTCGCTAATGCGTCAGACGCTAGCATAGTTTTCAAATGTTTACTTTTGAAACATATTTTTCCAATGTATTGCTTTCCACGCATATTTTTTCAAGTTTCCCTAAATAAATTGTATAAAAGCTAATCTTTCCACTATGCCTAGCCCAACCCATTCATGTTTTTGTTAGAGGGAAACTTGAGAAACTATAAAAAATTTGGTAAAATATGCCTCGACGCATGTGTGTCTAGTGCGTCACTCACGCGTCGCGCGTGCATCGCGCAGTGGTCATGCGTGCCTCGTGCGTCGCGCGTGCGTCCCTCATGCATCGGACGCAGGTATAGTTTTCAAATATTTACTTTTGAAGCATATTTTTCCAATTTTTGCTTTTCAAGCATATTTTTGCAAGTTTCCCTTGTTAAATAGCATTTTCAATAATTAATAGGGAAACTTGAGAAACTATGCCTAAAAAGTAAAACATTGGAAAAAAAATATGCCTCGATGCATGCGTCGTGCGTGCTTCACTCATGCGTCGCGCGTGCGTCACTAATGCGTCGCGCGTGCGTCGCGCAGTGGTCATGCCTCGTGCATCGTGCGTGCGTCGGCTGCAGGCATAGTTTTCAAATGTTTACTTTTGGAGCATATTTTTCCAACAATTTACTTTTTCGGCATAGTTTTTCAAGTTTTCCTAATTAATAGTAGTATGGATTTACTTCCTCCACTTATCTGGGCGAGAACGCCTGTTGTTTTGTTTTTTTTTTTTGGAAAATGACAACGCCTGTTTGATCGCTAGTTTCATGCTTTTAATTGGGTATATATATATATAAAGAAAAATGATAAAACCACATAAAAATTACAAATATCTACCCCCGAAACTTTGCTTTTTATGGTCCATGTTTTTTTGTTTTTTTGAATTTATTTTTTTGGAAAATTAGGGATAAGGACACAATCTGAAATATTATTAAGCAACAGGACAACTACATATTTTTTATAGGGAGAAGGACAACTGCATAATATTTATAGCGAGAAGGACAAACAGTGAATCCCGAAAATCAGTGAATCTCCCTAGTGAATCCCGAAATCAGTGAATTTTGACAGTGAATCCCGAAAATCAGTGAATCCCGACAATGAATTTTGAAAATTAGTGAATTTCGACAATGAATTTCGGCAGTGAATTTAAACAGTGAATTTCGATAGTGGATAAATAGTTTTGTCCTTTATGCAAAAGTTTCAAAAGACTGTCCTTCTACTTAATTGATGAAATATTTTTGTCCTTCTCCCTCATTCCCCCTTTTTTTTTTATATATCAACTCTGTGGTCTCAAATTAATTTATGTGATGTTTTCAGGGGAAGGATGAGGTGGTGCCTCTATCACTCTCCATATAAAAATGGTTTCCTGTAATATTTATTTTGCGTCTTGAATTCCTCTCAACGATATATATATATATATATATATATATATATATATATATATATATATATATATATATATATATATATATATATATATTTGATTGGTTCTTTGAGTTTGATTTCAGGTTAATTTATAGCTAGCTAGCTAACTTTCAAATATTTGCTGATCAGACGTGGGATGCTTACTTGAAAAAGTGGTCGTGAGCTGTAAAAATGAAATTTTATATAATAAAAAATATATTCAACTAATCAAATATACTTATTTAAAATTAGATGGAAGTCAAGATGAACATCTATATATAGATGTAAATCTAGGGGTGGAGTCAATATTTTTGTAGTCCATTTTAAAGCTATTACTATGTATAAAAATTGAAATCCCATCTAAAATTGATGACTTTATCATCAATGGAATCAATTTTTGAGCCATTACAGTAGCTCTTAGTGGTGAAAGAATGATTTTAACACAGTTGGGTATAATCAAGGGCGGACACAGGATTTTTTTTAACCAGGGAGCATAATTTTCGTAAAATGGCACACAAAAAATATTGCGAAGAAAAAACCTGCAAAGATACATGGAAAATGTTAAATTCACAACAAAAAATGTACACAATACATCTCATTCCAACAAAGTTGATATAATAAAATCGACCCAATATATTATTGATTATTATGAGAAAATTATCTATCTATGTGCATATACATAATCAATGATGTAGGATGTGCTATATCTTTTTATTGTGTCCATTTCCTTGTGGGTATATATATGACTCAAGATACAAATTAATATGAAGTTGTTATTAATTTTGATTCTAGAAAAATATAACATATATTGTTTTTAGTGGCGACAAATAGGGATGCATATTTCATTATATTGCATAGAGTTTTGTGGGGTAGCCATTCCCTCTTGTCCCTTTCTATGTCGATTATATATTCTAATATAGACTCTTATTGTATACTCTTTTTTTTTATTATTAACTCTTTTTTGTATACTTACACAAAGTATGCACAACGCCCGCACAAAGTATGCACAACGTATGCACACAAAGTATGCACAACGCCTGCACGAAAGTCGCACACCACACGCACGATGTTAGGGCTAATTGGTAATTGTTCAAATCATTCTTAAACAAATTTTATTGTAATACTCTAGTACAAACTACTAAACATTTATGGTACATTGCATATCCATTATTACTTATTGAACTGTAATATTGTATTGCAATGCAAAAGTCACAGAGCAATTATACAGACATGCGTATATTGTTAATTTGGTAGAAACAATATTTTAAGGAGCCCCCTATATATATAGTTCCGCCCATGTAAGATCCCAAAATTCGCTGTGATGCCATTGTCTACAGAAATCTTTTTTTGTTCTGGAAACTTTGAAAGATAAGAATATGAAAAATAACATAAAAAATAAAAAAGTAAAAATAGTTAGTTAGGAAGAAAACACAAAGTAAAACTTACAACAAAAGTGATGTTTCGCACGATTACGTTGTCAACAAGTGAGTTGAAAGTTGAACACAAGTTGATTTTACCATGGTCATTCCATTCTAACCGTGTGTTCACTTCCCCCATCCCTTGAATATAAAGGAAGGGCTTGCTTTCCGGTATAGTTACTTTCTCCCGGTAGAAAAATAAAATCAAAATGCATGGTTGATGAATTTACGTTAACAAAGTTGGTATAGTCGTATACTATAGCTGTGTCATTTTTCTAGTGAATTCTTAATGTATATAGTGAATTCCCAATGTATGCATGTAGTACCATTTATGAATATATATATCCCAGCAGCCACATTTATTTGTATCCACCCAACATTGTTAGGTGAAATACTGTCTATGGCAGCTTGAATGGTGGTGAAGTTGCCTTCACCTGATGAACGATCATATTGCTGCAGGGACAGTCTGTTATAACTGACATTTCCATTGCAATGGACAACACAGAGGTTGTATGCTTTGTCAAATACTATGATACCCCAATCAACGATACCATGCTCCGCAGATATGTCATCCTTAAAACTTACACTGTTGAAGAAATGAGAGGATTTACTGCAGCCCAAACAAACGAAGCAACTGACCCACTGATGCTTGGTTCAAACATTCCTCCTGCTGTGTCTGATGGCAGTCACCTCTTATCACCTGATTCAGCTAAAACAAATGACTCAGAAACCCAGTTCTTCACACCAACAACAAAAAAAGTTCTTGAGGAAGTAAGCCAAGGATCTATCCAACTACCATCCAGCAGCTCTCACTCTCCTGCTGCCAAAAGAACCATTAACTTTGGCACAATACTATGGCCGACCTGGGAGGTGTTGGCTTAGAAGGCCCAAATTCAAACCCTACCGACATTGTGGAAACACCGAAGAAAAAGAACAAAGGAGAAGCAAAGAATGTTTAGGCTAACTGAATAAAGTTGGCCAATATGAACACCTTTTGATTGTAAAATATTCTAGCTACCAAAACACTGTATGCTTTACTTTATTTCACCTTTTGCATCCATCAGTCTTCCTCTAAACATGCTGATGGAGTTTTGATAACAATGCTTGCATAGTTATCAAATCAGTTGGTTTAATTAGAATGTTTTCAATGTATGTAATATAAGGTTATGCCAGTTCTTAAACTTTTAAGCCTTCTATTAAACCTACAAATGCTGTGTATCCCTTCACTATTTTCTTATATATCAACGTATAATATCGTCGTGACGACGGGGAGGCAGAGGCTGCTGGGTTGTGCTGTAGAGGAGAGAAGCAGTACGTATATCATAAAATAATAATGAACGGTTTCCATCTGATCGAACTGTGAAAGTAAGCACAGCGGAGTAAATTAATTAAGAGTCAAAGTTCAAATAATTAATTCAGCAATGGAGGAGTACGTGATCACAGTACCGGCAGAAGTCAATATATAAAATTAATTAATTGGTGTGTTTAATTTATATTATATTATTACCAAGCTACATACCCTAGTAGTTATCACTCGGCCTACCCGTACTATAGAAACAGGTGTGGGGAGGCCGGGTTCGATCCCCGCCCCCTAGTTTAGGCCTTTCGTTTCCGACAATAAAAAAAAAATATTATACTATATTATATAAATAAATGGTGGCCCTCAAAGTTTTGGGATGGATTTTGTTGCAGAAGTTTTGGGAGAGAAAGTTAATTTTGCAGAGGGGAATTGGAAGAGGAGATTGATTATGGATTGGTGGGGATGATTGAAATGAATTCAGGTTGTATATATAGTGCGTCTGATAGCTACCTCAGCTCCGCCCATCCCTTTCTTTTCAATGGATTTTGGTACCACAATACATTTAAAGCCCTAAAATGTGTCGATTTTTCTTTTTTTACTTTTCGCACATATTAAAAAGAAAAAAAAAATTACTTAATAAATGTGTTGTTTTTTTGTTATGATGTTACATGTAACGCTCTCAGACCCCGTGCCTGGTAGCGTTAAATGTGTTAATTTTTAGACCGCCGTGCTCGCTTAGTCTAAAAAGGCTAACCCGAATTGACAAGACTTTTATGTCTCACACTTATATAGGGTGAGCATTCTACTATTTTTCCTACGTGGTATATTACATTTTCTGTAATGCCCCTAGACCCTGGGCTTAGTAGCGTTAAATGAGTCATAAATGGTCCGATCAACTGCTTAGACCGCCGTCATCGCTTGGTCTAAAAGTGCTAACCCGAGTTGACAAAACTTTTATGTCTCACACTTATATCCTGTCAACTGCTTAGACCGCCGTGCTCGTTTGGTCTAAAAAGGCTAACCCGAGTTGACAAGATTTTTATGTCTCACACTTATATGGGGTGAGTATTCTACTATTTTTCCAACGTGGGATATTACATTTTCTGTAATGCCCCTAGACCCTGGGCCTAGTAGCGTTAAATGAGTCATAAATGGTCCGATCAACTGTTTAGACCGCCGTCCTCGCTTGGTCTAAAAGTGCTAACCCGAGTTGACAAAACATTTATGTCTCACACTTATATAGGGTCTCTTATAAGGGACTGGCGTCCTCTCCAGGACGACCAAGACTTGTCCCCGATGGATTTGTCCCAGTTCATCTCTACCATAGGATTCTAGAGGTGGCTTCCACCGCCTCTCACTTTGTAGCACTTAGTTCCGTATGATAGTCAGCTCTGAATACCATTATGTAATGCCCCGAGACCCCGGGCCTGGTGGCGCTTAATGAATCATAAATGTCCGGTCAACTGCTTAGATCATCGTCATCGGTTGGTCTAAAAGGGTTAACCCGAATTGACAAGACCTTTATGTCTCATACTTATATTGGGGTGAGCAGGATTTTATTTTACCGATGAGGGACTTTCTATTACATATCTTATCTTTATTAACGGCTTTGTTTTAAAATGTGAAAGGATTGTGTGTAATTTGTAGATGATTGTATTAGAGGATAAACTCAGCACATACATCGATCATACCATATCTCAGCAAGCAAAATTCGTAAATACAGCAAGCAATAAATGAAAATATATGAGCACAACTAGGTTATCAAGTTTATCTTCACAAGCTAGTTTATCAATTAGGCATTGCGTCGAACACTTGTAAGACACAAAGAAGATCAGCACAATGGTTCAATACAATTCTTGGATTGCATTCTCTTAGATATAGATCTAGTGTCTTGTAGATAAAGTTTAATCTAACAAACCTTATCTAAACAAATCTAGTGTAGACAATCTCATCCACACATTACATAACACAAGTGTAGGACTAAGATGATGCCACATCATACTACATTACTTAACACCCCCCCTCAAACTCAAGGGTGGGGAGACCACATTGAGTTTGGTCTTAAAACTCTGGAACTGGGATGGTGTCAATGGCTTGGTGAGGCAGTCTGCTATTTGGTCTGCAGAAGGTATATAGCACACTTTCAATTTGTTTGACAGCACCTCATTTCTTACAAAATGCACATCAATCTCTATATGTTTAGTCCTGGTATAGTAGACTGGATTCTGAGCCAAGTAGGAGGCACTGGTATTGTCACACCAAACTGTTGGAATACCCTGTATTTTGACATGAAGTTCAGACAGTAACTGCATTATCCATTTGATCTCAGCTGTTAGATCAGCTAGAGCTCTGTACTCTGATTCAGAGCTGGATCTGGACACAACCCCTTGCTTTTTTGAACTCCAAGACACCAAGGATTCATCAAGATAAACACAGTATCCTCTAACCGACTTTCTGTCAACTGTGGAAACTCCCCAATCTGCATAAGAGAATCCAGTAAGACTGAGGCAGACACCTGGTTTAAAATGTAAACCTTGTTTCAAGGTTCCAATGATATATCTCAAGAGCCTTTTGACTGCTTTCCAATGTTCCAAATGTGGTGTCTTCATGAACTGACTCAGATAATTCACAGGAAAAGTAATATCTGGTCTGGTGCAGGTCAATTATTGCAATCCCCCAATTGCACTCCTGTACAGAGTCATATTTCTGAACACTTCCCTTGGTTCTTTTTCAAGTTTCTTCCCAGGTAATATAGGAGTAGGCCAAGGCTTGAGAGAGCTGCATCCCAATCTGGACAACAACTGAGTGGCATACTGAGTCTGAGTTAGATACAGGCCTGGTGTGTCTCTGACAACCTGCATTCCCAAGAAGTGTGACACTGGTCCCAAATTCTTCAAAGCAAACTTGGCATCTAACATGTGTATGAACTTGTTGATCAGTATAGTAGAGCCGCACGTTACTTAGAATAGCATCCACATAAACCAAGACACTATAAGAATATGCCGAGAAGAAGTAAGAATAAAAAGAGAGTTATCACGAATGCATCGTTTAAAAGACCGGGACGGGAGAGCCGAGCTTTAAGGGCTTCAAACCAGGCTCGAGGCTTGCTTCGGACCATACGGTGCCTTTTGTAGTTTACAGACATAATTAGGTCTAGTTGGGTCAACATACCCTTCAGGCTGAGACATATAAACTGGTTCTTTCAAGGGCCATTAAGGAAGGCATTATTGATGTCAACTTGATTGATAGGCCAATTGTAGGTCAAAGCTAAAGATAGAACTATCCTTATTGTTGGAGCTTTTGCCACTGGACTAAAAGTTTCAATAAAGTCCACTCCATAGGTTTGGCTAAAACCTTTAGCCACTAACCTTGCTTTATGCTTTAATATAGAACAATCAGGCCTTAGTTTGACCTTGTATACCCATCTGCTACCCACAACTGCATGATTTGGTGAAGGAGGAACTAGTTCCCATGTCTTGTTCTTCACAAGAGCCTGATATTCTTCTTCCATGGCACACTTCCACTCAGAGCTAGCCAAAGCTTCTGCCACACTTGCAAGTTCAGTAATGGTGACAGCTGCTGACCAAACTTTAGGTTTGAAGATTCCTTTCTTAGCCCTAGTGACCATATGATGAGTGTTCATGTTTTTGGGTTCAGGTAGAGGTGCAGGAGATGAATGTGGTGATGGTTGTGGGGATGGCTGTGGTGATGATTGTGGAGATGGCTGTGGTGATGGTTCACCACCAGATGTGGATTGAGAAGATTCAAGTGAAGATGAATTAGGGACATGGGGTGTCATTTGTGGTGAGCTGTGTGAAGTGGGACTGATTTGTGGTGAGGACAAGTCAGAATTAATATATAATGAGGGTGTAGATGAATTAGAGGTACCTGCTGGACCCCCTGCCTGGATACTTGGAGTGTCTGTACTTGGCACTTGGACATGATGACTGTCAGGAGTATCTGTTGAAGGAATCAAAAAAACACTTGCAGATTCATCTAAAACATGAACAGCTCTATTAGGGCCCCGAATAAAACCACTAGTGAAAGGAAAAACCGACTCATCAAAAACCACATCCCTTGTGATATAGATCCTTCCACTCATATCTAGACATATATATCCTTTATGACAAGGATCGGCTCCCATATTGACACATCTCTTGGAATGAAATTGAAATTTTGTTGTCCGAAAAGGCCTAAGATGAGGATAACAAGCACAACCAAAAGTCTTGAACCTTTTATAGTCGGGTTTGGTTCTATACAAACACTCGTGAGGGGATAGGTCTTGTAAAACGGCGAAGTGGGAAGACATTTTATAATCATTACAGCCTACTGAAAACTGTGCCACCAGAAACTTAAAGGCATGGAGGCCTGAGCCAAGAGAGTGAGACCTAATTCTACAATATGCCTATGCTTTCTTTCAGCCCTTCCATGCTGGCCATGAGCATGGGGGCAGGTATGTCTAAAGGCAATGCCCTGTTCTTTCAATTAAGGCTCAATATTTCTATATTCTCCCCCCATTCTGACTGAAAACATTTAATTTTAGTGGAAAACTGAGTCTGAACCATGTTCTGAAACTGTTTAATTGTATTATACACCTCAGATTTGTGTTTTAAGGGAAATAACCAAGTATATCTATTGTGATCATCCAGAAAATGAACATAATAAGAGTACCCCCCCAGTAGACTTGACTGGTGATGGACCCCAAACATCAGTATGGACCAAATCAAAAACACAATCAGCATGAGAGTCAGACAGGGTATAAGGAAGAGTATGAGACTTGCCATATTGGTATGGTTCACAAAAGATAAGTTTCTCATTCAAAGACTACATTGTTGCAGAATCTGATTCAAAACCTTTGGAGAAGGATGGCCTAATCTCCTATGCCATACATTAGGATCTCTATTGACATTGACAGACTTAACCCTACTGGACTCAGCCACAAAAACAGAAGAAGACTTGACTTGACTTTGATTGGATTGAGGGGAGCTCCTGACAGCCTCAATTTGTTTGTCCCTCTTGTACAGACCACCCTCCATTGTTCCTACCAGCAGAGGCATCCCTGTGGTCTTGGCCTTAAGAATACAAGTAGAGTCAGTGAACTCAATAACAACATCATTATCACAGGAAAGTTTAGACACACTAAGTAAATTTTTAGTAATGGCAGGTACATGAAGCATATAGTGCAAGTTTAAGGAGTATGGTGAGTGTGCAACAGAAATTTTAGATTGGCCTATATTTAAGATATTTAGCTGCTCACCATTACCAACTCCAAGTGTGTCAGGACCTGTGTAGCCAGAACTGAGATGCAGATTGTTTAGATCCCCTGTGATATGATTTGTAGCTCCACTATCCATGTACCAAGATGAATCAGCTACAGATTGTAGGGAGGCTATAAAAGCTGCAGGTCTTGAATTGCCTTGATTGTCAGTAGGTCTAGAACCACTATTATTGCTCATAGGACCAGTGAAATTAACATCAAACATGTGCCAACACTCAAGCACAGTATGACCATTCTTTCCACACAACCGACACACACTTCTATTGTTGGAATTAGACCTGCCACCTCCTCTTCCACCTCTAGATCTGCCTCCTCTGTGGCCCCCTGCCTCTATTTGCATTTTAAAACTGACCCTGAAACTGACCTCTAGGATCAGAAGAATTTGGACCTCTGGAATACATTTGACTCAGATTCAAAGAGGGATTGGATGTACCAGGGTTAAACCGAGCCACAAGCCTCTCGTGAGTCAATAATTGTGACTGTACCTCTTGCCAATTCATAGAACCTACCCGAGCAGTGATGTTTACTATGGCAGACTCATAATCTCTATCTAAACCACCAAGAACTGCCAAAATGAGCTCAGACTTTGATATAGGATAACCAGCAGCAACCAATTTATCTGAATATGACTTCATCAAGGCTAAATAGTCACCTATAGACCTATTTCCCTTTTCTGTTTTAGTGAGGACAGTCTTATATTCTTACATGCGAGCTTCTGAATGTGAATTAAACAGTGCTTCGAGGGTATTCCAAATTAATCTCATGAGAGGTGGTACAACCAATTACCTCAGAAAGAGCCTGTTCAGTCATAGAACTGAGAAGCCAGCCCATCAACAGAGAACATGTAGCATCCCATTGTTCAGTAGCAGGGTTGAACTGCACTCCATTAGCTAACAGGGGAGATGGTCTTGAAAAGGTACCGAAAAGAAAACCATCCAGGCGATATCCTTTCACAATCGGAAGAATAGTATACTTCCAGAGTAAATAGTTGTCCCGATTCAACTTAACAGTGCATGTAGAACGAAGAATAGAGGTGGAATCAATTGATTGCTGGTTCTGAATGAGGCTTGGAGAACTAACTTGTACAGGGGAGCCGGTGACCGGAAAAGTGGAGATACGAGAAGGAAAACCAGGAATAGAGGAAATAGGAGCTCCAGGAGTGTAGATGGAGCTACCAATGGACGGAAAAGAGGGAAACATAGAGGAGAGCCATGGGATTGAAGGCGGTACATTAGGAAAGCCATGGCGTCCACAGCTCCACCATCGTCAGCTGTGACAGCGACCACCACCACGCCGGCGGTGACAGTTTCCACCGCTGTTTCAACTCCAAATGCATCTTCTATTTCTGCCATTAGCAGCTCCGATACCAACTTGAGATTTAGATGAAGATGATATTCATTCAACTTAACATTCTTGGATTACATTCTCTAAGATATAGATCTAGTGTCTTGTAGATAAAGTTTAATCTAACAAACCTTATCTAAACAAATCTAGTGTAGACAATCTCATCCACACATTACATAACACAAGTGTAGGACTAGGATGATGCCACATCATACTACATTACTTAACAAGATACATCCAACTCATCCACTTTCACACAGTAGATGTGTGTAGGTGTGAAGGGGATGTATCACATCCATCGACTTGGTATAACTCCTCAATAACCGTTGCGCAATAACTATTCTCCAATACAAGATACAAAATTGACTAGAATTATATTTGTGAAAGAGTAATAAATAATGTATTTGTGTTCTAACTTTACATTTTTTGTGGAACAAATTTTTTTTCGAATTAAACAATTCTTTTTCAGGGACAAAGGAGACATGCGAAACTATGTACGTAATAGTTGCTGTTAGGCCGAAGTATGCATTAATAGAAAGTTCTCTTTTTCCTTTTTCTCCTTTTTTATTTGGAAAGCCTCCCTATGCTTGGAGAAATTGGAAAATCAGGCCCTTTTAACCTCTGACATTTATTTTTAGGTCGGACATGTTCTGATATTATTTTTCAGGTTCACCGTCCAAATTTGGATGAAATCGTCCAAATTCAGTCAAAACCCTCCAAATTTGGATGCATTTCGTCCAAATATATTGAATGTACAAAATGGACGAAAACCGTCCGAATTTTGGATGCACCGTCCATATTGGGGCGAACACCGTCCATTTTTGGACGGTGCATCCAACATTTGGAGGGTTTACGTCCATTTTATCAAAAAGTCTAAAACCGTCCCAATTTGGACGGTTTCATATGGCCTCTCCGTCCAAACAGAGGACGCACCGTCCAAATATGGACGGATTCATCCAATTTGGACGGAAACGTCCAATTTCAAACCCTTATCAGTCCCTCTTCCTCATTTCCAGCCGTTTCAAGCAAAACCTCTGGAAAAAAGCAGAAAAGCAGCCATATTTGGACGATTTACAGCATTTCAATCCTTCCATTTCTCAGAGCAAATTTGGACGATTACAATGGCTAATCCTTCGTCTTCTCAGAGTCAAGAAGCACCTAATGTGAGTGTTTATGGTTTTTTATTTTTTTACAGTTTTTTCCAATTCCGTTTTTCATTTCCTTTTTTGTTTATTGTTATTTGATTTTGTTGGGTAATCATACATACGATTTGAATTCATATACTATTTGATTTTGTTATTTGATTCGAATTAATCCTATTAAATTTTTTTATTTGATTATGACAGGATTTTTACGGTTTATGTCACCATGAATATCATGTTATTTGTTCGATTGGGATTCAACGGTGTTATAGGGTTTAGGGTTTAGATTCAAATTCATATATTGTATGATTATATGTATGTATGATGAAGTGATTTTAGAAATCGAAATGATATGTATTAATCTTATAATTCGAATAGATATGTATGAAAATTAGTAATATGTAATTAATAGCTTAGGGTTTATGTATGTATTGATGTTCATGTAAAATTCGAAAATTCATGTATTATTTAGAGATCGTCATGTTTCATGTTCAATAGTGTGTCATTTTATTGTTGGGTTTGAATTCAATTCATGTATGGTATGATTAAATGTATGATGGGGCATTTAGAAGTAATTTATGATAGTGTAAGAATATGTATGATAGTGTTATAATTTTTTATTTGATATTCTAGTGTAATTTTTGATAGTATAATGTTAGATTCTATGATAGTAGTAATGCTAATTATTTAAATTTGACAATGAGTAGGAATATTCTATCACAGGGAGTATAAACGCCCTTGAAATTATCGGTAACAAGAATGTGATTTAAAAAATTGAAACAAACGAAAAATTAATGTCGTTTGAAAACACATGAATGAATATCTCGAACTGAATTCCATGGTACGCCTCGGCCTGATGAGGTTCTTAGAATTGCATGATTTCCCTAGGGTGTTTTCGATTCCTTCGATCATTTGTGTCATGCCTAATCTCCAGGCTTTGTATTGGGGCTCCCGGTAGGTAGCTCGTAGAAAATTTCATTAGGTCTCGCTCTCACGAGCATCTTTTCCCGTCTCCCGGCACTGGTAAATCCTCACCGGAAGTGAGGCACCCCTTAGATTGAAAATATAAGTTCTGTTCTGCCGGCTCCGTCCGGGATCCATTCTCCCTCGTCATCATCAAGTACTCTATGACGTTGGTAAAAACACCACTCTCTTCTTCTCTTACCCCCCTCTAACGTTACAACACAACACAACACAACAACACAAAACAACGATGTTCCGAAAAACAAAAAGAAAAGATGATAAGACATTTCGTTATATATATATATATATATCTTTATTTATTTATTTATTTATTTATATGTGTGTGTGTGTGTATATATATATATATATATATATATATATATATATATATATATATATATATATATATATATATATATATATATATATATATATATATATATTTGTTTGTGTATGTGTGTGTGTATATATAAATATATAAATATATATAAATACTCACACGTACAAATCCTATTTACTATTTTTTGGAAACAATAATTTACTTCATATAGATATATGTATATAAAGTGAATAAATACAAATCGTATTTACTATTTTTCTGAAAATAATCTTATTTACTTTATATATATATATATATATATATATATTACCCTTGTCTTTTTTGTAAAAAAAAATATGAAATTATTTTAACAAGTACATAAGAAAAATATAAAATATTTTTAATCGCAAAAACACACGCACACACATATATATAGTATACAGTGTATATATATATATATATATATGTGCATGTTTGTGTGGTGTGTAAATTTGTTAATTTTTTTTTTCAATGTTACAATGTATATATATATATATATATATATATATATATATATATATATATATATATATATATATATATATATATATATATATATATATATATATATATATATATATTTATTTATTTATTTATATATATTGGCAATATATTTTTTGGAATGAAATAAGCATGTGTATTTATAATCACTCGCAGCTTTCCACATCTGGGACACACGGGGAATATATTCATCCGCGTGATAAGGTGTTTGATACCAAATTGAGGTTCCATTCGGAAAGAAGAATCTATGAAAAACTACAATCCGAGTTGGTGCTGTATCCTGACGGCAATAATCGTACCTTGTTAACTAGATTGGAAGAATCAGTGTTTGGTCAATTTATTACTTGGTATCGTGATAATTGGGCGTTCAAAGGGCGGCTAATAGCATTCTTGTATTTCCAAATGGTTTATCCCGACCGCGACGATGAACTTCATTTTAAGATTGGCGAGAATAGAGTGAAGTTCGGCAAAAGAGAGTTTGCAATGACAATGGGGTATAGATTTGGAGATGAAAACCTTCAGATTCAGCCAATATCAAGGTGTTTTGAGGAGCCTTGTGACCTAAGAAGGTGCGCCGGGACTGTGACTATGGCAAAAATCTTAGCAAACGATGAGGACAAGGCAATGCGACACCGAAACCGTTTATCGGATGGCTTTAGTGTATGTTATATATGGGTTATTAATCGGACAAGACCCCGGAACTCGTCATACCGAATCATATATTTTATATCGTCGAGGACCTAGAACGGGTTAGAACTTATCCGTGGGGGCGATCTCGTTTAACAACTTCATGTGGGCGGCGTAAACAAGTACAACACCTACGATTACTTGAGCCGCAAAATGATGAGAAGGCCCGTCGCCCAACGATATCCGGTTGTCTATATGCCTTACATGTGTGGTCTTTTCATGCCATTCCAGCCATCACTCTGAAGGGGAAATTCGCAATTGTGAGAGAGGGACATGAGAACGATCGTCCTACCATATTGAGGTGGAAGTTCTCGAACGGTGGGGTGTATTCCGGTAGTCTGGCATCATCCAAAACATCAATCGGCCCCTCGTATTGTGCGTACAAAAGTTTCATGACCAATGTATTTTTTGATTCATCAATTCCTACTTTCCCACACACTTTCTGTTTCACTTCATCCAACGTCATATCAGTTTTTACACGAATCAAATAAAATTTTCCTTTTCTATAAGACCATCTGTGGCATCCTTGCTTTTATATCCACTCTCCACCAAATTCAAACTTAACGGACACAATGCTGTTATCTGTGAAAGAATTATAGATTACATCAGTATACAGTGGAGATATGAATATAAAATAATATATAAACAATTAATATATTGTCATCATATTGTCAGTGTGATACACATATATATGTAATAACTACAAGTGCATATATGTAATAAGTGTGTTTTACCAACGTCATAGAGTACTTGATGATGACGAGGGAGAACGGATGCCGGACGGAGCCGGCAGAACAGAACTTATATTTTCAATCTAAGGGGTGCCTCACTTCCGGCCGAGGATTTACCAGCCGCCGGAGACAGGAAAAGATGCTCGGTGAGCGGACCTAATGAAATTTTCTACGAGCTACCTACCAGAGCCCCAATACAAAGCCTCGTAGATTAGGCATGACACGGCGGATCGAAGGAATCGAAAACACCCTAGGGAAAGCATGCAATTCTAAGAACCTCATCAGGCCGAGGCGTACCATGGAATTCAGTTCGAAATATTCGTTCTTGTATTTTCAAACGACATTAATTTGTCGTTTGTTTCAATTTTTGAAATCACATTCTTGTTACCCATAATTTCAAAGGATGTTCTCATACTATCACAAAATACGTAATTCAAAAACCATATATTTGAATTTAATTTTCATCTTCCACTACAACAACAACACAATCAACTTTGTACCAAACCAATAAAACACATTCGGTAAACAAGTTTCGTTTATTACTACAAGCGATCACATTGACATCAACCAAAATATATTTCTATCGTTATCCAAATATTTCATCACAATATATCAATCAAAATAAAATGTATCATTGACTACCCTAATTATCCAACGAATGTCAATTCCATTATCGAAATATATAATCAAAATTAATCATTTCTCTAGCCTGAAAATGCATAATTTACACTACGCTAAAAATCGAAAATTTATAACATTAACAATATTAATAAAAATCGAAAATTAATAACATTAACAAAAAATCGAAATTTTTTAACATTAAAAAAAATCGAAAATGCACATACTACACTATGCTAAAAATCGAAAATTTATAACATTAATGAAAATCGAAAATTCATGTGAACAAATAACAATAAAAACAAACACAATAAATATATTTATTCAAACTTAAATAAATGCTTACCCATTTTGTTTAAAAATACAACTCCGGTGAAATAAAACAACGCAGCTCAAAAAGACAAATATGGTTTGTTTTTTTTTTTTTTGGTTTTTTTGGGTATCAATTGTGTAGCAATGGTGATTTTTTTGGAACCAATGGTGAATTTTTTGTGTGATGAAACGGTGAAGACAATAGTAGGTGAAGAGAGTAAATAAGACATTGATAAGGCTTTGAAAATGTACGTCACCGTCCAAATTGGGGCGAAAACCGTCCAAATATGGACGGTGCTTCCTTTTTTTGGACGAAGAGACCATGTGATAGCGTCCAAATTGGGATGGTTTCGGGATGGTTTCAGATATTTGGACAAAATGGACGTAAACCGTCCAAATGTTGGATGCACCGTCCAAAAATGGCCGGTGTTCGCCCCAATATGGACGGTGCATCCAAAATTCGGACGGTTTTCGTCCATTTTGTACATTCAATATATTTGGACGAAATGCATCCAAATTTGGAGGGTTTTGACTGAATTTGGACGATTTCATCCAAATTTGGACGATGAACCTGAAAAATAATGTCAGAATCTGTCCGACCTAAAAATAAATGTCAGAGGTTAAAAGGACCTGATTTTCCAATTTCTCCCTATGCTTGTCTTCATCATTTTTGTACGCTTTAGTATAATTTGGCACACGTACGAATATTGTACCGTACAGGTTCGTTGTCCCAACATTTGTTCTTGTACCAAACAGCCGTTCTTAGCACCACATTTTAAATTGGAAAAAACATAAAGAGTCCTTTGAAAATGTATCAAAAAAGTTATTTGAAAATAACAAATATTCTGATCTATAAATTCTTTCACTTTGTGGTAGATATATAATATGAAGTTATGAACCACCAAAATTTTGAAATACATATTAACTCAACAAATTATGATCCAAAATATTAACTACGTACTCTCACTATTAAAAAAACAAGCTTTTGCCGCGGATGAAAAGTGCCACTAAAAGCTATAAAACAGACACTAAAGACTTATTGTGACGCCTATTATTTTTGTGTCACCTGTGACAAGCAACTATATGACAAAAAATTATTGCCACGCTTTTCACCACACCGCAACAAAAAGTTAAAATTTATTGACACGGTATCACACCGCGGCAAAAAATTAAAATCTATTGTCACATTACTATACCGTGGAAAAAGAAAATAATTATAAAATAAAAAAATCAGAAAAATACATAGTTTTCGCAATATTTTTATTCAGGTGCCACAAAAACAAATGGTTTTAAAAAGAAAATAGCAGAAAATTGGTACTCCACCCCACCCTACCCACCATCCCACCCAGCAACACCCATCCCATCCCAGTCACTCCTACCCCACCCCTACCACTAGTCTATCCCTTACCCTACCACTATCCCTTACCCCTCTGTCAACAAAAAAAAAAAAAAAAAAAAAAAAAAAAAAAAAACCCTAAACTTAGTGCAACGTGTATTCGTGTAGGTATGAGGAGCTGTCAACCTTTTGCTGAGAGTGCAACTGATTTTAAGGATAGAAATGGAATATTAAAAAAAATGGAAAAAGTTGCCCTCCTTGAAGGTAATTTAATTGGCGTGGCAATGAGAAATACTTGTGTTGAGAGGAATTTAGGGTGAAATAACGGGTGAAGTGAAGGGTATAACTCAGGGGGAAATGGTGTGTGCACTACACATTTGTATACTGTACATACCACTACAGTTTTTATTTCCATTCATTAAAGTGATTAATTATTTATTGTGATGGGTTCCAACAAAATGTGTGGTGTTAAACGTGTTGTGTAAAATATTGTGGTAAAAAAGTAGTTGATGTCACTACTATAAATCAGGTGAATCTGAATGATTTTGATATATACGCGGGCTATTCGTTCAGAAATATAAATATTTTCGGTTTTTTTTTTCCAAGTTCTTTTAAAATACCCGGCCATTTGATCCGAAATATAAATATTTTCGGCTTTTTTTTTGTCCTTAAAATACCAAAATAATTCTGGTGAAAACCGATTTTTTCTTTTGAGGGGTGGTGAAAACCAAAATTCAGCCCCTATTTTTCTCTCAGAAAAAATATTTCGTTTTTTGTATCGATAATGTAGAATGATTGATATTGTGAAACAAATTTAAAAATGTATGATGATATATATTTTTAGACGGAGTCATGGAGGTAGTACTAGTTTATCATAAATTCAAGGTTATTCATTTTTTATTTTTATTTTTATTTTTATTTTTTTGAAGAAACAAGGTTATCCATTATTGTATTATTATTGCAATAATGATGATCAAATAATTAGATTTTGGTCTTCATAATTTATGAGATTGTTTCACTTTACCAGTGTAAAAAATTTAAGATAATTTATAATTTATAATTTAAGACAGTTTGAGTTATATATAGCACTATTTTATAATATTTTATAATCTATAGCGCAAATCATAGAAGAACTTTCTAATAATAATATTGTTGTGGTCCCACTTCTTGAGCACAAAGGTATGCATTGCTAGTTTTTTTGGAATGGCTTTTATGTATGGATTATATTCCTATATACTATATACTAGTAAACGTGAGCCGTGCAAGACACGGCGGGCCCAACATAAATTGTTACCAATGATAATATCAAAGAATATATCTCAACGTGAAACAAATCGCGTAAACTTAAACCGTAACAAATCCAAGGCACAAGACAAAGAGAACAATAGAAACGTATCACATTCTCGGCAAGAGTTAGCTCTTTATTAGAGACGTGAAGATTGTGAATCACTTCTCTTCCAGCCTTATCAGGAGTTTCCGCCTACAAAATAAACCACAATATGATGTAACGGAGAACAATGTCATAAAGTCGATCCATTTAGCTTCGACTTTACGTAATGAAATATTATAGAAAAACAATAAGCGGACAATAACTACACGGTCAAATCTCCCGGGACGCCTTAGCTTCCAGATCATTAATATGCTTTAAAATGTATTTCACTCATTTTCTATACGATCTCAAGAATATAAAAAGTGATTTTGTATTCCAACGTCAATTTAGTGACTTTCGTACTGCAATCGGCCGTCGGTCCACTGACGTTATGTTGCTCAAAATAATAAAAATATTTAATATGGTGTCCACTATGGTGCAAGGTGGATGTGGTAAAAAGCTGCAAGAATTTATTATTATTTTAATATGATACACTTTTTCTATTCCAATCCACTCCAATGGTGTTGTTTTACACATTTGGAATATCCCATGTGGCATAGTAAAAGTAAATGAAAAAAATAAAGCGGGAAATGAACGAACAGAAAAAGCAAGTATTTTGGTGGGAAATATTCGGTCAAACATGCCAAAAGATTACTGGGAAATTTTTGAGGGAATTTTTTGGTGAAAATTTTAGGAGTATCAAATAAACAAATCAAACATGAAATTTTTTCGTTGCTATATATACAGCCACACTACATTACTCAAACTCAAGAAAAAAAAAATCAATCTACAACATCAAATTTTGTAGTATTTTAAAGAGAGAAAATAATGAGTAATTTTGGTCGTTTGTTCGGAGCAATACGTCGATGGAATCAATCGATTGATGCGATGAGAGAGATCAAACGGAGATAGAGGAAGAAACGTCTCGAAGGATCCGTGCTACTATACCGGCCATTCAAGAGTTCTTAACAATACAAGGTCCTAACTGTAGGAGGATAATAAATCGTGATCGCCATTGTCGCCACAACCAAATTATGGAAGACTACTTGAATGCTGATGCACGATATCCAGCCGACTACTTTCGGCGTAGATTTCGCATGAGGAAGGAACTATTCCTTCAAATAGTCGCCGCACCTTTGGAACAAGCCGACCCATTTTTCACACAAAGACCCGACCGCACCGGAAAATTAGGTCTCTCGTACGTGCAAAAGGTGATGGCCGTTTGTTCGTTTACTCGCCTACGGAGGATGCATGGATCGAATGGACGAGCTAATCAAGATCGGAGAGACGACAACGAAGGACACTGTCATTAAATTTTGTGAGACCATTTACAGATTGTATGCTACTCGGTATCTTCGATCTCCGAATGAAGATGATCTCGCCCGTATATTAGATGAGAATGAAAAGCGTGGATTTCCGGGCATGATCGGTTCTCTTGATTGTATGCATTGGGAGTGGCAAGGATGTCCCACAGCCTGGCACAGACAGTTCAAAGGTCACAAAGGAGTTCCAACTTTAGTTCTGGAGGTTGTCGCCACACAAGACCTGTGGACATGGCATGCGTTTTTCGGAATGGCCGGCACAATGAACGACATATCAGTGCTTATTCATTCACCACCTTTTGACGATTTTATCAATGGCAATATGCCCAGGGTCAATTACATCGTGAATAACATCTCCTACAATGTTCCATACTATCTTACAGATGGAATCTACCCTAAATACGCTACACTTATTCAAAGTGTGCCTCACCCCCGCAATGCAAAAGAGACCACTTTCAAAAAGGCGCATGAAGGTTACCGAAAAGATGTTGAGAGGTGTTTTGGGGTGATACAACAACAATGGCGGATCATTCGATTCCCAATAAAATGGCAAGATCCCCAACAGGTGCAACTGATAATGCTCACTTGCATAATCCTACACAACATGATCATTGAAGATGAACGTGGACTTAACCTACCCGTGTGGACCCCGCCACGTGAAGAGACCTTGCGAACACCTAGACGATTAGACACAGATGATCGTCGTGCAAGTTTCGTTGCCTCACGCCTCCGGGTCATCAGAGATGAAGCTTCTCATGCCAGACTACAAAATGACTTAGTGGATCATGTATGGAAGTTTTCCGGCGAAGGTGGAGAGGACTAAGAAAGTTAATGGCATTATATTGCCTCGTTTTATTATGTTTTAGTGCCTATTAATGTTTTGTGGTTATGCTAAACTAGTTTTAGTTATTATCATCATCATGATCATGTAATGTCATGTTTGAATATGTTTTATCTTTCCTAAAAAAAAAAAGAATATGTTTGATCATTTTATATAGACTACCAGATATCTTAAACTTACATTTATGTATGTTTAGTAAAACTATATGGAGTAATGAAAAGTGATTGAGTTAAAAGTAACTTGTTTATTTATACAATTTTGACAATTGTGTTTAAGTTAGACTATCTAAATGATGTATTACAAACAAACACACCTTAACCTTATGGTCATTGATCGAACAAAAGAAATATGAAGGGAAAAAAATCTATCAAACACGAGTTTTACGGATACGTTAACATGGTTCATAACATTAGTTACGACAACAAAATATAGCTATGCCCAACAAGTTTGGTTGCTTTACAATCACATCCAATTTTCCCAAAATACTGATTGCTCTCAACAGAGAATCAAAGCACAAAAACTATAGCTTCAAAAGAGGTCAATAGCCACAAAATATACGATTTTGGAGAAGTCCACCCTAATCATAATATCTAAATTCCAACATCCGACGTTGTCGTGAAGTGATCCCAAAAAAGATTTCCCTTAATGGTGTAGTCAAGCACAAAAAAGTGAGCATGCTTCAAAAGAAAGTTTATGAGATACAAAATACACAGTTGTGGAGAAGTCCACACTAATCAGTTTCGCCATCAAGTGCTTGTGGATTGATCCCAACCGTGGTCGCTCTCGATGTTGGAGTTGATGGTTTTAAAGACTCCACGGGAAGAGTATTGATCGAATTTTCTAGCACTACAAAAGAAACAAGAATGAAGTTCACAAAATTAGTTGATAAAGGAACAATCACATGAATAAATGAATATCATTGTTCTTTAAGACACCTCTTTGAACAAACACACACACACACAAAGCCTGCACAAGTGAAAATAGAAAAACATACCTGTGCGTTGGGACTCCAAAGCCTCCACCAACCTCTTACAGACATTATAATCAAATTGCTCTCGTGGAGTCCTTACTGATGAATTATCAATTAGTTCCAGCTCTTTATATGCCTCCTTGAGCTTCTCAGTCACAAACAATAGATCCTTGACATAGGTTGTCCGCTTAGAAACCGCCTCCCACTTATGTTGCTCTTTTGCGCGAGTGCTTTCTGCCTCTAAATGCAAGCGCATGAAATCATCTCGTTGATGTCTTGCCTCATCAGCTCGTCGGGATCTTTCTTCAACATCCTTATCAATCGTTAAAAGTGCTGCAGATATTTTCTGAGCTCCCTCGCTTTGTACCTCCACGAATCGCTGCTTAGCTCGTTGTCTTTCGTTCATAACTTTTCTACCTCCCGCTGGCCTTTTCATCTTGCTTGGACCATACATGGGAGGGGCTGAAAGCAATAAAAGCTATTCACCAAAATTGACTCTATAACAACATAAATGGAAATGAAAAACAGGGTAAGTAAAGCTACTTTTATATCTTCTTCTTCCTTGACGCAATCTGTAGGTGTTGATATAAAAGTACTAACATCTTTAATGATATATATGCATATATAAGTATATTCATTTACCTGGGATTGTTGCACTACGTGCCCCTGCTTCAGGGGTATCAACACCTACAGATTGCGGAGCGTCATCCCTTGGTGTCACAGGTTGTGGGGAATCCACATGAAAAGATGATGGTGGTGCACCGGTGTCACGTATATCATCGGTTGGATCGTTGCTTTGGACATATTTTCTTTTAGATGATGCCGATGGTCCAGAAGCGGGTGATTCACTATATCTTGTGCTCCACGTCTGCCACTTGTAACTATCCTTTAAATGTTTCCAACATTCTTCAAATGCAAAATGTTCACCATATGTCTGCTGATATGTATTTCTTGCTTGCGACTCCCGTAAAACATCATAAAATACACTATGAACAACAACCCAATATTGGCTATCCATTATGTGAGTAAGAGTTATCAAGATATGACTTTATTATATTTTCTTATCACAAAATACCACTTTATTTGATAGGTTATTTTTCTTACTATCATAGATTGATTCCATCCGCTTGGCGCTCCCCGGAGGCATGCGCCAATATTCCGATCCATCTCGTCACCGCCGGACTTATTAGCCTCCATCGAGCATTACAACCATCCGGACTTCTTTCGACGTGGTCGGCGTTGATACGACTCATTTGCGTATTGAATTGCTTTGCCACCCGCTCCCAAAACTTGTCTTTTGATTGGTTTGTTGCAACAATAGGATCCTCCGTTATCTTCAACCAAGCTACGGACAATTCGTTGTCTTCTTCAGTATTCCAAGCGATTCTTACCTTTGCACCCCCCACCGACGTCTTTTTTTTGCGCCTCTGTGATGACTCCAGGTTATTGTTAGGGTTTAAGGGGGTTGAAGTGGGTTGTGGGCGGCTCAAGCTTTGATTATATGAGGGTGTAGTTTGGGGAGGGCAATAGTTGTTGCACCGGAATGTTCCTGGTGAAGTGGATTCTTTGGAATGGAATAGAATGGCTTTGTTGGAGTATTCCGAATAAGGTGCTTGTTGGAAGAAAGCGGTGAAACATTCCTGGATAAGGTGCTTGTTGGAATTGGAAACCGGATGACATGTTACTTGGTTGCAACCCCGTTAAATTGGTAGGTCGTTTATTGAAAGCAATTGCATCGGACCAGTTTAAACCCTTGGCGACAGATTGGACATCAATTGGGTCTTGTTCATTAGTGGTTTGGTCGTTCGAACCATCCTTTGACATTTTTTAGCAAGTATCGCAAAATGCAAACCGGCCCAAATGGATGAGTTCTTGATGAACATCATATTATCAAAAAAAAAAAAAAAAAAACTTTCTAGCCCAAATGTTTTTACAATACAAATCAATTACAAATTCGTACACACATAGAATAGCAACAAAAAAAAAAACAATAGCAGATTAAAAATTCACAGAAATTACAAGAAAACATTAGCAGAAATTGCAAGAACCCACTTTTCAACTCCTTCAGAAATTTTCGGATGAAATCATTTGAAAGAAAAGAAATTACCTTTTAGCAGTGAAGAATCAATTTCAACTCCTTCAGAGATTTTCGGATGTTGTAGATCAATTCCCTTTCAAAGAAAAAAAAAATTTGAGCAATTTGGGTGGAAGAATTTCGCAGGAAGAAGATGAACAGCTTTGTCGGCAAAACAAGAAACATATGTTGTAGATCAATTCCCCTTCAAAGAAAAAGAAAATTGAGCAATTTGGGTGAAGAATTTCGCATGAAGAAGAAGAACAGCTTTGTCGGACAACAAAAAGAAAGAAAAAAAAAGATGTTTTCAGCGCCTCCAAACGTGGTAGTGGTAGTGGATATACCCACGTCCACTTCCACGCCATATACTCCCACGTCGTGGTAAAACCAGCCATAGTGGCTAATACACCTATTTTTTTGTCACACATTTGTGTTCACATTGTGCAAAAGTGTATCATAGTGAGTACTCTTAGCGACGCCAATTTTAATGACGTTCGTACTGTAAACGGCCGTCGGTTTCACCGACGTTATGTTGTTTAAAATAATAAAAACATTTAATATGGTGTCCACGTGGTCACTTGTGCGCACACCTTTTTGGCGCGGATATTTGTTTGCCTTGATTTTTTGTTGTTGTATTTTATAACTAAACTTGGCTCATCTTCCATCGTACACTATACAGAAGAATTTCAAATCCGTCGGTCTTTCCTTTTTTTTTTTCCCATTTCTGCACAAACTACTAACGGTACACGTTTGATAAAAAAAGTACACGGTTTTATTCAATTGTTGTGCCGAAATCAAATCGAAAATTTTCAGTTGATTGAAATTTAAAATTGAAACCGCACTGTTTGTTGGAGATACTAAAATGAAGCGTATCGAAATATACACTTTGGTTCGGTTTATGTAACGGAGAATCGAAAAAAAAAATCGGTTTCTATATAACGCTAACCGAAATTCAGGTTTTTAACGAAGGAAAAAAACAAAAAAAAAAATCTGCTGTTAAAGAAAAAAAAATGTGCCACGTGTCAGCTCAGGAGGTTGCCACGTGACCAAATGTGGAGCAACCTCCTTAGCTCTTTAAGATATAAGATATATATCTATTTTTAGGTGTCGTAAGTGGTGGGCCATCACAATAATGTTTTTATCACTCTCCAAGAGGCCCCCACACATTATTTTTTAAAACAATTACACACTTCTGTTTTTTTGTGTGGAGAATTAGGGATAAATACAGTTTTTGGAATATTTTTATGTAACAGGACTCACACATATTTTTTATAGGAAGAATACAACCTTTATATTTTTTATAGCGCAGAAAGAAAGATATATATATATATATATATATATATATATATATATATATATATATATATATATATATATATATATATATATATATATATATATATATATATATCTACGCGCATATTGCTAGGAACTTTTCCTGGAAACTTTTATTTAATTTTTTTTTCTCTTTCCTCTCCGATTTGCAAACGATCATATCTTTTGATTTAGATATCCAAACATGATAAAATTTCATTGAATTTTTTATTTTTTGATGCTCTTCGTTTTGAGACTTGGCTCGATATAATTATATCGTTTTTCGTGAAATTCACTGTCTAAATTCACTCAGTGAATCCCGAAAATCAGTGAATTTCGTGAATTTCAAAAATGGATTTTCTGAAATCAGGTCGGAATATGTTGAATGTGGTCTCAAAATAAAGAGCATGAAAAAATAAAAAATTTACTGAAAGAATTTTCAAATTTTGAATTGTAGATTGAAAGATATGAGTGTTTAAAAAAATAGATAAGAAAGAAATTGTGTTGAATTTTTTATTAAGAAAACCTGCGCCAGAAAAATAATAAAACAAAAAAAAATAGTTTTGTCATCTATGCAAAAGTTTCAAAAAGCTGTCATTCTCCATAATTGATGAAATGTTTGTGTTCTTCTTCCTTATTACCTCCTGTTTTTTTCATAGTTATCATAGCCCCCCCTGTTGTTTTGGGGCCCTAAGCCAAATTTACATGCCAGGGCCCTAAAATTTGTAAAATTTAAAGAAGCAATAACCATATATTCCACAGTAGATATGCTACCCCCGTCCCAAAATATAAGTCATTTTGCCTCTTTTTTGTTTGTCCCATAATATAAATCATTATAAATTACCAATGAAGCATTTATTACTTTTTTCTCTATCTTACCCCTAATTTATTAACAATCCAACCACTTTATAAGTATTGCATTAATGATAGTCAAAGGACATTATAGTCATTTCTTCCTTAAATTAATGTCACATAACCACTTCTTTAATCTGTGCGAAAACACCTAAAGTGACTTATATTTTGGGACGGAGGTAGTAGATTTGATCAGATCATGGAAAGGGCATTTTGTTTTATTAAGTACAGATAAGTTTATGGGTGAACTTGGTGAAAAGCTATTGTGGGTCGATTTTCAAATGCAGCTGCCCGAAGTTATACTACATTCACAAATAATATACAAACTATACATTCTGCCCTAAAAAAAACTATACATATTGGAATATTGATTTCAGGGGCCCTTAAAATTGAGTATTTGGGGGAGGCCCAAGGCCTAGTAGGCCTCCCCCCAAGGACGGCCCTGATAGCCGTTTCGGCCTAACAGGCCGACCGTCGAACATGGTAAACGGTCATTAAACCGAGCCGACATGGCATTGTAAAATACCCTTAGCACCTCACAAGTTTTGGTGTTGGTTCAAAATGTTAGCTAGTGACTCTCGTTATACACGAGAAACGTCACTACCACTAACGTCTCTTACAAACACCCCCTTGACTGATGTCTCTTTAAGGTAATCAAGTAACGTCATAGTCGGTGAATATTTCTTTGTAAAAATATAGTCACATAAATATGTTTGGTGATAAGGTGATGAATGTAAACTAACAAAGCTCCATTGGAGACTTGAAGAATATGAAGAGTATTCAAAAAAGAAAGAAGCGGGCAAAAAAGAAAACATGAAAATTCTTATTGATTCATTAATTGTTCAACTAGTTTGCACATACATCGAATTCATCTTATATAATGATCACCTAACCGACTAATTTCCTAACTAACAATCGGTTACAACAGAAGACATCTCAACTACTTGTAACCGTATTTGTAACATATCTGATCGACGAAATGCCTGTGTTGGACATATTTTAGTTTGAATGATGAGTGCCATATTAGCTCTTATAGGGTAAAGGCAAAAAGATGTCTAGAATAAATGTATAGGTTTTCTAGAGTTTGATCTTTGTATAGGTTTGATCAAACAAGCACTGTAAGAAGGTCAGCTGACTTTTTTAGCAGGCTTATCTAGATTAGGTGTTCAGTAGAGTGTCTAGGACCTGCTGAAGACTAAAGGCTGAGGGATCAAACTCAATAATGAAGGTTAAGGGATCAAACATAGTTTTGAAGACTTAAAAGCCAAGGATATGGGATCAGAATTTAGGTAAGTCTGTGATGGCCTAAACTGATCACATATACCTTGTATTGAGGGTCTAAGTTCCATAAAAGGAAATGTGATGATTGGGACTTAGTTATACTTAAAATGGTGTACTCTAACTTCGTAATTAAAAGTTAGATGAGAAGCAGTTAGCTGAGTGTTTAACAAAAACACAGCAGACTATACGTCAGCTGACCAAAAGTATACATCAGGAGACTCAAGAACCAGACATCTGCTGAGTATACATAACTTAGATTAATCCATTTCAAGAATTTTTTCTGTAAGATTAAATAGATAAGGATGACTATCAAGACTTGGATTAATCATTCAATCAATTGTAGAGATTGAAGAAACGTTGTATGGATTTTAGAGTCAAATCAAAATGGAAATAAATCATTGGTTGACAGACTGTCTGTCAGAAGGACACTGACATACTGACAGAGGAGTACAGCAGAGGGAATTTCAGGGAATAATCAGAAAATCCTAAAACGGTCAGATTTGAATTTCAAATTCAAACACACGATTTTCACATGTAAATAGAGGACCCCTGGGATCAGATTATGTATAAAAGCAACTAGCAATGAGCTTTCATTTTGATCCAAAATTTTCTTCAAGTGTTATTGCTTTCAAGTATCATATAGTATTTACATTTAGAGATTCTAAGCTGCCGATCTTTTCATCCTGATCGAAAGCTTGCTGAAGCTGAATCACTTTCTTGATTCAACCCCTTCTTTTCAAGAAGAAATCTTTAGACAGAGTAGCACTGCTGATTGTCAAGAACCGAGCTGGTGAAGAGGCAATCCTACCCTTCAACGACCAGTGGAGTATTAGGAGCAACTCCTACATGTTCTTAGTATTCAATTTGTGAAGCCATAGTTATTGTTCAAAGACAAACAACTTAGGGACTTTTATAACAACGAACTCAAAAGACTCTAGTGAATTTCCTACAGCATCACTGGAGAAGAGTGGACTGACAGGATTACGCCACCTGGAACCACTATAAAATTTGCCTCACTTTACTGCATTCACTTTCTGCACTTTTTTATTTGTTGCATCTTATCCATATCAACCTGCTGAACTAGCTACTGATTTCACACACCTTTCACTACTGAGTATCTAATACTTTGTATCATTGTTTAAACAACAAGTATAAAGGCTAAATTTATTATATTCCGCTGCAACTGATTCAGTAGAATTGATAGTCAGCAGACTGCTTAAGTCAGCAGACTATTAACCCTACTTAATTTGTTTTAACTCCGAAAAGGTTTTAAGTGTTAAGTTTATTCACCCCCCTCTAAACTTAACCAAAGCATTTTCAAGGGACCAACAATTGGTATCAGAGCAGAGCTTCAGTTCTGAAGTAATTCTATGATGATACAGGATTTTACCCCTCCACGTGTCGTCTAACAGTTGGTACCCACATCAACCATGAGTGTTAAGGAACGCATATCGAGTCCCGACATTCGAGCAGTGTAGGGCAGTGGTCCAGAGTCGTCTAACGCAAGTCGAATAGGTCAACCTCGAGGACAGAGCCCGCACCAGCTACGAAGGCCCACTATCAGCATGATAACGTGGGCAAGAGGCAAGGCCCATAAGGGTAAATGTGACAATAGCTAGAACCGACCTAATATTAGGGTTAGGGCATGCATTATCATTATAAATACCGCGTTCCAGGAACTACGTAAGACTTGATTCTTGGACAATTACAGGATACGTAGGCAATCTAAGACAAGCTCTTAGACTCAGCCACAAATAACACAAATAACCACCACGTTTATAGGGCATTAGGGTCTTGGATATTCAGCACTAGATTCATACAAGCCCGGATTAATTAGGTGACATAATTTGTCATCGTTATTGGCGCTAGAAGGAGGGTCTTCTACTGTTGAATACACCAAGATCACAATGCCTCCCAAGGACAAGACTGCCAGGAAAGCTAATTCCAAGCCCGTGGATCAACAGGGTTCACAGAACAACGAACGTGTGGATCTAGATCCACAAGGAACAAAGGATCCGGTGATGGATCCTATCCATAAAAATCCCCAACAAGAGAAGCAGGGTCTCGCTCCCGAACATCAGGTTATCATGGATCAATTAGCAGCAGCTGATCGTGATTTGATGTCCAGAATCATAGCGGAGGCGTTCATGGTGCAGAAATAGGCAGACGGCGGCAAAAAAGACGCTACAGAAAAGGCCAAGCAAGCCCATAGGACGGAAGTCAGTGCCTCTTTTTGACCTTTGGGCTATCATCTCCACTGTCCATAATAGCATGAAATTCCCCACCAGGAATGGCTCACACAAAGTAAGAGGAGACCTAGATGCTGCTCGGGGTTGCAACTCAATCATCATGGAGGGGAGATTGGCTGTCAAGCAAGTCCTGGTTGAAGAAATGATCCCGGAGGAAGAAGAGGAGAAGAGCTGGATCTCGGTTGACCCAGTCGAGAATGTTCGTCTATGGGAGGACGAGCAAGATCAGTGTGTGCAAGTCGGGGTTTGGATCCCTGCTAAAGAAAAACAGTTGCTGGTCGAGTTGCTAATCGAGTTCAGAGATGTCTTTGCTTGGAAGGATGACGACATGCCGGGACTATCCACGGATATCACGGTCCATAAGCTCAAAATAGATCAAGCCAAGAGGCCAGTTAGACAGAAAAAAAAGGAGTTTTGTGCATGATCGGGCCGAAGCCATAGAGAAGGAAGTCGGGAAACTATTAACAGCCAAGATAGTAAATAAAGTGTTCTACCCAGAGTGGCTGACCAACCTAGTGCTAGTCAAGAAGCCTGACGGCAGCTGGCGTATGTGCGTGGACTTTACTGACCTGAATAAAGCATGTCCAAAGGACTCATATCCATTTCCAAAGATTGACAGGTTAGTAGAATCTACCATCGACTTCGAAGTATTTGGTTTTTTGGATGCATATAAGGGATACCATCAAATCTTAATGGATCCTCGAGACACTGAAAAGACAGCTTTTATCACAGAATTCGGCACTTTCTACTATGTAACCATGCCATTCGGGTTGAAAAACGCCGGGGCTACATATCAGAGAGCAGTCAACAAGATCTTCGCCAAGTAGATTGGTAGGTGTATGGAAGTGTACGTAGACGACTTGCTCATCAAGAGTCGGTCTATGAAGCAATATTTAGTAGATGCTCGAGAAGTATTTGAAGTGTTGAGGGACACGAAGATGAGGTTAAATCCAAAGAAGTGCACCTTTGGGGTCAAGCCGGGGAAAATTTTGGGATACATGATCTCGAAGGACGGGATTCGAGAGAACCCAGACAAAATCGACACTTTGAAAAATATGCCTGCCCCTCAAAATATAAAGGAAGTACAGAGGCTTACCGGTTGAATGACCGCCCTCAACAGGTATTTATCGAGATCCGCGCAGCACGCACTACCATTTTTTAAGATTCTCCGCAATTCCAGTCCTTTCCATTGGGATGAAGAATGTCAGACAACCTTCGAGGAGTTGAAATCTTACTTATCAGAGTTACCCATCCTCACTTCACCTCGAGAGGTTCCAAAGTTATCTAGCTTAGCTCAAGTTTGGTACATCATGAATAACAAGGGCACTACGCCTAGTAATAGGATGTACTAGGACAACTGGGTGCAACCTACTTAGAGATACGCTCTAGTAGCCCCGGGAATATCTGAGTCCCGATAGTGTGATGACCGGCAGAGTGTACCAGACGCTTTATCTAGCCAATCGATTGACCGGAATGGGTACAGTCTACTTTGTCTGGTCAGAGAACACATCGCGATATTGTACTATGCCTTACCAAGCACTGCATGATGTTTAAGATTATTAATCTAGCACATACGTTTGATTAGATGTTTAACTAGCCACCTAAGTTGATTCATATAAAAGGCTCACCTATTAGTCTACTCCCTATTCTCAAGACCATTAGACTCTAACAACCCTAACACATACACAGACATCGATAAACCCTAGCTTATCGAAGCACAAGGCAAATTCAAAGCTTTCGACGGTCCCACACTTCATCTTTTTAGGGAATCCATATGGTGCCGGAACTAAACTCATCAAAAGCTAATTCAAGGCTTTGTCACATAAGGTTAAGCAGTAAAACATGATTATGAAGCCTGAAACCACGCTGACACAATAAAACAGTAAAAACGGAATAAACAGGTCAAACGCCCGTTTGCCTCCATGTAAACGTCTGTTTGCCTCTATGTAAACGCCCGTTTGCCTTGAACGAACGTCCACAAATCCCCAAACGCCCGTTCATGAAAATCAGCCACATCTTGTATTTAAACCAAACCCTCAAACGCCCGTCCAAAATACCCAAATGCTCGGTTGAGCTGCCGCTATCGCAAATGCCTGTTTGCCCTTGTGCAAACGCTCGTTTGCCTGGTTTTTTCCCAGAAATCTGCAACTGTGTAAACGTGATTTCCAACCCGATTCCGCCCCAAACTCCAACATAAATAGGTTACAAACAATTCAAATAACATACAAATTGCTCTATAACCTTACGACACCTTAGTCAAACGATAAGAACACCACGTTACCTTAAATTGCGTGGTACAACGATCCAAAGCTTCAACCCGTCAAAAGTTTAACCTTTAACTCCAAACCTATAAACGATCAATCCAAAGACGATCACTACGATGTTTAAACTTAGAAAAACGCAGCTTAACAACGATGATGAATAAATCCTAGTATCAAGAACGATGAGGGAAAAACTTACGTTAACGGATTTAGGGATTGTTGATATCAAAACGATCCTCGTCTCGCGGTGATCCTTTCTCTCTTGAGATGTCTGCGTTTTTTTATCAATGGATTAGCCTAGAGATTCGAAAGCCTCTTCTCTCCTTTTTTCTCAAAACTTGCGCCTCTCTTCAGATTATTTTTCTTTTTATGTAAAACAACAACTAGGTTAAATTTAGAATTAATTTTCCTTTTATAATCCCCATTTAATTAATAAAATCCTGAAATATACTAATTCCTTTAATTTCCTTCCTTTTCTTTAATTCCATTAATTAAATAACATAATATTCTGATTTTTGCTAAAGGACCGAATTGCCCTTTTTAAAAAATTGGGATATTACATATTTCTCCAGTTTGGAAATGGGAGAAATTAATGTCAATACTATAAGTGGCAGTGCTAAATTGATACACGGATCAGGAAAATCCATTGTTTTCCTCCCTAGAGGAACAAAAATCATTATAAATAATGCACTATTTTCTCCCATGTCTCGGAGAAATTTGTTGAGTTTTAAAGATATCCGCGAAAATGCGTACCATATTGAGACACAAAATGTGATGAATACAGAATATTTGTTGATTACGAACACATCTTCTGGAACGAAATGTGTATTGGAAATGTTGCCTGCTTTATCTTCTGGCTTATATTATACAAAGATAAGCGCAGCGGAAATTCATCACATAATAGACCATAAGTCTATTGATTCTAATGAATTTATGATATGGCATGATCGCCTTGGACACCCCGATTCCACTATGATGAGAAGGGTGATTAAGAATTCACATGGACATTCGTTAAAAGGTCAAAAAGTGTTAAATTCTAATGAATTCTCATGTGTTGCTTGCTCCCAAGGCAAATTAATCATCAAACATTCACCAGTGAAGGTTGAATCTGAATCCCCTACATTTCTAGAACGCATTCAGGGTGATATATGTGGACCTATAGATCCACTGTGTGGACCTTTCAAATATTTTATGGTGCTCATTCATGCATCAACGAGATGGTCACACGTATATTTATTATCTACTCGTAACAATGCATTCGCAAGATTGCGTGCTCAAATAATAAAGTTACGAGCACAATTTCCTGATTATCCAATTAAGAACATTTGTTTGGATAATGCCGGTGAATATTCATCACATACGTTTGACGATTATTGCATGTCCATCGGAATCAATGTGGAACACCGGGTGCCTCATGTTCACACACAAAATGGCCTAGCCGAATCATTTATTAAAAGGTTGCAATTGATTGCACAACCATTACTAATGAGGTCTCAGCTTCCTGTATCGGCTTTGGGACATGCCATATTACATGCAACAACACTTGTGAGAATTAGACCTACAAGTTATCATACTTATTCTCCCCTGCAATTAGTTTTTGGCCATGAACATAATATTGCACATTTGAGAATTTTTGGGTGTGCGGTGTATGTCCCTATTACGCCACCTAAACGTACTAAAATGGGACCTCAAAGAAGACTGGGGATATATGTCGGGTATGAATCGTCATCTATAGTCAAATATATTGAACCATTAACTGGTGATTTATTTACTGCACGGTTTGCAAACTGTCATTTTGACGAATCACATTTCCCGACATTAGGGGGAGGAAACGATCAACCGAAAAAGGAAATTAATTGGAAATTATCAATAGATTTTCTTGATCCTCGATAAAAGGAGTGTGATTTAGAAGTTCAAAGAATCATTAACCTGCAGAAAATTGCAAATCAATTACCGGATGCATTTAGTGATTCCAGAAGAGTCACCAGATCTTATATTCCTGCTGAAAATGTTCCGGTTAAAATTGATGTCCCAGAAGGACAAATTACAATTGCTAATAACTCGAATGCATGCATGAAGCGTGGTAGACCTCTCGGTTCTAAAGAAAAAAATCCTCGTATGAAAATAGGATTGACTGAAAATATCATTGATGAAACCGAAGATGGACAACAATTTAAAAATGATACTAGTGACAGAATTCAACCTCTTGAAGAGGTAGCTCATGAAGAGCATGAATCTACAGAAAATGAAGTTATTGAAAATTCAGTAAATTTCGTCACGACAGGGAAAAAGTGCAATAGAAAATATACGATAATTGATAGTATATTTGCATACAATGTTGCATTTGATATTACAGAAGATGACGAGGATCATGAACCAAGATTGGTTGATGAATGTCGGAAAAGAAATGATTGGCCAAAATGGAAAAAAGGCGATTCAATGTGAACTAGATTCACTATCCAAAAGGAGTGTTTTTGGACCTGTTGTCCGGACACCTGAAAATATAAAACCCGTCGGATATAAATGGGTGTTTGTAAGAAAAAGAAATGAAAATAATGAAATTGTGAGATATAAAGCAAGATTGGTAGCCCAAGGATTTTCACAAAGACCTGGGCTTGATTTTGACGAAACATATTCACCAGTGATGGATGGAATTACGTTTCGATATCTCGTAAGTTTAGCGGTACATGAAAAACTTGACATGCGTTTAATGGATGTTGTTACCGCGTATCTTTATGGATCATTAGATACTGATATCTATATGAAAATACCCGAAGGATTTAACATGCCTGAAGCATGGAAATCGAGTCCTAAGCACATGTATTCTATAAAGTTACAAAAATCACTATATGGACTCAAACAATCGTGACGCATGTGGTATAACCGTCTCAATGAGTGTTTACTTAAAGAAGGCTATGCAAATGACCCAATATGTCCATGTGTGTTCATAAAGAGAAATGGGTCAAATTATGTAATTATAGTGGTATATGTTGATGATCTCAACCTGATTGGAACTCCTGAAGAGCTCCAAAAGGCGGTTGAATACTTAAAGAAAGAGTTTGAGATAAAGGATTTCGGTATGACCAAATTTTGTCTTGGTTTACAAATTGAACATTTAAATAGCAGAATCTTTGTTCATCAAACTACTTATACCCAAAAGATACTAAAGCGGTTTAATATGGATAAGGCACATTCATTAAGTTCTCCAATGGTCGTTAGATCACTTGATCCTGCAAAAGATCCTTTTAGGCCTCGAGAGGAAAATGAGGAGATACTTGGTCCTGAAGTACCATCTCAGTGCAATTGGTGCACTTATGTATCTTGCTAATTGTACTAGACCTGACATATCATTTGCAGTAAATTTATTGGCTAGGTTTAGTTCATTTCTTACAAAACGGCATTGGAATGGCATTAAACATCTTTTTCGCTATCTTCAAGGTACAGTTGACCTTGATTTATTTTATTCATATGATTCTCGACCTGAATTGATTGGCTATACTGATGCTGGATACTTGTCTAACCGGCATAAAGCAAGATCCCAAACAGGATATTTATTTACATGCGGTGGTACAGCCATTTCATGGCAATCTACCAAGCAAACTATTACTGCAACCTCGTCCAATCATTCAGAGATAATAGCGATGCATGAAGCTAGTCGAGAATGTATTTGGCTGAGATCGATGACCCGCCATATTCGAAAGAATCGTGGAATATCACTTGAAAAGGAAAATCCCCCCCACGATATTGTACGAAGATAATGCAGCTTGCATTTCCCAATTGAAAGGAGGATACATTAAAGGGGATAGAACAAAACATATTTCACCTAAGTTCTTATATACTTATGACTTGCAAAAGAATGGAGAAATTGATGTGCAACAGATCCGATCAACCGACAACCTGACAGATTTATTTACCAAAGACCTTGCCGACTACAACATTCGAAAGACTAGTAAAGAGAATTGGGATGTGACGTTTGAAAGACCTTAATTGATGCTTGGTTCAGGAGGAGGTACTCTTTTTTCTTAACTAAGACTTTTTCCCACTGGGTTTTTTCTTATCATATCTAATGTTTATTGAATAATAGACATCCAAGGGGGAGTATTATGTAAAAGATAAACTTTGTGGACTATCTATTATTCAAATTAATTTGTGTAGATATTGGATTAACTCAAACTATTGTATCTACACTGTAATCTCTGTAAGTTTTAGACAAAAACAATATTTGAGAAAATGAAGTCGACCTTTTTCTATTCAATACTCAAACTGATACATGGTGCACTTATTTATAGTATCATAACAGATAAAAGATAATAATGTTTAAAACTCAAATATTAGCTAAATATAAATATTCAAAAACTATTCAGATATTAGCTAAATATAAATATTCAAAAACTCAAAGCTTTATCCCTTAGCATTTGACTTCTGCTCTTCGTCAATGACTTCCACGGTGGAGTTATCCATTCTAACAATCTCTACTATAAATACCCATACTACCAGTGAAATAATACACAACATTTTCTCTACTCTACATTATATTTCTTCTGTCTTTTGATTATTAGTTATTCTACAACAACACACTACTTAATATTAATTTTTGTGGTCCAATTATTTAAGGCCCTGTATACAGGGGGTTAATTTGATTTTTAGTCCTCTAACTTTCCCTGTTTTTGTAAATAGTCCTCTTTTTGCTCCGGTAGCATTTTCAGTCCTATAACTTTTTATTTTCTGGATTTTTAGTCCTTTTTGCCAATTCATCACCGGAGCTCCGGCGAAGTGCTTAGGTGGTTGCCATGTGGTAGCATTTTCAGTCCTATAACTTTCTATTTTCTGGATTTTTAGTCCTTTTTGTATATACCCTAAGCCACTTCGCCGGAGCTCCGGTGATGAATTGGCAAAAAGGACTAAAAATCCAGAAAATAAAAAGTTATAGGACTGAAAATGCTACCGGAGCAAAAAGAGGACTATTTACAAAAACAGGGAAAGTTAGAGGACTAAAAATCAAATTAACCCCCTGTATACACAATCCAGACTTTTACCTACTTGTTCAGTATAATGGCTTGAATTACTCTTTTTCGGATATTTTTTTTTCGCTTTTGTTAGGGGTAGAATGGCTTTTACCTAATGGAATTTATTCCTATATCGTATTTTTGTTTTCTGAACATCTCTTTAAAAAAAAGGACATGTTGCCTGAACCTCCATTTGTGTTGCAGTGGGCAAAATGAATAACATTTTTTTTAAGGGTAAAGTGAAAAACTTGGTTATGACACAACCACACATGGTTTCACTTTACTTCGTATGGACATCAATTAACAGATTATTTATTCATTTAATTTCGTGATCAAAAAATGGTACTCATTCTGTTTTTTTTATATATGTCGTAGAGAGAAGATTCACACAGATTAAAAAAGTAATTAATATGTCTAAACTATAGTATAGGAATTTTTTTTATTGGAGATGTAAATACTTTGTTGGTAAAGGAGTTTTTAGTTTCGGAAATGTATTTTTTTATTGGAGATGTAAATACTTTATTGGTAAATGAGGAAAAAGGTAATAAATGATGCATTGGAAATGTAAAATGACAGATAAATAAAAACAGAACAAATTCTGAATGTGACAGATAAAAAAAAAGAAGGGAGTAAGTCTTTTTGTTTAGAGAAATATGTGTCACAACTAAATTGTTTAAATGTGACACTGATATGTTTAAATGTGATACTAACTAAAATTTATTTGAATGCTACTGATATATTTAGATGTGATATTCATGCTAACAACTCCCCTTCTTGGAAAGGGATATTCATGCTTTTTGTTGAAGACATTATTGATACGACGTAGTTTACTTATAACCTAATTGTAATTATGTATTTACCGTCTTACCCATACCTTGTACTAGTATATAAACTGTACCATTGTAATACTTTTAAAACATCAATACAACAACACAAATTACCACATGGTATCAGAGCAAGGTTGATCAAAAAAAAAAAAACCCTAGCCGCCTACAACCTTCTTCTTCCTCAAAAAAAATCAGCCGTCCACCACCGTCTTCTCCGACAGCACCACAACCGGCACACCCACAGCCAGCAAACACCCTCAGCCGCAACACCACCCCTGCAACAACCCCTTACATCAGCAGCACCACCAGCCGCCAATTTCAAAAAAAAAAAAAAAAAAAAAAAAAACCCAGCTTTTACAGCCGCCGTAAAGCAGCCATGTCCGACGATGGATCCTCCGTTGCAACCAGCAAATATCCCACCTTCATCCGCTCGTCCTCCTTGCACATCACCAAGCTCACTCGCACCAACTACAACCTCTGGCGCGCTCAAATCCTGCCCTACCTTCGTGGCCAAGGTGTTTTTGGCTTCATTGATGGCACTCTACCACCGCCGACAAAGACGCTTATCACTGCCGCTGGAAAGACTGAAGACAACGCTGAATATGAAGATGAACTGGCTGCGTGGACCAAAACCGATCGATGATCTTGTCCACGATCACCTCCTCCTCTCCGACGAGGTGCTCCTTCAAGTGTATACCGCCACAACCTCGGCTGCCATATGGACTGCACTCCAAACCACCTTTGCGTCCCAAAGTCGTGCTAAATTGGTTCAATTACGAACCGAACTTGCATCCACACGACAGAACGAGCTCACCGCTACTGAATACTACTTTAAGATGAAAACCATTGCCGATGAATTGCACCTTGCCGGCCACCCATTGCAGGACGATGACTTTGTGGCCTATCTCCTTGCCGGACTCGGTCACGATTACGATTCTCTGGTTACACTGATCTCCACGCGTGACTCCATCTCCCCTGATGAACTATATGCGCTCCTACTCACTACTGAAAGCCGCATTCAGCACAACCGGCCGACCCCACTTGCTCCAGTCTCGGCCGCCTTTCCTCCTCAGGCCAATCTTGCACGCAACAGTTCCTACTCCGGCGGCTACCACGGCAACCAGAACAACTCCACTCCTACCCGTGGACGCGGCCACTCCCCTAATTATCGGGGGCGGGGTGGTCGTGGTCGTGGACGTGGCAACTCTCGTCAAAACAATGCTGGTAACGATCCTACTTCCTCTATTTGTCAAATTTGTGCAAAAGTAGGGCATACTGCCCATGCATGCTATTACAGGTACGAGCAATCTGCTGACCCGGCAGCCAACTCACCACCACCCCGTAACCCACGCCCTCCCCAAGCCTACGCCACCCACCCTGCCTACACACCTCACGCTAACTGGCTTCCCGACACGGGTGCCACCCATCACCTTACAAACGATCTCCGCAACCTAAATGTTAACTCTGAAGTCTATGACGGTCCTGAGCAAGTTCACATTGGCGATGGTTCAGGTTTGCCTATTTCTCACTTTGGCACCTCTAAGTATTGTTTCAACTCTCGCACATATCATCTCTCTAATGTCCTTGTGTCACCTAATTTAACCAAAAATCTTTTATCAGTTCAACGTTTCTGTGCTGATAATTCTGTTTATTTTGAATTTCACGCCTCTTTCTTTCTTGTGAAGGATCACTCGGGCACCACGCTCCTTAAAGGCTTTGTTCGTGACGGTCTCTATCATTTCCACCATGTCCCTCGCACTCCTATTCAAGCCCATCACTCTGCGTCCAGCACCACCACTACGTGGCATCACCGTCTCGGCCATTGCTCCTACCCGGTTCTTCGTCAGGCTTTAAGTAGTTTATCTATTTCTATTCCTAATAAACCACCGGATGCGGTTTGTGCTCCGTGTCAACTCTCTAAGAGTCATCGTTTACCCTTGTACACTTCGGATTTTACTTCTCATTCCCCCTTGGATTTGATTTACTCGGATGTTTGGGGACCTACTGAGTCCTCTATTTATGGCAATCGTTATTATGTTAGCTTTCTTGATGACTATACGAAATATTTGTGGCTTTACCCTTTAAAACGCAAATCTGATGTTGAACTCATTTTTCCAACCTTCTTAGCCCTTATCGAAAGACAATTTAATACCAAACTTAAGAACATCCAAACTGATTGGGGTGGGGAATATCGTCACTTTGAACGAACCTTAACTCAACTCGGCATTCACCATCGTCGCTCCGCTCCACACACTCATGAACAAGTAGGAGCTATTGAACGTCGCCACCGTCAAATCACCGAAGTCGGTCTCTCCCTTCTTGCCCACTCCCATCTTCCTCTCCCCTATTGGGAAGATGCTTTCACAACAGCCACCTATATCATCAACCGCCTACCTTCTCGTGTCCTCAGCAACAAATCACCCTTTGAACTTGTGCATCACCGTCTTCCCGACTACTCCTTCCTCCGCGTCTTTGGTTGTGCTTGTTGGCCCTACCTCCGCCCCTACAACCGCCATAAAACGGACTTTCGTTCCAAAACCTGTATCTTCCTTGGTTACAGTCCTTCCCACCATGGTTACAAGTGCCTTGACCTATCAACTGGTCGTGTCTACGTGGCTCGTCATGTTATCTTCGATGAAAAAGTGTTTCCCTATACTCCTTCAACACCTCTCCCTTCCCCTCCAACTCACACTGTTTTATTACCCTCGTTCTTACCTCCCGTTCCTACTGCTCCCCGCACCACCATCCCAAACCCTCCCCCCGCATCACATCCTCGGCCCCCACCCCCAACCCATCCGTCCGGATACCCGGCCAAAGCCCCAACCCTCCCCCTCTCCGGCCCCGAACCCGCAAGTCCCGCCCTACCCACACCCCCTCCACCACCCCCCCCCCCCCCCTCGGCACCCTATGACCACTCGCACCCGCACCAACACGCTAAAGCCTAAACAGAACCCGATTTTATCAAATACCCTCTTCCTAAGGCCCTTATTGCTACTACAACCAACCCTGAACCCACCTCCTACACCGAAGCCTCCAAACACAAAGTGTGGCGTGATGCCATGCAAGACGAAATTAATGCTCTACTTCGTACTAACACATGGGAACTAGTGCCCTATCGCACGAATATGAATGTAGTTGGAAATAAATGGGTGTTTCGCACCAAACACCATGCGGATGGTCACGTTGAACGTCACAAGGCTCGCCTCGTAGCCAAAGGTTTTCATCAGGCAGAGGGTATTGACTACACGGAAACATTTAGCCCTGTTGTTAAACCTGTTACTATACGTGTTTTGTTGTCTATTGCTATTTCGCAGGGCTGGTCACTTCGGCAAGTGGATATTCAAAATGCGTTTCTTCATGGCAACCTCACCGAGACAGTTTATATGGCTCAACCTCCTGGCTTTGCCCATCCTGATCATCCTGACTATGTTTGCCGCTTAAAACGGAGCTTATATGGCCTTAAACAGGCTCCTCGGGCCTGGTTCGCCCGGTTCACTGACGTCCTCACCCGATTTGGCTTTGTCGGCTCCAAAGCTGACACATCCTTATATGTCTACTCTAGCGGCCCTATTCGGTTATATATCCTCATTTATGTGGATGATGTTATCATCACTGGCAACAACGATGTTCATATTGAAGAAGTCATTCGGTTTCTTGGCACCCATTTCCCCGTCAAGGATCTTGGCACCTTATCTTACTTTCTTGGTGTCGAGGCCCTACATACCCCGGATGGTCTATTTCTCACACAGCGTAAATATATTCTCCAACTACTCCAAAAGGCTAATATGGACAAATCTAAACCGTGCTCGACACCTATGGCTGCCTCCACTCGACTACACCATGATTCTGGTCCTTTGTTCTCGGATTCGGCTCTCTATCGTACAGTTGTTGGTGGTCTTCAATATTTGAGCTTTACTCGTCCGGATATTGCCTTTGTGGTACACAAGGCTAGCAAATACATGCATGCACCAACCGAGGCGCATTGGTTAGCGGTAAAGCGGTTACTTCGATATCTTAAATTCACGATCTCTGAGGGCTTATTCTTCTCCCGCCGCTCCTCTTTGCACCTGCGCGCCTACTCTGACTCTGATTGGGCTGCTGATCCGGATAACCGACGGTCTATTGGCGCTTACCGTATCTTTCTTGGCGATCATCTCATTAGCTGGCGTTCCAAGCAACACCTTACCATTTCTAAAAGTAGCACCGAGGCTGAATACAAGACCTTATCCAACACTGCCGCCGAGATACAGTGGATCCGCAGTCTCCTCGCTGACATGCTCATTACTTCGCCCACACCCACCTTATGGTGTGACAACATTGGTGCGACCTACCTTGCACACAACCCGGTTTTTCATGCGCGCACCAAACATATCGAGATTGACTTTCATCATGTCCGCGAACTTATTGCTGCCAAGAAACTCACTGTTGCCTTCCTTACCTCGAAAGATCAACTTGCGGACCTCCTCACCAAACCTTTGGGCAATCCTCGCTTTGCCTCCTTGAAGACCAATCTCCGTGTCTACTCTCTACCCACGGGATTGCGGGGGCGTGTTGAAGACATTATTGATACGACGTAGTTTTACTTATAACCTAATTGTAATTATGTATTTACCGTCTTACCCATACCTTGTACTAGTATATAAACTGTACCATTGTAATACTTTTAAAACATCAATACAACAACACAAATTACCACACTTTTAAACCGGTCAGGTATCATTATGGTTGGCACATTAGTGAGGGGAGTCAAATATCTTTGTGGTTTGATACTTGGTTGGGACATGAAAATCTTGATACCAGGTTGAATGGGGAAATCGTATTCTTGATATTAATCTTCATGTCGGTGACATCATTGATGGCAACATAAACCGGGATTTGTCTAGATTAGCTACTAGCATCCCTAGTTCTATTGTGCTGGACATATTCCTTGGATTCTGATTACAAAATTTGGTTGTACCACTCTTCTGGTATATATACAGCCAAGACTGGTTTTCAGTCCTTATTCATAAATGATGAAATATTTGACAACAATTCTGGTTTATGGAACAAGTTATGGAAAACACAAGCTCCTCATAAAGTCAAATTCTTTCTTTTTCTTGTTTGCCATAACAAAGGTCTCACCAATATGGAGAGAGTGAAGAGGAAACTTACTCTTGATAGTTCCTGCAAAAGTTGTGGCTTCCAGAATGAAGACCTGAATCATGTGCTGAGAATGTGTCCTTATGCTCAGAAAATTTGGAGCTCTCCATCTATCTTGAATGAATTTGTTGATAACATTCTTTCTTTGCAGGATTGGCTCAAAGCTAACATTTCTAACTCCAAAGTTATCAGGAAGGATCTTTTGCAGAGTTATAGAAATATTGTCTTTATGTTTGCCATTTGGCAAATTTGGAAGGATAGAAACCTTTCAAAAAAAAAAAAATAAAACCTTCTCATTTTTGAAAATATTAATGTTAATCCTTTGGCTTTAATAAATAGAATTCTTTTCTGTGCTAATGAATTTTATGTAGTTAAGAATACTAATTTGGGATCTGTTTTGAAGGAACCACACTAGATTGCCTGGGATCCTCATCCTTTTGGATGGATTAAAGTCAATACTGATGCTAGTTGCATTGAATTTGATGAATAAAGATATGGTTTGACTACAATTGGTGGACTCTTTAGAGATGAACAAGGAAGATGGATTTGAGGCTTACTGGAGCTATGGGAAGAAATACTATCTTTCAAGCTGAACTTATGGCCATCAGGGAGGGCCTTTTGATTGGGAAAGATTATGGTGTCAGTAAGCTTACTGTTGAATCTGACTCTTTTGGAATTGTTATGGCCATTGCTTGTAAATCGAGAAATGAAGATGTGAGGGCTCTTGTGGATGACATTGTGAATCTGATGGGCTCAGGGGATGAAGTTAAAGTTTTCTATAGACCCAGAGAAGGCAACCGTGCTGCTGATCAGATGGCTAGGATGGGCCATGGAAGTGTTAGAATTCTACGCGGGAACGCAGCGGAATTTAAAATGTATTTCTTTTTAACCAGGATCGACTTCGTTTAAGCAACAAGCAGAAAAGAAGTAGACATAGAATATAACTTGGATGATCTAAATAGATCGTTGCTTTGTCTACGGTTGTAGCTTCTGCACGAAGCCGCCCAAGCGTTCGGACTCTACCGTTGATCCACATGAACAACCCGCCGGAATCCACCACACCATTGGATTGCTACTAGAAAAACTCGGTTGCTAGACCGACATTTTCTCTCTCTCAAAACTCTCTCTAGGAAGCTCTCATTTTTTCTAATGAATTAGAACTCTTCTAATTGTGATGATACAAAACAGCTAGCCAGCCCCTCTCTTATATAGAGGGTGGTGCACCCCTTGTGCCCAAAAAACTGATTGAGAGAAGCTTCCTAATAGAATGAAGAGAAAGAAAACATTTTACTAGTAAAATAAGGAAAATAGATATTCTAGATTTATCTCATTTAATTTAATATCTTATTTTAAATAAATCCAAGATATTGTCAATATCTAATATTGATTTTCTTTATCATATTACCATAAATCAATTTATGCAAATCTATTAATATCTAATGTTAACATATGGTAACACTATTAATTAATTTGCACAATCCAAGTGTATCTTATACACTTATAACCTGTGCCCATATAGCCTTTTATTGGATTCCGGAATATTCTTAATTAATATAATGCTATGATTAATTAATTTGCAAAATCCATGTGTATCATATACACATACATAAATTTTGACCTATACATCAATTATTTATATTTAATTAAACAACATAATTAATATATTGTATTATATTTATTCAAAATAAATAAATACCACCATATTCATTTATCACTATAACACTTTATAGTTGAGGTAAAACTTTCCTTATTTGGTTATCACTATAACTGCATTTTAATCCGGCTAGATGTTCTTATGTGTGTGACCCGATAGGCTTCCGAATATGTTGGCCGTAGGCACAAAGTGAAATTACAAAAAATGCCCTTCATACCTAACGGTCATGGATAGCGTCTAGCAACACGACCACGACCCCCAATCATCGGAAGAGTCAAATGCAATGACTACTACCCTTCATGTGAAACGGTTACCGTGTAATTAAATAGAATCCTATCGATGTTACAATATCCATACGGTCGTACATCGAGTGTCAAACATCAACGACCGTATCTCATAATCTGGATATCCTACTCTCTCGAAGTAACATATTACTTCCGCTTTGCAAAGACTTTCGAGAATAAGACATTCCTTATGAGAAAGCCCTTTCGGATATTTAACTCATGTTCATAGGTTTGCTGTCACTTTGATTAAGTGATACAGTGAGCTGGAAATGTTCTTAGCAAGAGATTACTGAAATTCTATAATTAGGCCAAAACACAGTAGTGCCTTAGAGGCGCATCGGGAGCAGTACATGGATCTAAGAGGTTCATTCTAGAACCTTGTACGGTATACATATGTATATCTACGTTTATCCGATTCCAAGTTTCAATAAACTAAGAACCCATCCATAACACCTTAAGGACATTCTCAACATGCACCATAATGACTTTCATACGTGCTTATGACTCCTCATGCAGTATGAACAGCCGGTTTAACTCAATATACTTATAATGGATCCTATTGCAGTAGCAAAGAGAACCTTCAATAAGTATCATCTTTCACCTTATCTTCAGGAATGACATCCTGTCATAGATAGATCCCAAGAATACCAGCTAGCAGTATCTCTTGCTATGATCTATGCTAAACTCTTTTAGAATCCCATCTATAATGGTGAACTGTGATGATTAAGCAGTATCTATCAGTATAGATTCTTATTTCCAAAATAGGCACTGCTATTTCCAAGAACTTTCGTAAAGACCTTGAACTACCAAACAATAACTGACTGTAACACGGGGTGTTGATACTGAGAAGGATATCCAATACCTCGCTCAAGAATTGTGTCACTCCCACTAACCCTTTTGCACATTAAGCATATCTTCTTCTTGATGGAATCAAACTCTTTTGATCTATGAAGCAAAGAACTTATACATAGGAACTTTTTTGAGTCCATAAGTGGATCTCAGAAGTTTACACATCACGTTATCGTCTACGAACATCAAGCTTTTGGCCCAACATTTTCAACAATATCATACAACCATGATACGAAGCTACAACAAGCACTGTCTGAATGGATCTAAGCATAGCTGTTAGCTTAAAGGTAATTACAAGGTTTGCATGTAAAGTCCCATATCGGTAAAGTAAGTGAATGCTCACCCCTATACAAGTGTGAAGCATAAAGGTCTTGTCAACTCGAGTTAGCCCTTTTAGACCAAGCGAGGACGGCGGTCTAAGTAGTTGACCGGACATTTATGACTCATTTAGCGCAACCAGGCTCAGGATCTAGGGCGTTACAGAATGGTATCAGAGCCGACTATCAGACGGAACTATGCGCTGTACCGTACAAGAAGACGGTGTAAGGATGGGCTCTAGTTACCTCTGGTAGGGACGATTCCGGAATAGTCTTGACCGTCCTGGCGAGGACGCCAGTCCCTTATTAGGGGAGGAGAATGTAAACTCCCACATCGGTAAAGTAAGTGAATGCTCACCCCCATATAAGTGTGAAGCATAAAGGTCTTGTCAACTCGAGTTAGCCCTTTTAGACCAAGCGAGGATGGCGGTCTAAGTAGTTGACCGGACATTTATGACTCATTTAGCGCAACTAGGCCCGGGGTCTGGAGCGTTACATTGCACCCCGTAGCCTTCATCCATTAACTTAGCCTAACTAGTAATCGTATTACCTTCCATGTTAGTCTTTCATAAAGACCAACCACACCTTTCAGAGACATTCCTTTCAGGTAAGTCAGACTGGGTTTATAACCCAATTGTCACACATAGAATCTAATTTAGACATTATGGCTGTAAGCCATATCTCTTAATATTTCCCTTCAAGCATTCTTGCATAAGTCGTGAGATCTTCATTCTTTAAAATAAACATACCAGTAGCCCTTTCAGGCGTGTGGTCATTTGTAGACTCATAGAATACTTGTGTGCACCGAGCAGTGTCATTCACCTCATCGCTATGTGGCACCTGCTTATGTTCCAACAGTTGAATATCTCTATGTGGTTCTCAAACGCTTTTGAGATCTCATTTACTCCCACTGTTTCTTTTGGAAGAAACACTTCCTCTAGAAGACAGCATGTTTGGAGACAAACACTTTTGTTCCACGGGTAAGCAAATAATATCTAACGTACTTTCTAATATATTCCACAAAGTTGCATATGTCATACTAAGCTCTAAGCCTTTCAGACACTGCATGATTGCTAGAAACAAAACCGCCCTAAATCATCAGTTAAGATGGATTCGAGGTTACCGCCTTCCATATCTGATATGGGACTTATTCAACCTTATTTTCAAAACTTGGTTCAGTATATGTTTCGAACGATGGCACTATCCCAAAACATGTAAGGGATACCTCGCATGGTTTACGCCACATCTTCATCGTATAAAGTGTTGTTTTCATTTTTGAAACATAATCTAATTGCGTATCTCCAAATGGTATCCATCAAGGGAGAATCTAATTCCTTTTTCAGACAACTTCTGAGAACACCCTTCAGGTATTAATTGCTTCAATCCAATTGAAGATTAATTCCTGAGTAGTTCATCAATCTTATGTTCGTACTTGCTCAAATTTTACGGGCTTTCCGAATTTTGCAGTTTAGTGAGTACACATGACTATTTCTAGAAATAGTAATAGAGATTAATAAACAAATTTATGGCATTTATTGTCATAAGCTAACAAACATCAATATGTTTAGGCTTTAGTCAATATTCTAGAATTTATAACATTTTCACAAAAGGGTATTTTAGTCATCTTTAGATAAGATACGTATTACCCACATGATTCATAATCATATGGTTCAGACATCATTAGAATGAAAATTGATTACACGTTTCTCTTCCACAGAGACTATTTCTAGAACAACCACAAAATATCAAGGTTAACAGCCACACAAATATTTGGTTGAGATTTTATCACCTGCATCAACTATATAGTGACACCAATCTAGTATGTTAGATTCAATGACTATTCAACTTTATCGGAATAACATTTATTCCTTAGAATTGAATTCGTCCATTAAAACCTAACAATTAACTGAGATATTGTCATTCACAAGAACCGGAACATAATAACATTTATTTAGTTCCTTTACCAGTTTACCAGACTCAGAATATAATACCAAAATGTTGCAACGTTTGCTTCACTCTTCATATCTTAGTGTATTTCATATTTAATCTTTTTAATTTAATCATACTCGTAGGATATCATATATCTAAGAGTCGACTTGAACTTAGATATATTTATCTCAACACACTTGCCTAGAATATAGACTTCGATAAGATCTCTTTTTTCAAGCATATGCCCTAACTTTCCTTTTAATCCGTTACGTACTTGTAAATATTTCTCAATTTAGTCTTCATAACACTTAAGAGAAATCACAAGAACTATGTCTTCAATATTCTTTCGTAAATAAAGTCTAAAGTTTATTAAATAGTTTATTTAACCTTTTGAATCGTATTCAAAAATGAACCATTTAATTAATCTTCAAGCAACGGTTAAAGAATCAAGTCAATATTTAAATCTTGCAATTTTGAAAACAACATTTCCAAAATTCGTTGTGGTCATTCACAATCAACACATCAAATGTTTGAATTGACTGATATCGTATGATAAAATGACCCATTGGACGACGTCGTATCCAATATATGATTAATTCATTGAAACTCATTTCAAGTGATTTAATCATATCCTGAGCTTCCATTTTGATTAATAATTAAAGTCTTAGAGTACAACATCAAATATGTTGTCTCCTTATCTTTAACTACTATAACACAGTTGCTCGTGTCATTGCTTATTTTAAAAGAATTAAAATTACTTAACCTTGTTTGAAAACGTTTCTCAAAAGGTAACAGTCATTAATTTGGTTTTACTAATCGAGAATAAAAATATAGAAATAAAAGTTTTCTAAAAAACTAAAAAAATAAAGATAAAAGAGTGTTGTTGTTTATACATGCAAAATCAAACATGGTCTTTGGGTTAATGATTTTGCTCTCACTAGTGAACTACTCTCAATTGACTTTTAAGAATTTTCCAAAATTCTTTAGTGGGCAAGATCTCATCTAGTTACCCCGATTCCCGACGTGGGCTGATCAACCGAGATAATCCGACAAGTAGGTAACAATTTACCAATCACATTTCTATGCGACTCTTGGTGGTTGACTACTCAACTCTTTGACACTTCGCATCACTGTGTGTTAGCCAACCCCTTGTATTTAAAATTAGACGGTCCTGACGTGGGCCAATCCCAGTAAAACTTTAGCTAAGCACAACCCAATATTCACGGGATCTCATATGATCATATCTCAATAATAACGATATACCCGAGGTAGGTCAACTCCCGACATGGGCCGATCAGTTGGATCTGAACAACGGCTCATCACCGTCATTATAATATTGGGAGACAAAATTTTCGACATAAATTTTATTGTGGGAGTATTTTACAAATTAATTCACTTAATTATTTTTAATTACAGTCTCATCAAATATATTTATCTCTATAGACACACATCTTACACATTTATCTAGATCGTGCCTAGTCATGCATCTATCATACCATATAAAATAAATACATGCACAAAATAAATAAATGCGTAAAGTAACCGGTATGGTCATGGACTTTTCCTAAGTGTGGTTCCGAATACAAACTAACGAAACCGCGTGTCACAATCTAAGGGTAGCTGCAACAGCCAATAGGATCTTTATGTCTTCTTTCTTTGGCCTCCATCTTCTGCTCCATTCTTGTTACATAATTTTATCTAATAAAAATAAATACACCCGCCGCACACCGGGGGGGGGGGGGGGAGCTAACGAGAATGAGATAAATGCGGAAAATAATCAATGTCACGTTCTTCATAACGGCCTAGGACAATTTTTAAACCAAAGAAAAATAAAGCATTCACATCTATCATATTGGTCGAGTCCATGATCAATCGGGGTCCATATAATTACATTATATCTACACAATATTTAGTCCATACAATTAAATCTTATGAAAAAGATAAGATCTAAAATTACCAACGTGCGTCTCAATTAATCGATTAACGTTTAATCAATTAAATAATTTATCCAATCAATTAACTAATACAAATTTAATCAATAAATGATTTTAATGGAAATAAAATTAACAATTAATTTTAAACGATTTCAATTTAAATTTTAATGAATTAGAACTATTCCAAAATAAATCAAAATCAAAATTCAGTCTTTTTTGTTTCTTTCCTTTTTATTCCTAATCAAAAGGGATGCCTTTGGTTCCAAAACCAAAAGGCACCCACCTGGGCACTTTCCAAAATCAAATATTTTGGAAGGGGCCTAGGCCTAGACCCTTTCCAAAATCAAATATTTTGAAAATGGCCTAGGCCTATTCCAAACAAAATTTGGAAAGGCCTAAGTTAATCATAGGTCTATAATTATGGACCATAAACCAAATAGTGTCATTGGCATCCCAATGGTCAAAACTATTTGAATCATTAATTAGCCACATAACATTAACTAAACAAAGAGAAATTACCAATCTCAGCTATAAACCATATTGAAACACAAATACACAAAACAAAAAAGGGACCCACTGAGCAGCCACCAGCCGACAGCCAGGAGGTTGCCGCCGCCGCCGGCCGCTGGACGGTGGTTGTGCAGCCGCCAGTCGGCCGAGCACCACCCGAACCTTTTTTTTCTTTTTGCGAATAAAAAATCTATCATCTCTTAATTCTATGATTTAAATGATAAAATTAACTACAATTAACTAATGCTTATTGCTTAAGCTCGAAGCTCGCTCCACCACTGTTAGGAAATCTACGCGGGAACGCAACGGAATTTAAAATTTATTTCCTTTTAACCAGGATCGACTTCGTTTAAGCAACAAGCATAACAGATGTAGACTTAGAATATACCTTGGATGATCTAAAATAGATCTTAACTTTATCTACGGTTGTAGTTCTGCACGAAGCCGCACAAGTGTTTGGCCTCTACCGTTGATCCACACGAACAACTTGCCGGAATCCACCATTGGATTGCTACTAGAAAAACTCGGTTGCTAGAACGACCTTTTCTCTCTCTCAAAACTCTCTCTAGGAAGCTCTCATATTTTCAAATAAATTAGAACTCTTATAATTATGATGATACAAAAGAGCTAGTCAACCCCTCTCTTAAATAGAGGGTGGTGCGCCCCTTGTGCCCCAAAAAATGATTGTGAGAAGCTTCCTAATAGAATGTGGATAAAGAAAATATTTTACGACTAAAATAAGGAAAAAGATATTCTAGATTTATCTCATTTAATTTAATATCTTATATTAAATAAATCACAGATATTCTATATCTAATGTTGTTTATCTTTATCATATTACCATAAATCAATTTATGCAAATCTATATTAATATGTAATATTAATAAATGGTAATAATATTAATTAATTTGTACAATCCAAGTGTATCTTATACAATTATAACCTGCGACCCATATAGCCTTTTATTGGCTTCCGAAATATTCTTAATTAATATAATGCTATTATTAATTAATTTGCAAATTCATGTGTATCATATACTGATACATAAATTTCGACCTATACATAAATTATGTATATTTTATTAATCAACATAATTAATAAGGAGAATTAAGGATAATGACACCTTTTGGAATATCTTTAAGTAACATGACTGCCATATATTTTTTTAGGAAATATTAGGTTTTAGTCCAATTTCCGTCCTGTATATAAATTTTAATCCAGTATGTATTTTTTTGTTGATTAAATGACAAAACATTTTCCTTTGGACTATTTTGCCTTTCTTTTATTATTAGTTTAAAACCTGGACTTCGAACCAAAGCAACAGAGGTTTTTGGTGCATCTCCTAAATAAATTCCCTCCACTTTCTTCTTCTCCAAACACCTAAATCCTTTTCCAATTCGTATTCGTATTCAAATTCATATATACAACAATTTATGAATTTTTTCTGCCAGATTTCTGTATCATGAGCAATATTCCGACTTCTTTATCCGTCTGAATTTACTCTGTTTAAACTCATAATTTCTTCTTCAGATCCGTGGCCTTTTTCTAATTTTCTCTTTTTATAGCAGATTCAAAAACGGCTACTAATTGTTTTTATTGTTATTAATTCACTCGAGCGGTGTTTTTTGTGGTTGATTTGTCTTCATCCGGTGATCGCTCGCGACGGCAACGGCAGATGAGATAACAATAATCATCTGCATCTGAATTTTCATCTAAACTTGAAGATCTAAACATCAGAGATGACGATGTTATTATAGTGAACCAACTTGATCAAATCGTGGTGATAAATAGCCCAAGAAATTAACTGAGGGTTGAACCTCATTAGGCAGATGAATTCATATATAGTGAAATGAGTTCATCATCTAATCGATCTTTCCGTTCGAATACTCTATCCGAGAGTTATCAGTATTTATCCAATTTGTTCCTATCTAACGGAACGCTATTGGATCAAATGACAAAGACATTGTTGAGAAAAAGATGGCTTTTTCCGGATGAAATGAAAATTGGATTCATGTAACGGGAGAAGGATTTCCCATTCCTTAGCCGGAAAGATATGTGGCCATGTAAAGTACACTCCATTTTTAGAGCCTAAATTGATGAAGGCCACAAGGGACTTGATTAGTAGGCTTAGTGCTGGAGAAAATTCAGGCCGTGCATCTACTTCTGAAAAGGTATTCTTTGTTAAATTTATGACTATGGCGTATATCCTTATCCATTTCAAATTCTAAATATTCTATAAATTTGCAAATTGAGTTTGATAATTCACGAATTGAGTCTGGGACCGTTCCTCTGGCTACTGGGGTTGAGTGGAATCCCAAGGCAGGTATTAAAACTGCCATGGTAGATATTGAAGCTACCATCGTCAACTCTTTTGATAACCATGAAGTTGAAACTAATAGTTCTGTTTTTTTTGAGAAGATTAATAGTTCTGTGAGAACAGAAATAATAGTAGGTCTGTAGTGGTTGATCATATTGGTGATCCCACAATTTAAGGTTTGGTATAAGGATGCATCTATGATGTTTTAAAAAAGATTGATTGTGTTGTTTACTTGGTTCATATCCTTAAGCTTTCTAATTAGACTAGTGTTATTTTGTTAGTGTGTTGCTGTGCTACCGTGTTACTGTGTTACTATGTTACTGTGTCATTTTCAGCCATACATAAGCCAAATATAATGCTGAAAATTATATTTTGGAGCAAAAAATAAAGTGCTTAAGGGTTGAAAAACTTCAAATACTTTTGTTGACTTTATGTTGTTGCTTTCTTCTACTTTCTTCAAATATACCTTTAAAGATACATTGTTGCAATGTTTTTTTTTTCAAAAAAGAATCGATAGTAGTGTGATTCAAACCCCCTCCCTTACATTGGAAAGCATACTAAAGATGATATTTCAGTCATTAATGGATAAGAAATGCAATGAATATTTGTTTTATGTGGTTATTAGTACTGAAAAGTGTTTTGAGAAGTTGAAGAGGAAAACAGAATTGGTTGTGTTACCGTGGTGTTACTGTGTTACACAGTAACACTGTTATTATCGCTTTGTATTGTTCGTATAAGGATTGCAAGCATATGATGTTTTTATTTGATTTTAATCTTTCTTTGCATTCCACTATTTGTTGTGGTGTGGTTTTAGGCTAGGTGGTTGAAGGTGTAGATTCAAATGGTTATGTTTGTGTTTTTTTGTCTTTAGAAAATTGGAGTAGCCTAGATTCTCTATTGATGAGGCCGAGCCGATGCTATTTGTTGCATTTTCTGCTTCATATATCTTTCATGGAGTTTGATGTGGTGCGGGTTTGAAGGATGAAGGTCCATAGATGATAAAACATACTGCTTTCGTATTCAAGAACTTGAAGAATGTTTTACTTTCATTGATAGGCTTTTTGATAACATCCAATAGTATTAGGCTTTTATTCTCTTGATTCCCCCGGAGTTGCATCTACATAATGCTTTGATAGATTGTTTCATTAGGATATGAAGCATTTTTTGATAGATTGTTGTATTACGCAATGTTAATGGTGATATTTTCGATGTTAATAAAATGTGTTACTTTGTTACTGTGTTACCGTGTTACTGTGTTACATAGTAACACAGTAACATGTGTTGGTGTAAACGCTTCGATAAAATCCGGCTTTCAAATACTACGTCGAAAGGGTATCAAACGCGGTCTCAAAATGAAGAAAAAAATATGAACTTTGGTGAAACAATTTTGATGATCGGTGTCTAAATCAAAAGTTACGGTCGTTTATAAGAAAAAACGCTCCGGTTAATACAAATATTTTTTGGCTTTCAAAATATACATCGGAAGGGTATCATGTTTGAGCTCAAATTAAAGAGCAAAAAAAATGAATTTTGGTGAATTTTTTTTTTGACGATCGGAGTTGTAAATCAAAAGTCACGGTTGTTTGAAAAAACGAATGAACAAAGAAAAGAAAAGAAGGTGATGCTGTGAAGAAGAGACGTACGTGTAGTATAAGGGTAATTTTGTCCGTCAGAATTTTTTTGTCCTTTTCGCAATTAAAAAGGAAAATGCTATTTTTTATTGGGAGAAAGAAAAATTCCATAATTTTTAGACAAAGAAGAAAATTAAGGAAAAAATTCAAAAAAAAGAACGCGGGCTACTTGCTACCTGGGACTTTTTTTTTCCTTTCTTTTTTCTCTTTCGTCCTCGATTTTCAAACATTCATATTTTTTGATCTAAATCTTCAAACGTGATGAAAATTTTACTGAATTTGTTATTTTTTGATGCTCTTCGTTTTGAGACTTGGTTCGATATTATTACCTCATTTTTCGTGAGATTCACTGTTGAATTTCGCTCAGTAAATCTCCCCAATGAATCCCGAAAATCAGTGAATATCGATAGTGAATTTCGAACAATAGTGAATTTTGATATAGGGTTTTCTGAAATTACGTCGGAATATGTTGAATGTGGTCTCAAAATAAATAGCATGAAAAAATAAAAAAATTGGTGAAAGAATTTTCAAATTTGGAGTTCTAGATTGGGAGATATGAGTGTTTAAAAAATATGGATGAGAGAGAGAAAATGTGTTGGGTTTTTTTTCTGGAAAACATGCCCCCGAAAAATAAAAAAAATTAGTTTCGTCATTTATGCAAAAGTTTCAAAAAGTTGTCCTTCTCCTTAATTGATGAAATGTTTTTGTCATTCTCCCTCCCTCCCTCTAATTAATATCTTGTATTATATTTATTCATAATAAATAAATATCACCATATTAATTTATTACTATAACACTTTAGAGTTGAGATAAAACTTTCCTTATTTGTTATCACTATAACCGCATTTTAATCCGGCTAGATGTTCCTATGTGTGTGGCCCGATAGGCTTCCGAATATGTTGGCCGTAGGCACAAAGTGCAATTACGAAAAATGTCCTTCATACCTAGCGATCATAGATAGCGTCTAGCAACACGTCCACGACCCCCAATCATCGGAAGAGTCAAATGCAATGACTACTACCTTTCATGTGAAGCGGTTACCGTGTAAATAGAATCCTATCGCGTTACAATATCCATACGGTCGTACGTCGTGTATCAAAAATCAACGACCGTATCTCATAATCTGGATATCCTACTCTCTCAAAGTAACATATTACTTCCACTTTGGAAAGACTTTTGAGAATAAGACATTCCTTATTAGAAGGCCCTTTCGGATATTTACTCATTTTCATTGGATACGCGATTTCCGGACGAGCAACATGAATCCTACGCATGCTTTAGTATCACACCCAATCACTACCGTATGATCGCCTCATGGCTAAGGGAAACCTCAATAGTGTCAAAGTATGACAATCCACACCGTGATGTCATGAAGACTCCGGTCTCAGAATAATTACACATAGGGGCGTCCATGTCCAAATTTAGCCTCGGGGCCAGATATTATTTTAGGACCTTCTAAAAAATGGGTTAACCAAAAAAGAACCCTGGTTGCTTGTGAAGTTATACTTGACTGCTTACCATTAGAGTAATACCATATTTATTTTTAAAAATTCAATATATATATATATATATATATATATATATATATATATATATATATATATATATATATATATATATACTATTGAGTTAAAATTTCACGGGGTCCTTAAATTCATAGATTTTGGGGGGGCTCGGGGCCATGGCCCCCTAGGCCCTCCCCCAGGGGAGCCCCCGATTACACGGCCGCCACATAGGGCGACACTTAATAAAGTAAGTGGGTCAGTCTAATATACGCATTCTCTAATACACGTCCATGTACGGTCAAGTGTCTCTACACTTTGATAGACGAGATCTATCCCTACTTTCAATAAGATATAAGACATCTAATACGTGCTAGTCTAATCGTACTATTAATGACATGTTTAATAGCACATGTGACTAGAGACATTTAAGTATCAAACCCTTTAAAGTGAGTCGAGATCTCATCAGCCATAATCACCATCATGATTTCTCTTTCACAGTTTGACACTATGGACGTTATCATATAACAATATCGTAATTGGTTCATTAAACGAACAAATATATAAAAACAGAAAACCATTTAATATATGTATAAACACAAAGAAATAGTAGAAATGATCCGATTCTGTCGGATACGGTCCAACCCGATTTGGTTTAGGACACTATTTCAACAGGATGACCTTGTGGTGTTGAGAGAATTGATGACCCCCGGTGACTTACGAATATTCAATCGATGATATAAGGGTCTTAAGTCTCCCTAAATTCTAGTTTTATTTCTTTTTTTTCTTTCCTAGGTCTTTGGACCTCCTTATGTATCAAAAAAACAACTAAATATCACAACACATCATTGACCTTTTTTTTTTTGGTTAAATGTAAATATATTAAACCAAGGTATGCAAAATACAGGAAGTTACATCCTAATCAAAGGAGAGAGCTAGTCTAAAACCTACAAAGTGTTGAAAGGAGGTAAGATTTGTTGATTCCAAGGTGCATAAGACCCCTAAGGTTATATGCATCAAGAAACAACAGCCACTAAACACCTAACAACACACAAAAGCTGCAAAAAGGGGTCATGTGAGAGCACAACTCACAGAGCCTATCCCAAGGTGTGTAGAGAAACAAAATAATCTCATACAACCACCAGCAAGCACCAAAAGTAATCACAGAAGTAGTACCAAAACCTACAAATGTACAAAATCTTAGCATCAAGGGGTAAAAGTGTACATAGGGAAGGCAGACTGCATTATATAGAAAAGATGTGTTTTAATACAATGCAGGACATCAACAGTCTTCATGAGTGTTCCCTCAAATCTTTTTTTATTTCTCATGTGCCAAATCCAGTACACCACCACAGAAACAGAAGCAGCTCTGGCAACATTCCCATGAGAAGTACCCCTACACTTTCTATGAATCCATCTAACTGCCCCAAGCACTATCTCCAACCTCCACTTCAATCCTAACCACAAACTGATCTTTCCCCAAACCATATAAGAAACACGACATTGGAAAAATAGGTGAGAAGCAGATTCATTAACCAAACCACACAAGGCACAAGTTTTATCTTCAAAATTTAGCCTGTCAGAGGTAAGAAGACAGTTCTTCATTGCCAACCAGAGCAAAAAACAGTGTTTAGGGGTGGCCCTAGGATTCCAAACAGCCTTGCACCACCAAACATTAGGACCATGCATTCTAAAGAAATCATAAGCTTTTCTAAGGCAGAGCTTAGAACCAACAGACCAAGACTGAAGCAGTGCCACAGAAGCAGGAGCTGATCCAGTACTAAGTAAGATCCTATCCTTGATTTTGAATAAAGCCTTGATCAGAGCAGAATCCCCAGGCTTGTATCTATAATCCCAAAGGTCCGCATCATGAAAATACTCTTCACCGATCCATTTCACCCAAAGACGAGTCTTTCTTGCATTGAAAGTTCCAAAGAATTCTACAGAGGAGGGCCAGATTCCAAGCATTCAACTGAAAAACCCCAAGGCCACCCTCATTCTTAGGCAGACAAACCTCCTCCCAACCAACCAAAGATTTCCAGTTTGAGTCACAAGAACCCCCCCACAGAAATCTCCTACACATCTGATCCATTTTCTGCTTAACACTTCCAATGATAGGGTAAATTCCCAACCAGAAATAGTAGACACCTTGAATCACTGCCAGAATAAGTTGTAGTCTTCCAGCATAAGAAAGAGTATGGCCTTTCCAATCACAAAAGTAATTCCTTAAAGAAGTAAACAGAGGATCATAATGGACCACATTCAATCTCACAGCACATAAAGGAATGCCAAGATACCTAATAGGAAGGACCCCAGCCTGTAATCCAGTAATGTTCTTCAGAGCATCTATACCATCATCATCCAAACTTGCACAGAACAGTTCAGATTTAAGTAAATTAGCAACAAGACCAGAAGTCTCACCAAAAGTAGCTAAACACTTCATCAAAAGAGTGACAGAGATAGGATCCCCTCTAGCAAACAGCATTAAGTCATCTGCAAAAGCCAAGTGATTGATCTGCAATTTAAGGCAACCAGCATGGAATTTGAAATCTGCATCCTGTGCAAGTATTCTCAACATTCTGGAGAAGTACTCCATACCAATAACAAAAAGGAAAGGAGACAAAGGATCACCTTGTCTCAAACCTCTTTTACCAGGGAAGAACCCTTTCATCTCACCATTAATAGACAGGGAGAAAGAAGTAGTGGAAACACACAACATGATCCTGTGAACAAACCTGTCTGGAAAGCCAAAGCCCCTCAAAACAGATTCCAGAAAAGACCAATTAACAGAATCAAAAGCTTTTTTGATATCAACTTTAATCATACACCTAGGAGGACCCCTCCTGACACCATAATGTCTAATCAACTCCTGACAGAGAAAAATGTTATCAGTCATAGCTCTTCCATCCACAAAACCAGTCTTGTGCTTCATCAATAATATCAGGAAGACAAGCTGATAGCCTAGAGGCCAAGATCTTAGATATCACTTTGTATGTAACATTACAGCAGGATATTGGCCTATAATCACCAACCTTAGTAGCATGAGTAGACTTAGGAATTAAAGCAATAACAGCATGATTAATCTGCTTCAACAAAGCATCATTGTGAAAAAACTCCAAAACAACCTTAGTGAAATCTGCACCAACAATATCCTAAGATTTTTTAAAGAAACCAGCAGAATATCCATCAGGACCTGGAGATTTATCATCAGAGAAAGAGAACAAGGCAACCTTGACATCCAGTTTAGTAACCTCTCTAATCAAATGAGCTCCAGCAGCCCTAGAAACTTTAGGACCAGCATTGACAATATCAACATCTATTGGAACTGCAGGAGCCTCAGTACCAAGTAAGCCAGTATAGAAATCTATAAAAGCATCTCCAACTTGTTCAAAAGAGGTAGTAAAAGAACCATCTTGGAGCATTACAGAAGAGATATGCTTCATAGCATTGTTCTTTTTCACCAAATTGTGGAAAAACTTGGAACCTCTGTCACCGAGTTTCATGTACAAACCCTTAGACTTTTGAGACAGAAATGAAGACTCAGCAGCCTCAAACTATGACAGATCTTCTTCTGCTGCAGGATCTGGGAGGCCAAAGAAGCAGTAGGCCCCAAATTATTCAGTGTTTGTAACTCACCAAGCATCCTAATAGCATTCTCATTCCTAACAGAGATATGAGCATAGTGCTTCCTATTCAAAATCTTCAAAGGGTGCTTAAGCCTTTTAAGTCTTTTACAGAGCTGATACATAGCAGTTCCAGAAACTCCATCACTCCAACTCTGAGCAAGAATAGCAGTATAATTCTCATGTTGCATCCACATATTAAAAAACTTGAAGGGCCTTATTCCGGATGCAGAATCAGTAGATAAAGCAATTCTGCAATGGGAGTGATCAGAATGGTGGCCAGGAGGCTCAAAAAAAGCAAGAGCATTCAAGTTCCAATCATACCAAGCAGCATTGACCAAAACCCTATCAATCCTAGTGAAAACACCAGAAGCAGACCAAGTAAAAAACTCCCCTGCTGAATTTAGATCAGAAAGATTAGCATCAAGACAGCAGTCAACACCATCCTGCAATTCATAATCTGAGGGAATAATCCTATTCAATTTATCATCCACAGAAAGAACAGCATTAAAATCTCCAAGAACCATCCAAGGAAGAGAGGAACTGACACTTAACTCCCTTATCCTGTCCCACATGGACCTTCTATCCACAACAGTATGCAATCCATACACAAAAGAAATCAGAAAGTAGTCCCCTGAGACCAATATCCTAATCTTGCAATGGATCCACTGAATATCAACCTCCAGAACCTCCACATCAAGAAAAGCAGGATCCCAGATAACCAACATCCTTTTACTGGTATGTAAATCAAAATTATTAACAGACTTCCAAAATCTGACTTTCTTCTTCATGAAGCTATCATAACTATTTTGAGACAATTTAGTCTCAAGGATTCCAAATAAGGAAATCTTATGCCGTCTGAGAAATTTGACAACAATAGACTGTTTAAGGACCTTATTGAACCCTCTAACATTCCAAAACCCTATCATTTTTGTCTACCAAGAGGTGATTTGCCTCTTGAGACAGCATCATTTGCTTTGTGTACATTACCAGAAACACCAGATGTGTTATTCCTTTTGTTCTTTTTTTTTCTTCTTTGATTTTCTGGAACCAGAAGCCACATTGACTCCTTTATCCATAGTATCTCCTTTATCCACCAAAACATCATCCTCAGCATCACTTGCCCAAGAGCTACATTTATCAGGATCCAAAACATCAAAGTTATTAGCCACAGGGGTGGAAATCTGCTCTATAATATCCACAGTGTCATGTGTTCTAACCACATTCTTGCCTTTATCAATAACAGTGGTATGCACAATGGCAGCAGCACCACCAGATTGGGGAACAGAGTCAGAGGCAGGGATCTTATCCTGTACACTATCTGCATCTAAGATTATCACTTTCTTCTTTTTTGAGGCATTAGATTTAGTAGCACCAGATTGCTTAGATTTAGCAACATATAAAGTTGGAACATCAATCTTAGCATCATCACAGCCAACATCATTGTGCCCTAGTCTATTACACTTGGAGCAAAACTTAGGCATTTCTTCATACAAAACAGGTTGCTGGAGGACCTTCCCATCATGTAAGGTGATAGGAATGACAGAGGGCAAGTTAGACTTGAGATCTATATCCACCAAGCATCTGGCAAAACTTAACACTTTCCTAGAAGCTGTCACCTTGTCAGTGTACTGAGGACACCCTTCGAAGGAACATATCTTACTCAGTGCCCTACCCTTCCAAAGCCTTAATGGAAGATTTGGGAGTTGAATCCATACTGGTACCACATAGCTAGTTTCTTTACTAAAATTAAACATCACTGGCATCTTCTTCAAGATCATAGGCTTCCCATAAGCATAAAAGGGTCCAGCTTGCAAAACTTCACAGAGATCAGACTCATGCTCAAACAAAAACACTATCCAGCCAGAGTTGTGGTAGTTAAACCTACACTTTCTAGGCCAGGCATTAACAATTTTCTGAACAGCATCTCTACCAGGAAATTTGCCTGGAAAGATGCCAATAAGACTTAATTTCTTCAAACTGTCATCATTCTCGTCTTCCTCCTCTAAAATCACAGTATCAGTAATAACATGGTCAGTTAAAGTAACAACTTCATCAGATTGCTCCCTATTATTCTTCACCAGTTGAACCCAAGAGGCAATCTCATGAACAGCCTTAGCAGCATTAGGTCCCAAAAAATCAGCAGATTGAGCATTCGGAATGACTGGAGCATGAACCTCACCAGTAGGAATAAAAGAAGCATTCCCACTAGTGACATTAGTAGAGACATGATCCACCCCTGAAAGAGTCCCCTTCTCTACTACACCACTTTGTGTAAAAGTATCAACTACACCGTCAGAGACAGGCCCTACCCTTGAAGAACCAACTACATCACCAGGTTCACCAGGTGCAGGAACCAGTCCATCAGGTACAGTGACACTCTCACTCACCTTATCCAACACCAAGCAAACCTTTAAACTATTAACTAGAACAGTATCCGATTGAACATGATCAGCCAAATTTTCAACCTCAAGTAATTCTGAAAGAGAGAAAGAGCTTGCCATTTCAGAATCTGTCACAGGGACCTTCTTTTTAGCATTGTTGACAGCCGGAGTAACAAGTTTCCCAGATTTCAACTTCATTACTTCAAACACCAAAGGATTACCACACTTCGTGAAGCGAGACTCCAACACATCTGCGGGGGCCACGTCAAGCAACCGGTTCCTTTCCTTGGTGCATCCATCTTCAAATTGAGTGCAGTAGTTCTACAAGGGGAGTAGAAACAACCGCAACCTACACATCAAGCGTACTTTCTTGTTCAAGAGCACCCGGAACATGAACAAGACCTTCTTCATCGATTTCTTTAATTTGCGAGTCATAGATCAAAAAAAGAGCTGTAAAACTGTAAGTAGTAGATCATGAAGAAACCAAACTAAAAGAGCAAGAAACAAGATCAGAAACACAGAACTGAAAGGGATTTGGCAAGCTCATTCAAAGAGAAGAAGAAACTCGCTGAGAGAAAACATCTCTCTAAAATCCGAACTTAGTTGACTTTTTACTGGCACATCATTGATCTTTATATTGTAGTTGTTTCTAGTTTTCTCTTTGAAGGAGAGGACACACATTTCTTGATGATTGGTTTTAGATTTATCAGGTTTTTTGTTTGTTTGTTTTTGTTTTTGTTTTTTGAGAAATGTTTGTGCTTCAATAAAATATACATAACAAAATACCACAACATTTTTTAGATTTTTGATTTTTATAGTACTCATATTAATCGAGAAGTGGGTCTAACATTATAATCAAATGTCTAAAAGTGTGTTGTGTTACTTTGTTGTGTAAATTTTGTTATGACATTATCAATGCTCGTTTCTTTTTAATCAATAAAAATGGGACAAGGGTCCTAAAGAACACAATATGAAAGATGTTAGATAAAAAATACTATAAGAAAAGATTTTTGTTAAAAAGGACATTCACTAATGAAGTGAAAGTGAATGTGAATTTGAAAGTGGATTACATTGATTTTCAACACAAAACCAACGTCACTATCATTTTCACTTTCACTAGTGAAATGTCAATTTCAACAAAAATCTTTTCTTATAGCCCTAAAATCCTGACATCTTTATAAATGTGTCCTATAAAAGAAATGTGCCAAAAAGACGTGATTGAATCTCCTATATCAAGTCATGCCATGTTTCATGAAAATTATTCCGGATATTAACCATCAGTCGACAAAATATAATTGTAATTTTTTTGGGAGACTAAATATAATTTATCAACAAAAGATCTGTGGGAAATAATTTATATAGTTATATATACACGGATGTAATAGTCCGCCGGTTATTAAAATTTTTAAGGGGGAATGAGGGAGAAGGACATAAATATTTCATCAATTGAGTAGAAGGACAGTTTTTTGAAACTTTTGCATAAAGGACAAAACTATTTATTCACTGTCGAAATTCACTTGTGTTCGAAATTCACTTTGTTTAAATTCACCGACGAAATTCACTTGTCGAAATTCACTAATTTTCAAAATTCATCGTCGAAATTCACTAATTTTCGGGATTCACCGTCGAAATTCACCGATTTCGGGATTCACCTGGGAGATTCACCGATTTTCGGGATTCACATTTTGTCCTTCTCGCTATAAAAATTACGCAGTTGTCATTTTCCCTATAAAAAATATGTAGCTGTCCTGTTACTTAAAAATATTTCAGATTGTGTCCTTATCCCTAATTTTCCAAATTTTTAATCAAATAAATAGTAATACTTAAAACTAGAGTAATTCCACTGTAAAATATTACCATCCTTTTAAGTGTGTCTTGTGGCCCTTATCCAATCGCTTTTGAAAAACCTCTATAAAGATCTAAAACTGAAGTGCGGAAGTAAAACACTTTTATCGCTTGTAAGATCTAAAAGTAACTTTCAATAAGAGATTAACGTATTACACTTTCACTTAAGTAAATTTGTACACCCAATATAACTTAAAATTCAATTAGATTGCAAAATAAGGTATAACCAAGCTGATTGATACTCTAATAATATAACCACAGTAAAATCACCTAGGCAGATTCATTGGTGTAACAAACTTTGATATTTAAAGTTGAAATCGAAGTGTCAAACTATTTAACAAGTGCAAATGATCACTAGAGTAAACTAAAACTTAAATCCACAAGCTCAAGTATAATACGAAAAGCAAAATATCAAAACGTCACAATATGCAATTACGATATATATAAAAACAATTAGACAATTGAACACTATCTTGGTTTTAATTTCACATATTCAACTGGAAAACTTTATCATGGCCCTAATACAATTATTACTTGATGATCAAGCACCAATTGAATATTACATAAATAGATAGACACCTATATTGCGGATATATTTATATATATCTATTAAATTGTATTATTAGATTATTGAGTTTGAGTAGGAAAAGGATATAGTCGGTATTTTATAGAGATAGGGTTGTCTCTCATGATGTATAAATACTCGATCAGTTGGTGAATCAAATCAGAAAAATATCGTTGATTATCAAATTTGTCATGGTATCAGAGCCAGGTTACGACACTTAAAAAAAAAAAAAAAAAAGAAAAAAAGAAAAGAAGTGAACGCAGCTTAGGGTTCACCTGCTGCATTGAACATACTGCAAATATGGCTGCCGGGGAAGAACATGTGCAAAAGGTGGATGCTTATTTCCTTAGCACCACCGATAATCCAGGCTACCTGATTACTCCAACACAACTACGTGGATACAACTATGATGAATGGTCAAGGGCTGTTCGCACAACCTTGAGGGCGAAAAGAAAATTCGGTTTCTTAGAGGGGACAATTAAGAAACCAACGGATGAAGAAAAATTGGAAGATTGGTATACAGTACACTCAATGTTACTGTCATGGCTCATGAATACGATCGAACCATCAATTCGATCGACCCTCTCTCACTTTGAAGATGCTCGTGATCTCTGGTTATCGCTAAAGGGACGATTCGGGGTGGTAAACGGCACACGAATATGTCAATTAAAAGTTTCATTGGCTGAATGTAAGCGGGGAAAACAGAGTCTATCTCTCGCATACTTTGGACGCATCGCAAAATGCGGGACGACTTGGCAACTCTTATTACCGTACCGCTTGCACCTATGATGGCTGCTCATGTGGAGGCTGCAAGTGTAAGCTTCCAGATCAATTTCAGAAAATAATTCTTGAAGATCGACTCCACTGGTTTTTGGTGGGTTTAGATGGAGCATACGCAGCGGTTCGTTCGCAGTTATTGAATCAAGATCCTCTTCCCACTATTGAACGAGCTTACCAGAATTTGATCCAGGAAGAACACCTTCGGGGAGGAAATTCTGGGCAACAGAAGGATGAACGAGAAAATATGATGGCGTTTAAGATTCAGCTTGAGAATCGAGCAAAAATCAAGGCTGAAAACGCTGAAAATTTTTGTAACCACTATCGGCGCAATGGGCATGATGAACAGACGTGTATTGAGCTTCATGGGTATCCTGAATGGTGGGGGGATCGGCCAAAGAGTGGTAGAGGTGCAGGACGTGGAAATCGAGGTGGAGGACGGACGGGAATGGTAGCAGGAAGAGGAAATCATGCAGGTACTGGGGCTGTTGGGTCGGGCCGGCTCGATAACAGCTCAGCTCGTGCGAATAAGACAACCGTAGGTGCATCCAGCTCAAATTCAGGTGTGCCGAAGGTTCCGACGACGATGGAGCAGGCTGGTTTGTCCAATTTGACACCGGCACAATGGCAAGGAATTATTGATATTTTGAACCTTGCTAAGCCTAAAGATCGATTAACGGGTGAGTACTCATGGATAATAGATACAGGTGCTACTCATCATGTAACTGGTGAGTTAAATAATTTAATCGATGTACGAGAAATAGAACAATGTTCCATAGGACTACCCGATGGCCGAACATCTCATGCCACACATGAAGGAACGAGTATTTTGCCCGGCGGTTTGAAACTTGAAAATATGATGTTTGTCCCACATTTAGCATGCAATTTATTGTCTGTGACTCAATTACTTGATGCATTTGACTGTCAGATCCAACTTACTTCCACATTGTGTGTTATGCAGGACCGAATGACGATGAGGCTGATTGGAGTGGGTGAGCGCGAAAACGGACTTTTCTTTTTCCGGGGAGTACCACACGTGAAGGTTATGGCAGTTAGTGGAGCAGAATCCATTGATCTATGGCACAAGCGGTTGGGACATCCTTCAGAAAAAGTGTTGAAACAACTTCCCAGTGTGAGTGCGTCTAGTTTTCTTAATAAGGATGGGTGTGAGGCTTGTTTCCGAGCCAAACAACCACGGGAGAGTTTCCCAAGTAGTGATAGCAGGGCTAGTAGGATATTTGAACTCGTACATTGTGATTTGTGGGGACCGTATGCAACTCCTTCGTCGTGCGGTGCCTCTTATTTTTTGACTATTGTGGATGATTTTTCTCGTTCTGTTTGGGTCTATTTATTATATAATAAATGGGAAGTTGAACATATTTTTTTGAATTTCTTGGCTTTGATTGAGCGGCAGTTTAGTGTCAAAATTCAACGTGTTAGAAGTGACAATGGGACATAATTTAAACGATTGCTTCCGCATTTTCAAAAAGAAGGGATTATTTTTGAAACGTCGTGTGTAGGCACACCTCAACAAAACGGTAGAGTAGAGCGGAAACACCAACATATTCTGAATGTAGCTAGGGCGTTGCGTTTTGAGGGGCAACTTCCATTAAAGTTTTGGGGGGAGTGTGTTATGACCGCGTGCTACTTAATCAATCGAACTCCGTCGCGCATTTTAGGTTATAAGACACCTTATGAATGCCTTTTTGGAAAATCACCTAATCTTGAGGGACTCCGCGTCTTTGGATGTTTGTGTTTTGCACATAATTTGCGGCACAAGGGAGATAAGTTTGAAAGCCGGAGTCGTAAGTGTGTTTTTTTAGGATACCCTTTTGCAAAGAAAGGCTGGACCCTTTTTGACTTAGAAACAGAAGAGATATTTGTGTCGAGGGATGTCAATTTTTTTGAACATATTTTTCCGATGGGAGCGTCATCCTCTACCCCCTCTTCCCCAATGATTTTTCCAGAAAGTGATAGCGGAGAAGTGTATGCGGATGTTGATAATTTGGTTGGGGGGCCGACCCCCCAACCTGACGTAGGGGGAGCTGGAGAACAGGCTGATCCGGTTGCAGATTTACATACAGATTTGACAGAGACCATAACGGAGTTGGGAAGAGGGAAACGGACAAAAATTCCCAATTCCCGGTATCAGGATTTTGTGACTCATATGTCAGTGGAAAAGAAAAGTCCTTCAGAGCACTCCTCCGGTTCATTCGCCTCCTCAGGTAGTTTATATCCGCTTACACATTATGTTGATTATACTTGTTTTTCTGACACACATAGAAGATTTTTAGCAAATGTGAGTGCAGGACAACCCCCTCGATCATTTAAAGAAGCAGTAAAATTTGAGGGATGGCGTCGGGCTATGGCAGAGGAAATCAGCGTTCCCTGGAAGAACAAGACACATGGGTATTGCAAGAATTGCCTCCGGGAAAGAAGGCATTGGGGAGCAAATGGGTATATACCGAAAAGTATGATGAGATGGGTAATCTTCAATGGTTAAAGGCTCGGTTGGTTGCCTTTGGTAATCACCAGGTCGAAGGCATCGACTATCATGAGACATTTGCTCCAGTGGCGAAAATGGTCACCGTTCGCACTTTTCTCGCAGTTGCTGCGGTTAAACAATGGGAACTTCACCAGATGGATGTCCATAACGCCTTCCTTCACGGCGATCTGGATGAGGAGATATATATGAAGATTCCTCCTGGTTTCGAACATCCACACCGGAATATGGTGTGTCGTATGCGTAAATCTTTATATGGATTGAAGCAGTCACCTCGGTGCTGGTTTGCCAAACTGGCTTCGGCACTAAAACAGTATGGATTCAAACAATCTTACTCGGATTACTCTCTTTTTACTTTTGTTCGTGGGGATGTTCAAATCCATGTGTTGGTCTATGTCGACGACATGATCCTTGCTGGTAATAATGCTACGGCTCTTCAGGTCTTCAAAAATTACTTGAGCAGTTGTTTTAAAATGAAAGATTTAGGGCGTTTAAAATATTTTCTTGGATTGGAAGTTGCCAGGAATACACACGGCATCTTCCTCTCGCAACGTAAGTATGCTTTGGACATTATTGAGGAAACAGGGTTGTTGGGAGCTAGTCCAGCCGAGTTTCCCATGGAGCAAAATCATCGACTGGCCACCGATGACAGTGACTTGTTGGAGGATCCGGGTATGTACAGGCGATTGGTGGGTCGTCTAATTTATCTTGGCGTTACCCGCCCTGATTTGGCTTATGCAGTGCATATTCTCTCTCAGTTTATGCAAAAGCCACGGATTGCGCATTGGGACGCAGCGTTGAGGGTCATTCGTTACTTGAAGAAACACCCAGGACATAGTATACTTTTGCGGGCTGATAGCCCTTCATGCCTGGAGGGATGGTGTGATTCGGATTGGGCGAGTTGCCCGGTTACTCGTCGGTCGTTGAGTGGATGGTTTGCGGTTCTTGGAACTTCGCCGATCTCATGGAAGACTAAGAAACAACAGACGGTGTCGAGATCTTCCGCTGAGGCGGAATATCGTTCGATGGCTGCTATTACATGTGAACTCAAGTGGCTCAGGCAACTTCTTGGTGACTTAGGAGTCTGCATACCACCGTGCATCCCTTTGCATTGCGATAGTCAGGCTGCGTTGCACATTGCATAGAATCCGGTATTTCACGAACGTACAAATCATATTGAAGCGGATTGTCATTTTGTTCGAGACGCGATTATTGAAGGACTCATTGCCCCGGACTATGTCACTACACGAGCACACCTAGCTGACATATTTACCAAGGCACTAGGGAAACAACAGTTTGAGTTCTTGCTTAGCAAGTTGGGCGTGCGCGATCTTCACGCTCCAACTTGAGGGGGGGTATTGCGGATATATTTATATATATCTATTAAATTGTATTATTAGATTATTGAGTTTGAGTAGGAAAAGGATATAGTCGGTATTTTATAGAGATAGGGTTGTCTCTCATGATGTATAAATACTCGATCAGTTGGTGAATCAAATCAGAAAAATATCGTTGATTATCAAATTTGTCAACCTATGTATCTAATCAATCTTTACCCTGTTTTAAAAAGTGTAATCGGAGGATAATGTATGACATGGTGTACCTCGACCACCATAACACTGCTGGAAATTAATACGCAAGCACACCAGATATTAAGTTCCAAGTTCAAAATTGTTAGAAAAAGCAAACAAACAGAACAATAGCCCTTAACGACGGTAACACAAAATAACAACGGAAGGAAAAGGACAAAACACCAAATTTACGTGGTTTCCGATAATGTGCCGACTAGTCCATGGGCAAAAGAGAAAATATTACAATAGAGGATAAATACAAAATATACAACTCTTCTGAAGCCTAAAGACAATAGCCAAAATAGCTAAGGAAATTGAGAGTTCATCTCAATTTGGTACATCATAAAAACAATAGACTAAACCTATTAAATATATCAATTAGTTGGCTACTCTCACCCAGTTAGCCGATGTGGGAGCAAATTTGATATAACAGTTGTGTGGGCTTTTGGCATACTAACACTAACAAATCTCCACCTTGGGATAAAAGGCTCACAACCAGAAATAGTAATACTACTCTTTCTCCACAAGCTCCAAAATCATCAAACAATGTCAAATAAGTCCAAGCACTGCTTGAACATAACAAACAGACGACGCTTCGTAATGTCTGACACTGAACGTGAATATGTCGAAATTGTAGAAGTGCCAATAACTATGGATCCCTACAAATAACAAACCACCAGACCTGCAAGTTTTCATAACAACAAGAGCGCATTTAATTAGCCTGAGAACCCCACCTTCAGCGGTATACCTATATCAAAGAATCTCAAATGCACCCAAAGAGATGAGATTTTCTTCAAATCGGGAGCATGTCTGACTTTCTTAAGTGTTCTGACAACACCATCATGGGTCTTGATTCTAACCGTACCAATACCAGCAACCTTGCAAACTGCACCGTTGCCCAACAAAACAACTTGACCATGAACTGAATCATACGTGGAAAACCATTCCCCATTAGGACACATATGATACGTGTAACCAGAATCCAAGATCCATTCATCAACAGACCTTAATTTATCATCAGCAAGGAAAATATCTCCATCACTCATCTTATACAACACTAACCTAACCAGACTCGTTATCATGCTCTTTCATCTGTTCACGCTTTTCTTTGTTCTTAAGACGAAAGCAATCAAATTTGATATGCCCAATCTTCTAACAATAATTTCACGTCAAATCTTTATGTCAGGGATTCAAAACAAAAATTTCATTATCTACATCCTTTTTATTTGATCTGCCCCGAACTACCAGCACGTCTGCCCCAGTTATATCTTTATCAATCTGCTCTTTCGATTTCAAATTCGACTTAATTTTTTTTATAAGAAATATTATGGTATGAAATCAGGAATGAATTTTCCAAGGAGCTTCTAAAGGAATCAATGGACTAGCTTGAAACAACAAACTTAGATAATCCAGTCAAAGAATGTTGGAAAGAACGCCACAACTCTTGCTCAAGGAGCTGATAAGTTCTTAAAAGGGTGGAACTCTACAATGAAGAGTTCCTCACTCGCAAGTGATTAAAAACAAGTCCAACGACTTGGTAAAATTTCACTGAATATTCAACTATGATTTCACAATGACTCTATTTGCCTATATATAGGCTACAGACTCCAAGGAAATAAATTAACTATCCATTGTGGGACAAAATACAAGTAAATAAACTAGCTAAGCAATGTGGGATAAAATTACTTAGAAATTTTGCCAATAGTAAATAAAACCAATCTCTCCAATCCCAATAGCATAAATATGGATTTTCATCGTGCTTCTTCAATTTTCTTGGGCTGGATCACATCATATTATCTTTACCATAAAGCATTGTTTCTCTAAAATGGTTAAACGACTGGGGAAGAGAACACAATAACAACAAGGCCTGATCTTCATCATCAAATCTTAGCATCTATACATAAGCAGGGAATCAAATTTATCTAAGTGCAATAATATAAATGACCCTTCGGGCATACGAAGCATATACAAACTATGCTTGAAATAAAGCCTATTATCAACGGGTTTCTTCTTATACAAGGATTTTAATTATTTCCCCAAATACTTAGTAGTAACCTCGGTGCCTACCTCTCTTAAAACCTCATCAGAAAGACACAAGATGATACCTGATCTAGCCTTCTTGTCGAGACCATCAAACTTCTCATCTGACATTTTCTTTGGCTTTTTCTCCTTCTCAAGCAGCGATGTCGAAGCCCTCCTAAATCAGAATGGCCTCCATCTTCAACTGCCACATCCCGAAGTTGACCTTTCTGTCAAACTTCTCGAAATAATACTTAGTTACCGTCATAGTGGCTAATACAAAAGCTCGGAAAACACCTCGAAAAAAGCTTGGCTCGAAAAACCTCGGCTTTCCGAAAACACCTCGGCTTTGATACCTGCAATTTGTTAGAAATAAAAAAAACAAAACGAATGATAGCCTTAACAACGGTAACACAATATAACAACAGAAGGAAAATGACAAAACACTAAATTTACCTGGTGCCCGGCAATGTGCCGACTAGTCCACGAGCAAAAGAGAAATACATAATAGCTTGTATAATAATAGTACAGTGAATAATGATAACCTTGTATAAGTTGATTGTTTTAATGTAAATTCAACTGTGGAATAAATATCAATACAATCAGAATCTAATCAACATAACACTATAAATACATCTGGTAGCACTAAATAAACCATAAAGGTTCCGGTCAATTGATTAGACCGTCATCCTTGCTTAATTTAAAAGGGATAACATGAGTTGACATGACCTTTATACATTGTTATGTACGTGCATAAAAGAATGGATACGGAAAAAATCTCTGAACATGTATGAGTGCAAGAAAGAAAGGAAATCGGAGAATTTCCACCAATGTTCTTTGTAAACGGTAATAAAACCTTCTAGAGGTTTATTGGCCCTCTTATCAGATGATGGGATGTGAGGACTGAACATTTTCTGGTCAATATGATGAGCCTGATAAATCTCCTCCATGGCAGCTTTAGTAAGAGAGGATTGAAAATCCTCCACAACAAGAAGTATTACCAAAGCCTTAGAAGAGTTTGTACCCTTCTTTTCAGCGGGTTAAGGACTTTCAGATGGACTTGAAACTTGTAGAATTGAGGTACCTTGATCTTCATCAGAAGAATAAGTGTGAATGACTTTCTTGAAATGCGCATACTCCGAAAAACAAAAGACTTTGATTATAATGGAAATCAAAGAATGATTTAGATCGAAAGGAGTTCTTATTTTATAATGGTGAATTCAGAAAGACATCTTAATTACAAGATTTAATGATTAGCGCATATCACAAGGTGCAGGTCAATCAAATCTCAAAATTTGATAATGGATATTTGAAATTCAAAAGACAGCTGGGAAACGCAATCATGTAAGAGATCTTTGGGTTCCCGGCTCTTAAAAATGTCATGCCATCTCCATTCAGACCTAACCTATGACCTTCGTTCTAGCTCATGTCTGTGGGGCTTTTGATGTGGCTATGACCCAACGTCATAAACGTGGCACTTAATGGGCTACATATGATCATCTTACCATATGGGACACAAAGGTTCAACCAAGTTAAAGGCCTCATACTCTAGATATCTTTGATGAATATGTCTGTCTGATATGCAGTGCCTTCTAACCCTCGTTCAAGAGATATGGTGCAAGATCACATCGGTCCTGAACTCTCAGCTAGGGGAAAATCATCATCGCCGACTTCATGTTTCTATGATGAGCGGTCAGGTCATTTAGCTGATTATAACTGCCAAGATAATGGCTCCATGATTCTAGCTCCATTATGGCATGAATCATAAGTCTTCCCATATTCTCATTCATGTCTACAATCGTGTGCTCTAAGGCATCTTCTCCGGAAAGGGGATCATATAAAAATGATTCACTCCTCGGAAATTCAGAAGTATATTAATAGCTTGATCCCAATACGTAGATAGTAAATCACATTGGCTTAGCTATAATTCATCACAAAATCCACCAGTTTTCCTAACGAAGCCTGATTACTCGTACAAAGATCAAGTTTCATTAATGGCGATTTCGGACATCATCCGATACTATTGTAGATTTCAAGATAAATATAAAAGTGTAATAAGTGGAATATATATATATATATATATATATATATATATATATATATATATATATATATATATATATATATATATATATATAAAATAAAACTACAACGAGTTTATAGAAATAAAAATTTTCACTTTGGAACACATTGCTTAATGATGTAGTTGTCGATACCGTGTTCTTTCATTGTTCATGTGCCATACTCTTACATAGCATAAATTGGGTCATTAATATGTGCAAAAAATTTGTGTGCTTTAATTCTTCATTAAGAAGGGTAATCATTTTCCTTAACACTAACCGGATAATTAAAAATTGTAAGAACTCATAACAATAGGCATGAATTATTTAATGAAAATAAAGGAATAATGACAATAAAGGAATATAATATTTACATACCAGACTGTAGAACTTGTGACGTGATCCAATAACACCATTTTAAGATTCATATATAGTACACTTTTAAAGTGTATTGAGAGTTCTTGCGAGAATTCAAACCCCGACTAAACAAGACTTGAGCGGGTCTTGCCAGTCTATACGAAGATTGCTAGATACAAGTTATCTAGAGGTCGACGTTATACCGAGATTGCTAAGAACCAGTTACTTAGAGGTCAAAGTGCTCGATTATCCATCATTCTATTCTTCTATCTTTCCTTCAATCAACGATCCTTTAAATCGAAGTCGTGTTAACCATTCCCGGTTCACGCCAGTTGGTATCAGAGCTAACTGATTGACGGTATTATATCCATTTTTTTCTCAAAAAAAGAGTGGAGGATGTTGAGGCACATACAAGAAGAAAAGGAATATCAGATCCATGAGACATTGAGAAGAAGGAGAGTGCATGAGAGAAGAATTCGCCAAGCAAAATTGGGGCGACAACAAGAATTAGAATATGACAGACAAAGGAAAATTGAGTTACTTTTGCATGACATTCAAGATGGAGTAAAAAAACTTGCAAAATAGTTTTGTAGAGCAAAACAAACCGTGGGAACAATTCGGTCATGTTCTAGTGGCCGCACATGAACAACAATCTGTGTCTATTGTTGAGGTGCCCAGAGTTACCCCATTTCTTGAAGAGACCACCATTTCTGAGGAGTTGAATTTTGAAATTTTGAATGAGGTAGTTGTAAATGTTTGTGATGTGGTGGAAATTGCAAGTGAGGAGATTGAACCAAATGCCCCAACTTTTCTTGTTGGTACGATTGCTCCGCTTGGGCCAGTAGAGGATGGTGTGGAAACTACAAAATCAGCCGGGTTGATTGAGCAATTAACGGAAATACAAGCGACACATATTCATTATGATCCATTTTTTGAGATTATTAACGCCCCTTCGACTCCACTTGGCTCTCATTCTTATATTGTTCCTTCACGGGAAGTTATCCACAGGTTTCTCAACTCTAAGTCCTAATATGTTGCTGATACAATTTTGATGCATCACTCCGCAACAAATCATGCCGTTGACGAGAATATATTTCTTCGACTCATATTTGATCCCGGTGTTCGTTTGGTGATCTTTTGGCTTTGTGCAAGTTTTATTGGTGATGAAGCTTGTTTTTATGACGTCCTATTGATTCGAGGGAGAATCCTTTCGAACCGGGAGGGAATGATGTGATCCAATAACACCATTTTAAGATTAGCTATTTTGATATTTATAAGTGTTTTATATAAATATTTATTAGTATATAATGCTGAAAATAAGGGCTGGAAATTAAGTAAAGGAGGCGTCATTTTGAAGAGAAGAAACAAGCTTGGAAGAAACTAGATACATTGGCCTTGGACAATACAAGATACATTGGATTTTTGGAAGCATTGAATGAAGTTACATTGAACTCATCTCACCACAAAATTGGTGCCACCTTCTTGGAGTTTTTGAGAAGACCTTTCATCTTAATCATGCAATAATTCATGTACTTAATTTCCTATAAATAGTCCTTATATTGTACCATGAAGAAATATATTGTTATTAATATAAAAACATAGTTCACTTTTAAAGTGTATTGTGAGTTCTTGCGAGAATTCAAACCCCGACTAAACAAGACTTGAGCGGGTCTTGCCAGTCTATACGAAGATTGCTAGATACAAGTTATCTAGAGGTCGACGTTATACCGAGATTGCTAAGTACTAGTTACTTAGAGGTCAAGGTGCTCGATTATCCATCCTTCTATTCTTCTATCTTTCCTTCAATCCACGATCCTTTAAATTGAAGTCGTGTGAACCATTCCCGGTTCACGACAACTTGTTCGTATACTATCTTTATTGTACATCTGTTGGTTTTGTCTAGTTGATCCTTGGGTTTCATCAGCACCTTAGTTGTTTATATTGAAGTTCCTCTTGATAGTGCAACATATTTTTGTCTACGAGAGAACATCGGTCAAGGCAAATAAACTCTGACAAATGATTTCGTTTCTTCTTGTGCTTTATCGATCGTCATTGCAAAGCAAAGATGAATAAGATATTGCTTTCTTGTAAGATGAAACGGGTATTTTTCATTTTCTGCTGTTGAGAGTGAATACGTGGGATTAAAACATGCTTCCCACAATGTTGCCCAGTTGTGATTTCAGCATGAATCACTTTTTTCCTTTGAACCCTTTACATATCATCCTTGTACCATTGCATAATCCTCATGCTGGATCTATGTTCCTTAACAGCATTTTCAGTGAATACTTTGTCAACACTAATTTGTGAGGAGACAATACATTTGGTGTCAAAGTGTTTTGAAATTCTTCTTGATAATAATCATTAGTATCATCAATAGCCTTATCAAAGCTGTTGAAACAATATTCTTCACCTGGAAAGATTGATATCAAATTCTCATTAACTTATCAACACGTTCATTAGTCGCGGCCAATATTGCTCTGCTTGTAATGTATTATGTTAAGAATGCATTCTCCTATATAGATGGAAAGATGGAATTGATTAAATGAATTTTCGAAACCTTATCGTCATTTTCATCATATTCAATAATTATTTCTTTTGGTAACTCTATGTCTCATTTAGTGTTTGTTGGTTCTTCTCTACAACCACCCTTAAGAAGAATTGACTGAAGTGTATATCTCTTTTTCCGTCATTTTTTTTTGGAAAAGTGTAATTTTTCATCATTGGCCACAAATATGACTTCATCAAGCTTGCCTCTATTGTTTGTAGTATCGTGCAGTTTGGTAAAACAGGAAGCACTTGTCTAAAATCACCTCCAAATACAATCATCGTTCCTCTAAATACGATATAATTTCTCATGATGTCCTTTAAGTTTCTGTCAAGTGTCTCAATTGCCCATTTCTTTGTCTTTGGTGCTTTATGTCATATGATTAGACTTGCTTATCGTAGTCATTCTACATTTTCACACTACATTGGAATATTGCATATACTTGTTTGAAGTGCATTAACTGGAATTTTAAAACGCGAATGAGCTGTTCGGCCTCTGGGCATAATTTCAGCTGCAACTCCAAATGCGGTTGTTGCTATAGTTATATATTGTCTATTTCTTAGATTTGCTAGCAGAAGCCTATATAAATATGTTTTCATCTGCCACCAGGCCCACCATTATTTTGGTCATTATCAGCCTTACAGAGAATTTTTTGGAATATACTTTGTTGTTCAGGATTAAATATGTCTTTTAAAAATAATCTTCTTGGGGAATGTCTATAGACAAATCATCATGAACCTTTCTTTGCATATTTTCTACAATGTTACAGTAACATCCAAGGAAAAAGTAGTAACAGCCAATAAACAAGTAATAACAGCCCAAAAAAAGTAGTAACAACCCATAAAATGTAGTTACGGCCAATAAACAAGTAGTAATAGCCCATAAAATAGATAAAGTTACATAAAAAAATGTAGTAACATTAGTAATTAATAGTAATAACCCTAAACTCTAAAAATTTTCAAAAAAACCAAAAACCAAAAAAGAAAATACAGCCTGCTTCTCCGGCAACCATGGCCGCCGTTAACTCCTTCGCCGGTGCACATAGCCCCAGCCACAGCCCGAGATATCGTTCAAATCCGATCGTTCAGCTCCGGCGGCACAGCCGTCACCCCTCTTTCTCCTCCTCAAATCCTAATCACCAAATCATTCAATCTGATTCGGGTGATACAAATCCGATCTTTTATGCAAATCCACTTTGTCCATCTGCTCAAACACTGTCTATATACCGCTTTCCATGGACGATTCCGGCCGCAGGGAATCGTCACCACCAATCGACGAGAAATTTTCGTCGAGTCCACCCATCTTCCATTCTATTCCGTCGAGTCCACTCATCTTTCGATCGTTGCAGAAGTTTCTTATCATAATCCGCAACGGCTATGTTCGTATGATGATGAAACTGGCCAACTCACGGTTCCTCAACGCCGGTGGGCAATGGACCTCCGCGGATGCTGCCATTTGATTCGGATCCCGGCCAATTGAAGAGTACGACGAGAAAATGGTGCTTGAGATCTACAAAACTATTTTCATAGGACAAGGAGTTGTTCGACTGGATTGTGATTTGTGGGTTTGATCGGAAGTGGCGGCTGTGGTGTTTTTTTTTGTGGTTTGAGATATGGCTGAGTCTGGATGAGGGAGAGATAAGAATTGGAAAAAGGGTATATTGGTAAGTTTATGTATATTTTGTCCTAATTAATAATCAGTTTCCTTGGAGCCTGATAAATAAATTAATCCGTCCTTCCCGTCAAATACCTACTTTTTTATTGCTAAATTGTGCGAATTGGTTTAAAGCATTTAATTATCCATTTAATATTTTGCTTGTGACTAAAATTTTAATTAGTAAATTGATGTTTTTAACTAATAAATTAATAATTAGGAAGAAACAATTTTTGAGGGAAACAAACTCACACTTTTAATATAGTAGGTAGATATATATATATATATATATATATATATATATATATATATATATATATATATATATATATATATATATATATATATATATGGTGGTCCTCAAAGTTATGGGATGGATTTTGTTGCAGAAGTTTGTAGAAGTTTTGGGAGAGAAAGTTTTGTAGAGGGGAATTGGAAGAGGAGATTGAAATGGATTGGTGGGGATGATTGGAATGAATTCAGGTAGTATATATAGTGCGTCTGATAGCTACCTATGCTCCGGCCATCCCTTTCTTTTCAATGGATTTTTTGGTACAACAAAACGGTTAAAGCACAAATGGACATCCTGATTCAATATTTATAGAATTGTGATACTACTCAAGCTGCCTACGGATCCAATATGTGAATTGGAATCAAGTGTTCATAGTTCCTTAGGATTTGTTTATATAGAGGGGTTTGTGCCCTAGCGTTTGCGTTTGCGTGTTTTTGGTGGACTCTTATTTTGTGTTCCCTAAGGAAAAGATAATGATGATTTGATATCCTTGATTTGAGGAGATAGTTACAGATGTAGCGGCTGAATTAGTGTACCCCGGGTGATGACATTGCTGACAACAGAGTTCGGGGTCGAATTGAAGAGTATAACCGGGGCTGTAGAGTTCGCTAAGCTACGCTCGCTCTAATAACTCGCTAAGCGGATCCTTCTGCATAAGGTGACCACGGATGTGCCAGTTCGCATTGACTTATACTCTCTCATACTACTCTTTCTAAACCATTACGCTACGCTATTTGAATGCCAGGATTAGAGTAGTTATGAATAAGGATTCTTTCCATATTCATCTGATTTAATGCGTGAGTAGGATGTTTGGCCCGAGGAGGACTTAGGCCGACCTGTAGGGTCGGCCAAGAATAGGCTGGCCATGTGCACCAGCCAACCGGTAGAGATCGGAGGATGATGACCGAGCTCATACAGCTCGGGTACTGGGGGTTCTAGCCATTGAGGGAGGATTTTCTCTATCTTTATTTATTGTTAAACTATTACGGGGATGACATGTGGCGAGGAGCCACTACAAGAAGAAAAACTTTTTTGGTACACTATTGTTTGTCACACAACAAAAAAAAGTGTTGCTATATACTTACTTTTAGACAAGCGTTGCAAAAGAGTCTAACCAAGTATATAGCCACACCTTTTTGTGTCTGTGGCAAAAACTTGTGTAGAAATAGAGTGTTTTTTTTGTAGTGAGCTAATCCGACCTCCATCAACTGTTTGTAAAACAATCACACAAAGTATGCACAGCGCCCGCACGAAAGTCGCACACCACACGCACGATGTTAGGGCTAATTGATAATTGTTCAAATCATTCTTAAACATTCTTTTATTTTGGATGTTTATAGCATTGTAATGCATACATTTGAAAAACTATTGTCGACAGGGGGAGCGACAACTTCAAAACAATATTGATCCATTGGTCCTGAAAAACAATGACTGTACTCTTTTTCCCTTTAACTAAGTTTTTTCCCCACAGGGTTTTCTTAGTTAAAGGTTTTTTAACGAGGCAGTCAGTTCAACACATAAAAACGCATATGTCATGAACTAATTTTTTTGTCAATTTTTTTTCCTACTGGGGTTTTCTAGGAAAGTTAATAGTATGTGATATATACGTTATGCAACTTAGATAGAGCATTCAAATTAGCTCTATATTCAATGAGATTTGTCTACTATTACAATTACAAAGAATATTATTCATCTCAAATTCAATAATATTTACATAAGTGGGAGAGCACATGATCTTCATAAGAGAAGTGAAATCGATATGCGATGAATCAACCCAAAGTGTTGATCTGACAGATTCAGTTACACTCGAATGACGAAGAACTGTAGCAGTACATGGTATTCGAATGATATTTCAAAGGACACAAGAGGAATTATACATCATACTTTTGCAGATGAACTAGAAATAAAAAAGTGATGCACAGATGTTCAAATCAAGTGATCGGTTCAGTCGATTTATTCACAGAAGTATAGCTTTCTACTACATTTGAAGAGAAGATTTCCATTTGCTGGTTCGAAAATCTCAAATATTGTTTTCATCAGGGGGAGTAATACAAGCACGGACGAATATGTACTCTTTTTCCTTCACTATGACTTTTATCCCAAAGGGTATTTTCTTAATAAGATTTTAACGAGGCATATTCCTTGTGTAATGGACATCCAATGGTGAGTGTTATGAAATATTGTGTATAATGGATGTCCATTCCAAGAGTTTACATACATCAATTAATTAATATCCTTCATTCCATAAGTTATGGATTCCAAAAGACATAACATTCAATAGTATTCATTAGGTACAAATTTATCATAGTTGAATGCTTGGTGTTGTACCAATATATACATCACTTTTATAAGAAGTGAGTGATGGGGATGAAATATAATAAAAATTCATTTTTCTTTCTCTCTACATCTTTGCTCTTATAGCTTTTCTTGTTTTCTATTATTTTATAACAAGAAGAAGAAAATTTGCATGTATATTATTATTCCAATAATGTATTTGTAGCATAGAACTTGAGATTAAGTGTGAACACAATCAAGTCTTTGAATCACAAAACCAACATAAATCAATTTGAATAATAGATAAATCATTTTATCTTTTACATAACACAAATTCAATTCGAATATATTATTAATAATAATGTCAAAATACAAATATAAATTATTACATGAATATCATTACAAGAAAGAATGCACGCCGTATTTCCGTCGTATTGAATTGTATAATTTTCATTACTCTTGACAGGGGTTATGCCTGGTTGGTCAGCAATCCAACCATCAACATCAATGAATTCAATACTTCCAAAATTTTCTGCCATCATTGGAGAAATTGTCTTTTCCCACACAACACGTCCTAGCTGGTTTGAACCGGGACCTGAACAGTTGTATTCTCCGAATGTGATATCATTCCTGCAGATCAAGAAGGCGAAGCTTTTGTCAAGAAACTAGGAGTCAACAGAATGAAAAAAGAGAATATATATATATATACTTCAATGATATATTCTTACACGTTCTTCTCCCAAGAATCCCATCCATCGGGGGCAATAACATCTGCCATGGTTGTTTGGATGAAGAAAACCCTAGAATACGGTTTCCATGCTCTCCCCAAGAGAGTTGGTCCTTTACCAAAGATCGTGCACTCTTTGAATACAAAACCATTCGTATCGTACGGGTTTATTCGTCCTTGTGCAGTAATTGCGCCCCCCACGCCATTTACTTCTATCATGCACTTCTGCATGAAATCAAGTTGAAAAAATGTTTGTTTATATTTTTCATTTCATTTCTCCTATCCAACTTAATTGTAGATACTTGGAATTCGGAATAATATTTACAGGACAAACTATATTATTGTTATAAATACATTTTCTCTTTACCTCATAAATTGACTGTCCAGCACCAAAGATAAAATCTACGGTGCCTTCAATGGTGCAAGAGTGGAAATAGTGTCGCCTTTATCATCATACAACGTATCTTGGACGCTTAAAAACGTCACACCATAGAATGCCGTTTTGTCCCCGGATATCTTTCCGCATCTTTTGCAAACTTTGGGATTCACGTTATTCTCTAATGGATAATTGAATGTATTCTACATGAACACAATGGAAAATTACTATGTATGAACAGTCATGTAATTCTATAAATTAATAAGAAGAAAATATATTAAGACGAATGAATTTATTTCTAGAGGCTGGGCCGGCCTTCGCTCTAAGGCCTCCCAAAATAACTTATATAGCCATTTTTATAGGGGATTTATATAGCTGTCTGGGTCCTCAATTTTTCAACATCGATATAAATAAAGGGAAACTTGAGAAACTATGCCCGCGTGCGTCACTCATGCGTCGCGCGTGCGTCGCGCAGTGGTCATGCGTGCCTCGTGCGTTGTGCGTGTGTCGCTAATGCGTCGGAGGCATGCATAGTTTTCAAATGTTTACTTTTGAAACATACTTTTCCAATGTATTGCTTTCCAGGCATATTTTTTCAAGTTTCCCTAAATAAATTGTATAAAAGATAATCTTTCCACTATGCCTAGCCCAACCCATTCATGTTTTTGTTAGATGGAAACTTGAGAAACTATGCCCGAAAAGTAAAAAATTTGGCAAAATATGCCTCGACGCATGTGTGTCTCGTGCGTCACTCACGCGTCGCGCGTGCATCGTGCAGTGGTCATGCATGCCTCGTGCGTCGCGCGTGCGTCGCTCATGCGTCGGACGCAGGTATAGTTTTCAAATGTTTACTTTTGAAGCATATTTTTCCAATATTTTGCTTTTCAGACATATTTTTTCAAGTTTCCCTTGTTAAATAGCAACTTTCAATAATTAACAGGGAAACTTGAGAAACTATGCCTAAAAAGTAAAACATTGGAAAAAAATATGCCTCGACGCATGCGTCGCGCGTACGTCACTCATGCGTCGCGCGGTGATCATGCCTCGTGCGTCGTGCGTGCGTCGGCTGCAGGCATAGTTTTCAAATTTTTTTTTTCGAACAACATCATTTTTATTAGAGCAGAGTTTTCAAATGTTACTTTATTTTTCCAACAATTTACTTTTTGGGCATAGTTTTTCAAGTTTTCCTAATTAATAGTAGTATGGATTTACTTCCTCCACTTATCTGGCCGAGAACGCCTGTTGTTTTGTTTTGTTTTGTTTTTTGTTTTTTTTTATATATCAACTCTGGGGTCTCAAATTAATTTATGTGATGTTTTCAGGGGAAGGATGAGGTGGTGCCTCTATCACTCTCCATATAAAAATGGTTTCCTGTAATATTTATTTTGCGGCTTGAATTCCTCTCAACGATCTACAATGAATATATATATATATATATATATATATATATATATATATATATATATATATATATATATATATATATATATATATATATATATATATATATATATATATATATATTTGATATTTTGATTGGTTCTTTGAGTTTGATTTCAGGTTAATTTATAGCTAGCAAGATAATGAATATAAAATTGTATTTGTTTGCGAATATTAAAATGGTTTCCTGTAATATTTATTTTGCGTCTTGAATATATATATATATATATATATATATATATATATATATTTGATTGGTTCTTTGAGTTTGATTTCAGGTTAATTTATAGCTAGCTAGCTAACTTTCTAGGGAAGTTTTTGCGTAGTGTTTACCTACGTAGGTACACACTACGTCGCACACTTCTGTCTATACGATTTCATTCTGCACTTAAACTGTGTGGTTCTGATCATGCAACCTCACATGTACCTACGTAGGTACGTACTACCCAAAAATCTCACAACTTTCAAATATTTTCTGATCAGACGTGGGATGCTTACTTGAAAAAGTGGTCGTGAGCTGTAAAATTGAATTTTTATATAATATAAAAAATATATTCAACTAATCAAATATACTTATTTAAAATTAGATGGAAGTCAAGATGAACATCTATATATAGATGTAAATCTAGGTGGAGTCAATATTTTTGTAGTCCATTTTAAAGCTATTACTATGTATAAAAATTGAAATCCCATCTAAAATTGATGATTTTATTATCAAGGGAATCAATTTTTGAGCCATTACGGTAGCTCTTAGTGGTGAAAGAATGATTTTAACTCAGTTGGGTATAATCAAGGGCGGACACAGGATATTTTTTAACCAGGGAGCATAATTTTCGTAAAATGGCACATAAAAAATATTGCGAAGAAAAAACCTGCAAAGATACAAGGAAAATGTTAAATTCACAACAAAATAGACACAATACATCTCATTCCAACAAAATTGATATAATAAAATCGACCCAATATATTATTGATTATTATGAGAAAATTATCTATCTATGTGCCATATACATAATCAAAGATGTAGGATGTGCTATATCTTTTTATTGTGTCCATTTTCTTGTGGGTATATATATGACTCAAGATACAAATTAATATGAAGTTGTTATTAGTTTGGATTCTAGAAAAGTATTACATATATTGTTTTTAGTGGCGACAAATAGGCCTGCATATTTCATTATATTGCATAGTGTTTTGTGGGGTAGCCATTCCCTCTTGTCCCTTTCTATGTCGATTATATATTCTAATATATACTCTTATTGTATACTCTTTTTTTTTATTAACTCTTTTTGTATACTTACACAAAGTATGCACAACGCCCGCACAAAGTATGCACAACGCCCGCACGAAAGTCGCACACCACACGCACGATGTTAGGGCTAATTGGTAATTGTACAAATCATTCTTAAACAATTTTTATTGGTAATATCCATTATTACTTATTGAACTGTAATATTGTATTGCAATGCAAAAGTCACAGAGCAATTATACAGACATGCGTATATTGTTAATTTGGTAGAAATATTTTAAGGAGCCCCTATATATATAGTTCCGCCCATGTAAGATCCCAAAATTCGCAGTGATGCCTTTGTCTACAGAAATCTTTTTTTGTTCTGGAAACTTTGAAAGATAAGAATATGAAAAATAAAATAAAAAATAAAAAAGTAAAAATAGTTAGTTAGGAAGAAAACACAAAGTAAAACTTACAACAAAAGTGATGTTTCGCACGATTACGTTTTCAGCAAGTGAGTTGAAAGTAGAACACGAGCTGATTTTACCATGGTCATTCCATTCTAACCGTGTGTTCACTTCCCCCATCCCTTGAATATAAAGGAATGGCTTGTTCTCCGGAATCGTTACTTTCTCCCTGTAGAAAAATAAAAACAAAATGGTTGATGAATTTACGTAAACAAAGTTGGATTATAGATGTGTCATTTTTCATATATAGAATTAAGGAAAAATAAATCAAACAAAAAAACTTATAATCTTTGTTCCATATATATAGTGATTTCTTATACAATGTATGGATATACCATATATATATATATATATATATATATATATATATATATATATATATATATATATATATATATATATATATATATATATATACTTACCTATAAACCCCTGCAGCCACGTTGATTTGTATCCAGCCAACATTGTTAGATGAAATTGTGTCTATTGCAGCTTGAATGGTTGGGAAGTATCCTTCACCCGGGGACTGATCAACGTATAATATCGTCGTGACGACGGGGAGGCGGAGGCTGCTGGGTTGTGCTGTAGATGAGAGAAGCAGTACGTATATCATAGTAGTACATAAATAATAATGAAGGGTTTCCATCTGATCGAACTGTGAAAGTAAGCACAGTGGAGTAAATTAATTAAGAGTCAAAGTTCAAATAATTAATTCAGCAATGGAGGAGTACGTGATCAAAGTACCGGCATGCAGAAGTGAATATATAAATTAATTAATTGGTTTGTTTAATTTATATTATATTATATAAATAAATGGTGGCCCTCAAAGTTTTGGGATGGATTTTGTTGCAGAAGTTTTGGGAGAGAAAGTTAATTTTGCAGAGGGGAATTGGAAGAGGAGATTGATTATAGATTGGTGGGGATGATTGAAATGAATTCAGGTTGTATATATAGTGCGTCTGTATATATTAAAAAGGAAAAAATTACTTAATAAATGTATTGTTTTTTGTTATGATGTTACATATCTTATCTTTATTTACTGCTTTGTTTTAAAATGTGAAAGGATTGTGTGTAATTTGTAGATAATTAATTGATCATACGTACCATGTCTCAGCAAGCAAAATTCGAAAATACAGCAAGCGATAAATAAAAATAAAAATGTGTAAGCACAACTAGGTTATCAAGTTTATCTTCACAAGCTAGTTTATCAGCTAGGCATTGCGTCCAACACTTGTAAGACACAAAGAAGATCAGCACAATGGTTCAATATAACTCCGAAAGATCAAAAATTGACTAGAATTATATTCGTAAAAAAGTAATAAATAATGTATTTGTGTTCTAAATTGATATTTTTTGTATCAAAAAAAAAAAAAAAAAATCTTTTTCAGGGACAAAGGAACACATGCTAAACTATGTACGTAATAGTTGCTGTTAGGCCGAAGTACGCATTAATAGAAAGTTCTCTTTTTCCTTTTTCTCCTTTTTACTTTAAGCCTCCCTATGCTTGTCTTCATCATTTTTGTAGGCTTGAATATAATTTGTCCCAACATTTGTTCTTGTACCAAACAGCCGTTCTTAGCAGCACATTTTAAATTGGAAAAAACATAAGGAGTCCTTTGAAAATGTATCAAAAAAGTTATTTGAAAATAATAAATATTCTGATCTATAAATTCTTTCACTTTGTGGTAGATATATAATTTGAACTACGAAACTTTTGAAATACATATTAATTGTTGAAATTATTCTAGATACACAAAATCAAATGAATCAATGTAATCAATCGCATTTATTGTGTATTATTGCATTTACATTATGGCTATGTAGTATAAATAACCTACTATTGTACTCAATCAAATCAATGGAAATTATTTTCCCTCAATTGTTGTTATGGTATCAGAGCTCTCACACTAACGTCTTTCTGTCCTGAGCGATCTCTACAGAAAAATGTCAGGGTGGGGGTTTGTGACATTAATATGATCGAACCCTCACCCCTCGTGTTTCACTTTTACCTTTGTTGTTTTATTTTTATTTTATGTCTTCTTTAATATTATATATGAATAAATTTGTATTGGTGTCGTTACCTTCGCCGGCTATGCAAACTAATGTGTCCTACCAATGAGCTTGATAAAACTTTCATCTTTTCTATACCGTCTCAAAAACTTTCCCTTTCATACTCTTCCCGTCTAATTTTTTTTTTCTTTTTTTTTTCCTCCTTCAATCTCTATCTGATTATCGTTGTTCTCCTCTATTAAAATCATTTTTATTCCATTAGGGTACACCCCTCCATGCATTTTTTTACGTTTATTTTGTTAGGGTACACCCCTCTATTTCTTTATTTTTTTATTTTTTTTTCTCTTAGGGTACAACCCTCCGCTCATTTTTTTGTTTGTTTAGGGAATCAACTTCCCTCCACGTATTATTTTTCATGACTCTTCCACGTTTTGGGGTCATCCAACTATCCTATTCTTTGAGGGTATATCTCTTCCACTATATTCTCCTCTATATTCCCTATTCTATGACTCCTTACTATCCCAGCTTTTTTTAGGGTATGCTATTCCCTCCACCTATTTCCTCCTCTCTATCGCAGATTCCGGCAATTTCATGTTGTGAAGCGCTTGATGCCGATTGATCCGGTGAAGTTGTTGCGTACACCATGTGAAGGAAATATTCATTAATTACAAGTCAATCTCCATGTTCATTGCATTACCATGAGATTGCGAGGGCGTGTTGAGAATATTCTAGATACACAAAATCATGAAAATTAATCAATGTAATCAATCGCATTTATTGTGTATTATTCCATTTACATTATGGCTTTGTAGTATAAATAGCCTACAATTGTACTCAATCAAATCAATGGAAATTATTTTCCCTCAATTGTTGTTATTAAATCAACAAATTATGATCCAAAATATTAACTACGTACTATCACTACTAAAAAAACAAGCTTTGGCCACGGATGAAAAATGCCACTAAAAGAAAAAAAACTGACACTAAAGAACTATTGTGATGCCTATTGTTTTTATATCACCCGTGACAAGCAACTATGTGGCAACAAATTATTCCCACTCTTTTCGCCACAACGCAACAAAATATTAAAATCTATTGCCACGGTACCACACCACGGTAAAAATTTAAAATCTATTGTCCTATTACTATACCGTGACAAAGCAAATAATTATAAAATAATAAAAAATCAGAAAAATACATAGCTTTTGCAACACTTTTATTCAGGTATCACAAAAACAAATGGTTTAAAGAAAATAGCAGAAAATTGGTACGCTACACCCACCCCACTGTATCCCACCCTACCCATCACCCCCACCCCAGCCCCACACCCATCCCATCCCAGCCACCCCTACCCCTACCCCTACCCTACCCTACCTCTACCCCTCTGTCAAGAAAAAAAAAACTTAAACTCAAGTGCAACGTGTATTTGTGGGGAAGTTATTGTGTGTGGAAGCACACAGACCGCATAATTTTATTCTGTATTTAAATTGTGTGGTTCTGATCGTTTTACCTATCGCTTTACCTCAAAATACCTCACCACACAATAACTTCCCGTATTCGTGTAGGTTTGAGGAGCTGTCAACTTTTTGCAGAGAGTGTAACTGATTTTAATTAAGGATAGAAATGGAATATTTTTTTTTTGAGAAAACATATGGAATATTAAAAAAAATGGAAAAAGTAAAAGAAAAAAAGAAGAAGCTAAACTCAGTATAACGTGTATTCGTGTAGGTATGGGGAGCTGTCAACTTTTTGCAAAGCTGATTTTAAGGATAGAAATGGAATAAATTTTTTTTTTGAGAGAAAAGAAATGGAATATTAGAAAAATGGAAAAAGTTGCCTGCCTGCCTCGAAGGTAATTTTTTTGGCGTGGCAATGAGAAATACTTGTGTGGAGAAAAAATTTTGGGGTGACGTAACGGGTGAAGTGACGGGTAAAAAGAGTAGTGAATGTATCACTACTCTAACTCAGGGGGAAATGGTATGTGCACGCACATTTGTGTAGTGTACATACCGCTACAGTCTTTATTTACATTCATTAAAGTGACTAATTATTTATTGTGATAGGTTCCAACAAAATTTGTGGTGTTAAATATGTCGTGTAGGATGTTGTGGTAAAAAAAGTAGTGGATGTATCACTACTCTAACTCAGGGGGAAATGGTATGTGCACCGCACATTTTGTGCGTGCACATCCCAATACAATCTTTATTTCCACTCATTAAAGTGATTAATTATTTATTGTGATGAGTTCCAACAAAACGTGGTGTTAAATGTGTGGTGTAGGATGTTGTGGTAAAAATAGTTGTGGATGTATCACTACTCTAACTCAGGGGGAAATGGTATGTGCAGTGCATATTTATGTAGTGTACATACCACTACGGTCTTTATTTCCATTCATTTAAGTGATTAATTATTTATTGTGATGAGTCCAACAAAATGTGTGGTGTTAAAGTGATTAACACCAGGGGAAATGGTATGTGCACTGCATATTTGTGTAGTATACATACCACTACAGTCTTTATTTCCATTCATTAAAGTGATTAATTATTTATTGTGATGGGTTCCAACAAAATGTGTGGTGTTAAATGTGTTGCGTAGGATGTTGTGTTAAAAAGAGTAGTGGATGTATCACTACTCTAAATCAGGTGAATCTGAATGATTTTGATATATACGCGGGCTATTCGTTCAGAAATATAAATAGTTTCGTTTTTTTTCCAAGTTCGTTTAAAATACCCGGCCATTCGTTCCGAAATATAAATATTTTCGGCTTTTTTTTTGTCCTTAAAATACCTGTAAACCGAAATTCAGTCCCTATTTTTCTCTCAGATAAAATATTTCTCTTTTTTGTTTTAGTAATGTAGAATGATTTATATTATTGAATAAATTTTAAAATATATAATGACTTATATTTTTACGGAATCACGGAGGTAGTACTAGTTTATTATAAATTCAAGGTTATTCATTATTGTATTATTATTGTAATAATGATGATCAAATAATTAGATTTTAGTCTTTATAATTTATGAGATTGTTTCACTTTACCAGTGTAAAAAATTTAAAATAATATTTAATGTATAATTTAAGACAGATTGAGTATAGCACTATTTTTTAATATTGTATAATCTATAGAAGAACTTTCTAATAATATTGTTGTGGTCCAAATTTTTTTTTTTTTTTGTTGCATTTATGTTCCATTTATTAAAGCCATTGACTAGACGATCGAGACTTTAACCCACTTCTTGAGCACAAAGGTATCCATTGCTAGTTATTTTGGAATGGCTTTTATGTAAGGATTATATTCCTCTCTCTCTCTCTCTCTCTCTCTCTCTCTCTCTCTCTCTCTCTCTCTCTCTCTCTCTCTCTCTCTCTCTCTCTCTCTCTCTCTCTCTCTCTCTCTCTCTCTCTCTCTCTCCGTGCATGATTCTTGGGAACTAATAAACACGTAGTAACATTTTCATAAAAAGAAAAGAAAAATAGAATATGTGAAAACGTACGTTAAGTGAAATGATAGTAAATTATATCAAATACTCGGGGTTTTTTCTCTCTACCGATACACACATTCCCCTTACTTACATTTTTCAATTAACCAATAAAAAAGGAAAGAAAGCTCTAAATTACATTATGTAGCCAAATTTCCACACACAAAAATAAAAAAAAAAACTTTAAATGCCCTACAAAAAGAGCGTCTTGGTTGAGGAGTCAAAATAGTCAGCCTCTAGTCTATAACATGTCAACAATAATAAAATGAGTCTCCCTCATTGTGCTTTGAAACAATGCCGATCTTCAAAATATACAATGCGGAACCTGCGAGAGTGTTGAAAAAGTGTGGGCATACTTGAAGAATAAGCGTGTTTGAATAAGTAAAAAGGGCAGTATTCTTCCTCCAAATTATAAACTTGCACGTTCACCTTCAACAACACCATTTTTCCTCCACCAACTCAGCCATGTTGTTCAACTGGGACATCAAAACAAAAGCTTAGAATATGAAATCAACTAACAACACAAGTAAGACACAAAAAAAAACCTTACATCGTAGGGTTGAATTTGGCTCGTGTAGTCAACCGTGGTATATGAACACACTACTAAGGACAATAAATCGAAATGCATATCTTTTCACTACATTGTCTCATCTTGTTTGTTTGTAGTATCTTTTCACTACATTGTCTCATATGTCCCAAAGTTTTCAAGAAAAAGTAAAATATATACCCATGAATCAAGACTCCTATTATCATATAAGTAGTATACTAATTATTTTTGCAAACCTTGGTACGACGAAGAAACGACGTCGTTTAGTCATTTACTTTGTTCTGTTTTCATAGCCAATTGATCGACCTGCTTCTCAGACTTTCAGTGCGCCGACGTCATTGTACCACCACCGCCTTCGTTTGGTGACTGCTCCACCACCGCTTTGCGTTGCTGTGCTATAAATATGGCTCACCGCCAGAGTCTCTTCCTATAGATTCGGTTGCCGCGAAACAATGAACCATTTCGCGAACCCGCTTGTCTTCTTCGGTGAGTCTTTTTTTCGTTTGTCTTCTCCGTCGTTCTTTTGGTGCTTGGTCTTGACATAGTCGTGATTTTGGTTGTTATTGCAGCTTCGGTGATCTGTATTGCCTCTGCTTTTTCAGTGAACGCAGATGTTTCTAGGTATGCTGTGGTCGTTTTAATTTTTACCTAATTCTAGGCTTCAGCTTTTGCTTCAATTTCGTATGTCTTCACCTGGTGCCGTTTTTTTGCGCCATTCTTGGATTTGGTGTCTGTGATTTCGTGTAGCTTTTTTTTTCTTGTGCTTGTTTCTTACAGAGCTGCTATTCTTGGTTTTTTGATAGTTAATTAGGATGCATGTTGGGTTTTAATGGTGTTTTGTCATTGTTAATTAGGCTACCTTCAATTGACCCTCGTGGTTAATTAGGGTTCCATGAATTGGGGATTTCATCACCCATTTCAATTGACAGCCAAAGATTGCAGTCTGGTGATGTTTCAATGGCTAGGTAAAATTGAGTCATTGATTGCAACCTTTATCTTGGCTTCGCGGCGTACCTCGTGGCTAATTCAGAGCATTTAGGTGAATATTTGCGCAGCCAATCTTTTGGCTAGGTGATTTTTTTGCGTGTTCAATAGGGTTCATCAAACCCTTACGGTTATTGTTGTTGCTAGCTTTTTACCTTCATTACTGCCAAAGATGTATGTTAAAGGCTGTGATGATTAATTCTGTTTTTGGCTTTGTGCTTAATCAAGCAAAAAGCTCTTTCACATGTAACTGGGTGAGCCTAATTATGTGATATTTTAACATATAGATAATAATGATGTGAAAAACGAATGGTATTCTTACATGAACTACATCAATCCATTTTGAACATATAGATAATATGCATATGTTCTTGTTCTTGTCAAAGCATCCGTCATTAAAGTTGGGAATTTACATACGTGTTTTGCTTGTTAGACAAGACTTGAAAATGGGAGCTGGCAAGATTGCATCTCAATGTGCTCGTATGATCGATCTTTCTTGCACAATATCAAGGATTTCTTAAAATTTTCCTTTTTCAATCCTAAATATGTAAATATAATTCATCACCTTATTATTGATTGTTTTAGTTTTGACATTGCAGATGCTGCTACTGGGATGTATTCAGAGATAATGCAGATGTATCTAATCTCATATTTTACGGCTGTATATGCTCAAATTTTATATTCGACATATGAGAGATGATTAATCGGCAGCCTCACTTCTTACGGGAAATTCTACTCTACGTACTCCGATTAAGGAGCTTGAGAATACATTGTCCGTATGTAATTGCTTATACAAGAAGGTACGGATCGGTGATATCACCGCGTGCCGAGGTCTCGTTAAGACAATGGAAACAATACGGACAAGCTAAAATAGTTTTGACTTGTAAGAATCAACAAGAAATGTAAGAACATGTATTCTCGTTTTATTAATAATATATGTCGCGGTAGATCCGTACTTATTCGAGTATAAAGTTGTAAACTCGTATTACAGAATAAACTAAAGGAAGTCGCCGAGAACATTGGCCTTCCAACTTTTGTCGTGGTCGATGCGGGACGAACACAGTTCAATATTCTTTCTTTATTCTTAACACGATGCAACTTCACTATGATGATACGCATTGAATACTTAGGATATGCATTCGGGGCGTATTCGCAAGAAAGGATGACATTTGAGTTGATGCCTTCGTGTAGGTTGCATACACGCTTTAACAAGGCATTAATTGGGGCAAACAACATGTTGGATCACAATTTTTGTTCTCGTGCTCATCATCTTCTAAGTTCTAACTCTTTCATTTTTGGATTGTTGGTTTATGAATTTATGTTCCCGAGAATCCTTTACTTGTGAGAAACATTGATGTACCGCATGTACAAATTGCTGCAACCTTATAACACAAAAAATCGAACTATTAAACAAAAAATTACTCCGGCTTACATAATAATGTTTGAGTAATTGGTTTTGTTTATTCATGAGGTTGCCGATTTTATTGATATTGTATGCTATCAAGCGCTCACCGTATTTTATACCTACGTATCTTTAATGGAGTCTTTTTGAAAGTCAACAAAGCAACACTCAACATGTTGCACAGGGTTGAACCATATGTCACCTATGGGTATGCAATCCCATTTTCCCTCTTGATCATTTCTCTTGTTTTATGGTTCAACGTAGTAACATTAGTGAAATAATTTTATTGGGCCTAATTCTGATGTTACTGTGACCATGATTGGAAACTATGCAGGTGTAACCTATAAACTTTCTCTGATTTTATACAAAGTATCAGACACCTTGACCTTATGGGACATGATTAGTACTATGTGATGTGTAAAAGCCTTTGATTTTCGAAATACCACAGGTGCTCTATGTGGATACACTACCCCATTACAGGGCATAAGCTGATACGCAAGAACAATTCACCAGCCAGGTTGTACCGGTGTTGCTTGCACGAATACGGATACGCGGATACGGGATGACGCGTGGGTGCTGGATTTTTTAACATTATTAAATACTGGTGTGGAGGGCACAAGTGTAAATATATAAATGTAAGGACCAAACTACGCGTATGTGCTGGTCGTTTGCTGTGATCATTTTGTGTTAGAATGCTTCTTTGTATGCATACATTTTAACCATTTAGTTTCGTTTTACACAGATAGAGGACATGACACCGGTGGCTAAAGCAATCGTTACGGAGATATGCGACGTGGTAGCAAAACGAGGTTCTCGTCTTGTTGGTGCTGAAATTGTGGGAATCGTTAAGAAACTTGGAAGAACAACCAACAAAAAAAAAAATCTCGCCGGTGCGTTGTTTATTGTCGTCGCTTCGTAACCGCAAGCGGCGCATTCTCCCGTTAATTCCCGTAAGTAATCATGGTGGTGAGGAATCATGAATAGTAATCCATTAAAGACGGCTTTCAAGTGTTCCGATAAAGTTATGGTGGAACAAATATTTTACCGGTCTTATCCCTTTTTCTCCCGTTGGTTGTATTTTGTTGTTTTGGTTGTTAGGCTTTAGGCCAACATTACGGTAGTGGTAAACCGTCGTAGATCCGGCTATGTGTGTGTGTTGATAAGCCAATTTGTTATTGGTAGTTTCTCAATCTCTTCTCTTCTGCTTTTAGATAAAAGGCAGCTGGATGAAACTTGTTGCAGTAGTCATTGATGTGGGTATGAATTCCGTAAATGATCCAACAAAGAAAGCAGGCTACAGATTGGTTGAAGATGTCGATTTTCAAGAAACATGTAAAGTTTCCGGATGAATAACTCCGGTTCCCAGATTTGTTGGACCGATTACCTTTGCAGTGCTACTAAAGAACAACCTGGATGGAGCAAAACGTGTAATTGAGTATGAGCATTAGCAGTAAGCATTAGTTTTAGAATCTGCTTTGCTGGTGTCTTGCATCTTGTCTTATACTCCATTTTGACAAGTTAAGGTCGCTTTGTACAATTTCGGTTTGCGTTTGAGTTTCGCTTTCAGGATTGCTTGTCTATCCGGTTTAAGTTCGCTCTCGCCATATGTTTTGCTAAGTAAACAAAGACAAAACATATGTCTTGTCAGTAGGGTCCGGAAAATTGTCGATACGATGGTTTAATTTGTAGCCAATTCAATTTAATTCTCGTTTGCATTCCGTAGGTAGCAGTAGCAGCAAAAAAGCATATGTCCTTTATAAAATGAAAATCATTTTGATTTGTGCAGGTACAGCAATGTCTCGAGTTGTGTAAGTAGATACGGCTATCTATGTATAAATCATATTTTTACAAACCAGGTCTATCAATCGAATTGAATTTATGTATATACGTAGCTTCCTCAAAAGCGAGGGCAAAAACGTGCGGAGCACGTTGCCGCCCCTAGTAATATATATATGTCCCAAACAACTGGTGTTATAAGTGGTAATCTTGATGGCTAAGTGGAACGACATTCTGACTTCTGCCGACTATTAGCACATTCTCACCTATTTCCAATTCCAAACAATCACTTTACATTCCTTTTGTCATTAATAATGCAAACACAATGGTACGAAGCCAAAAACAACATTAAAAAAAAAAAGAAGAAAAAAACAACAGAAACACTAACCTTGTTGAAATATTGAGCATTGAAGACCTTCAAGCCCGTTTCTGGCATTCTCTTCTACCGAATCAAGTTCACATTGGAGAGATCAATTTTATTAATTAAGCATGAAAAGACTTCCACAGTGTCCGTAAAAAAAAAAGAAAAACCTTGTCCGAATGCAATGGTTTAGGACTTGTTATTCATGGGATGATAATGTTTCTTTTCACCATAATATGGATGATAATACCAATAAATTCCTTTAAAAAAACCAATAAATTCCATGACAACAGCAAAAACTAACCCAAATTCCCCGTGAAAAATAGAGGGAAAACAACCATTTATATTATAATAATAATAAAACCATGGAAAATTGAATTGCACAACAGAGACGATGCAAATCAAATCACCTAGAATGTTGATTATCCTACTCGACGAAAAGAACTCATTTTTCGGGGGAAATTGAATCGCTCAGCAGAGACGATGCAAATCAACACATCTAAGAACGTTGATTATCCTACTCGACGATAAGAACTCATTTTTCGGGAGGTTGATGGGCTTGACGCCATTAATTCTCCTCCCAAGCTGTAACCGGGAACACTCAAACGAATGAAACAATTTGAAAGGAATGAAACGGGTCAATCGGGTAATTGGGTTAAATCTCTTCCCATATATATATATATATATATATATATATATATATATATATATATATATAGACATACATCTATTTTTAGATGTCGTAAGCGGTGGGCCATCACAATAAATTTTTTATTGCTCTCCTAGAGCCCCCACATATTTTTTTTAAACAATTGCACTTTTGTTTTTTTCATAGTTATCATAGCCGCTTCGGCCTATCAGGCCGACCGTCAAACACGGTAAACGGTCATTAAACCAAGCCGATATGGCATTGTAAAATACCCTTAGCACCTCACAAGTTTTGGTGTCGGTTCAAAATGTTAGCTAGTGACTCTCGTTATACACGAGAAACGTCACCACCACTAACGTCACCTACAAACACCCCCTTGATTGATGTCTCTGTAAGGTAATCAAGTAACGTCAGAGTCGGTGAATATTTCCTTGTAAAAATATAGTCACATAAATATGTTTGGTGATAAGGTGATGAAAATGTAATCTAACAAAGCTCCATTGGAGACTAGGAGAATACGAAGAGTATTCAAAAAAGAAAGAAACGGGGAAAAAAAGAAAACATGAAAATTCTCATTGGTTGATTAATTGTTCAATTAGTTTGCTCATACATCGAATTCACCTTATAAAATGATCACCTAACCGACTAATTTCCTAACTAACAATCGGTTACAACAGAATTCAGCTCAACTACTGGTAACCGTATTTGTAACTTATGTGTTCAACGAAATGCCTTTGTTGGACATATTTTAGTTTTAATGATAAGTGTCAGACTAGCTGTTATAGGGCAAAGGCAAAAAATGTCTAAATAAATTTATAGGTTTTCTAGAGTTTGATCTTTGTATAGGTTTGATCAAACAAGAATCGTAAGGAGGTCGGTGACTTGTTCAACGGACTTATCTAGTTTAGGTGTTCGGTAGAGTGTCTAGGACTGTTGAAGGCGAAGGTCGGGGGATGAAACTCAGTAATGAAGGATAAGGGATCAAGCATAGTTTTGAAGACTTTAAAGCCAAGGATATGGGATCAGAATTTAGGTAAGTCTGTGATGGCCTAAACTGATCACATATACCTTGTATTGAAAGTCTAAGTTCCATAAAAGGAAATATGATGTTTGGGACTTAATTATACTTAAAATGACGTACTCTAACTTCATAGTTAACAGTTAGATGAGAAGCAGTCAATTGAGTGTTCAACAAAAACACAGCATACTATAAGTCAGCTGACCAAAAGTATACATCAGCAGACTCATGAACCAGACATCTGCTGAGTATACATAACTTAGATTAATCCATTTCAAGAATTATTTCTGGAAGATTAAATAGATAATGATGAATATGAAGCCTTGGATTAACCAGTCAATCAATGGTAGAGATTGAAGAAACGTTGTAAGGATTTTAGAGCCAAATCAAAATGGAAATAAACCATTGGTTGATAGACTGTCTGTCAGAAGGACACTGACATACTGAAAGAGGAGTACATCAGAGGGAATTTCAGGGAATAATCAGAAAATCCTAAAACGGTCAGATTTGAATTTCAAATTCAAACACATAATTTTCACCTATAAATAGAGGACCCATGGGATCAGATTATATATACAAGCAACTACCAATCAAGAGTATTACACCCTGCTGAACTGAGTATTCATTTTGATCCAGAATTTTCCTCAAGTGTTATTGTATTCAAGTATCATTTAGTATTTACAATTGGAGATTCTAAGCTGCTGATCTTTTCATCCTGATCAAAAGCTTGCTGAAGCTGAATCACTTTCTTGATTCAACACCTTCTTTTCAAAAAGAAATCTGTAGACAAAGAAGCACTGCTGAGTGTCAAGAAATGTTGTTTTATGGTGGAGCTGGTGAAAAGGCAATCCTACCCTTCAAGAACCAGTGGAGTATTAAGAGCAATAATCTTACTAGTTCTTAGTATTCAGTTTGTGAAGTCATAGTTATTGGTCAATGACAAACAGCTTAGGGACTGTTGTAACAAAAAACTCAAAAGACTCTAGTGAATTTCCTTCAACATCACAGGAGAAGAGTGGACTGACAGGATTACACCACCTGCAACCACTATAAAATTTGCCTCACTTTATTGCATTCACTTTCTGAATTTTTTATTTGTTGCATGTTATCCATATCAACCTGCTGAACTAGCTACTGATTTCACACACCTTTCACTACTGAGTATCTAATACTTGGTATCATTGTTTAAACAAAAAGTATAAAGGCTAAATTAATTATATTACGCTGCAACAAATTCAATAGAATTGATAGTCAGATCGCTAAGTAAGTCGACGGACTATTAACCCTACCGAATTTGCCTTAACTCCAAAAAGTTTTAAGCGTTAAGTTTATTCACCCCCTCTAAACTTAACCAAAGCCTTTTCTAGGGACAAACAATTGGTATCAGAGTATAGCTTACGTTCGAAGTAATCCTACTTGATGTGCTTATGAAAAATCTTTGAAAACTTCTTCCGTTTCGTTTTCAAAAGTTTTTGCATCATAGACGATAACCGAGTATGCCGGGACCATGTTGATGTGCTCTTTGGATCGTTTTGATGAATAAAAACGTCGTATCTTTGGCTTATCTAGCTGCTACATATGATGAGATGATGGATGTGCTAAGCGATGGACCACTCCAAATCAATAAAGTCATTATCTTGTTGATGGTGTGAATCAAACCATTCCTAAACCAAAGGAAGAATTAGTCCGAGGATCGAATAAGAGGAAATCGGACAATATGTGTATTGATATCATTTACGAACCTTGGAAAGAAATATGTACATGAAAGTGAAAGATTGCAAGACCGCCAAAGATTTGTGGGAGAAGCTACAACTAAATCCGTGAAGGCAACGATGCTATTAAGAAGAACAAGATTCTTGTGGCCAAATAGAAGTTTCAAGAATTCAAGATGAAGTCCATTAAAACCATTGAACAAATGGAATCAATGTTCAATGCTATTCTCGGATGAACTCACCCTGTTGAATGTTGAATACACCAAAGAAGAGATCAACAACGGGATTCTAAAAGCATTGCCATCTAAGGAAATCTAAAAGATGAAAGTCAACGCAATAGAAGAATCCAGGAGACTTCAAGAGGAGGATACTTTCAAGTTATTCTTTGATCTAAAAGCCTATGAATTTAGTGAAGATCTCATTGCAAGTCTTTGAAAAAGAAGTGCCAAAGACTACAACACCACTGCTACACATAGAAAAGAATCATCAAATGCTCATGATGATGAACTGGATGAGATGTAGGAACAAGTAGCATTGATGACCAAAAGAATAAGTGTTGGAAATAAAATTATGTTTTGATGATAATTCATCATATTTATTTAAAGTATTATCTTAACCCTATTGATGGAGTCTTGAAGCTAGCAGTTATAATGAAAGGCTAAAAGATGTCTAGAATCGAATGTATAGAGTTTACTATAGTATGATATTTGTATAGGTTACATCGGACAAGCCTCGTAATAGTTATAGTTTCGTAAAAGCGAAAACTAGAAGCCATTTAGAAAAGCGGAAATTGTCAAGATAAACAAATTGACTTAGACCACACCTTTATGGAACCGAAGAAGATAAGTTCACCGAGGGACACAAACTCGGTTGGCTTATCTAGAAGATTGAAGAAGCGAGGGGTCAAACTTAGTTTATGAAGAAGCGAGGGTCACGGACTCAATTATAGAAGATTGAAGAAGCGAGGGTTCAAACTCGGTTTACATATCGAGCTTTGTAAAGTTAGAATTTAGGCAAGTTTGTGGTGACTGAGCTTGTGGATCTTGTAAGAAGACCTAAGAGGCATAAGGACAATGAACTCTTATATAGTTTGTTTTGAAAATGTGTACTCGATTAAGTCAATAATAATCGGATGAAAAGTAGATACCGATATTTGAAGAAGAGTAAAATTTCGGTCAATGCTCCAAGTCGGTCAAGAAGGCGACAGGCGATAAACTCGGTATAAAGCGATCGAGAAAACTCGGTTCTATAAGTCGGTCATCCATCAAAGCGATAGTACGGTCGAACGTTGTAAAGGAAGCAATGTTATTGGATGAGATACTGACACATCAGAACGGTCATAAAATATAGCCGTTACAAGATATCTGTTGATACAATTCAGATTCAAAGTAAATGAACGTTAGATCCTACACTATAAATAGAGGACTTTGCACCAAGGATTAAATACCGAAAATTACAAGATTACAAGCATTTTTGTGCACTAGTCTCGTTCATTTGAATTGCTATCATCTTTGTGCTAACAAGATCATATCAAGAAAACTTCCAAGTGTTCAAGCTATACAAGATTTATCAAGAATCATACACTTAGAAGAGCCACAAACAAGAATCAATTTATTTATTCTCAACCCAACTTTGATTCTTAATCAAAGGTTTAGACTGTGAAGCAAACCGGGAAGGTTTTGCCAAGGACAGTTGTCACAGCAGTTGGGTAGACTGTGTTTGTGGTGGTAGCTGGTGAAGAGGCCTACGTAACCCTTCAAGGACCGGTGTTCAAGCAATTGAAGAGTAGCCATTCTACTGTTCTACAACTTGTTTAGATAGTGACGCCGGGATTAGCCAAGGACTATTGTTTAGGACTTTTTGTAACGACTCACCTCAAGAAGCTCTTGTGGAATTTTCCACATACACTACGAGGGGAAGAGAGGGGTGACATGATTACACCAACTGGAACCTCTATAACTTTTGTTTCATTTACTTTATGCATTTACATTTCACGAGTTATTTACTATAGCATTTATATTGTTTACAAAGCATATGCGATAAGCGATTGTTACACAACTCACGACTCACTGGCGACATTCACCGAATTCGGTTTAGCACACTCAAATTTCGCATAGAATAACAAGATCAAGAAAAAGGCTAGAATTATATCCGCTGCTGGTTGACTCAGTTTTGCTTAAGTCAGTTTGACTTAAACGCAGCTCAGTCAGCTTAACTCCACACAAGTTTTAAGCGAATCGTTTAGAATCCGAGTTTTTAGGGACAAGTTTATTCACCCACCCTCTAAACTTGTGTTAGCCTTTCCAAGGGACCAACAATAAGGATGTTAAAATCTTGAAGAGCATCTCCAAAAAAACTATGGCAAGAAAGCAAGCGAGAAAAAGGAAAAATCAAAGAAAGACCACGACTATCTATGATTTAGGTTGCAAAAAGCCTAGACATTTCAAACTCCGATCGTCTGAATTAAAGGATAAAAGGGATCCCGATTACTTGTGCTTCAAGCGCAAAAAGCATGGACACTTCAAACTGTTGTCCGGACCTCTTTGAGACAAAGAGGTCGGCGAGAGATGACATGCTAGAAAAACACTATTGTTAAACATTTTGTTATTGTTAATTCTAATGAAATATACATTGTTTGCAAAGCCATGTTATAGGATATCTGGCTGCAAGGGATGTTGATAGGGAGTTGATGCTAGATAGGGGCATCCCTGATGCGGAGATTAATGAGCCGCCACGTGTGATCACTCGGCCTGTACCAATTGCACGGCCACCTCCAGACGTCCATCTACTACACGGCGGCCACGCTCTCGCACTGTGATCGCCTATACTTCACTGAGTCAACCCCTTTACCTCCTCATTCACGACGTGTGCCGCACGGTTCCTACACCGAGATGCTACGGACGGAAGAAGATGAATATGATGAAGAAGATGAAGCTGCTGGGCTTTATAGGGCTGTGAAGAGAAGGATAGATAATGGGCTGAACGACATTCGGGAGGAAATTCACCGGCAGAATGACGAGAACCGGCATGTACTTTGAGAGGTTATACAGCGGCAGAATGAGCATGGGGCGATACTTCTTGAACTTAAGGGGTTGATGCAAACGCTGTCATCCAGAGATTAGGTAAAAAATTATTTCATTGTCAATTTCTTTATGCGATAAATTTAGTTCTATGTATTATGATACTAACCGGGCAACATCTTTTTCAGTCTACCCCTCATCGGCCTCCATCTCCTCCACCTCCTCCACATTCTCCACATCATACTGACCGGGCAACATCTTCGAGTCCGCCGCACGATCGATCTACACCGGTCGACATGCGATCGGCATACTCATCAACATACTCATCAGTCTACACCTAGTGAGCATACCGATCGGTACACACACCGGTCGGCATATACATCCATCGCCTCCTCCGACCGACAACTTTGATGATGTTCGGGTTTGATAAGATTCTATCCGAGTTTCCCACCCAAGCAAGAGGGAGTGCGGTGGAGCGAGTTCGGTAGGAAGGAGTCGATGAGGGGCGGCATAAGGATTTTGTCGACGAGTTATTTGTGGATGATCCTTATATGGAGATTGCGTTTGATTCGAGTAAGAATTTTGAATTTTGTATTACTAACATAGATATTACACGATGATCGTTAATTGATGAGAGTGCCTATTTCGATGCATATACGGCGATGCTACTACCCCTCCCCCTACACATGTCGAGGAATCTTTAAATGTGGAGTTCCATACTCCCGATGATACTACATGGTCTGGTACTGCCACCAGCCAGACATCGGTTTGGAGCCTGGGATCGATTATAGTAAGTTATTTGATTTTTAATTTCGAAACAAGAAATTATATTGTGAAAAACTATCTAACTTAATCATATATTGAATATTGTTTATTTGGTGGTCCAAATGTTGTACAATTGGGTAAACGGAAGGCGGATGATGCAAGCGACAAAAGATTGACAACCCGTCAGACTACTAAACAACCGCGATATTTAGTAGATGGGTCGCACGTAGTCAATATGCCATGTGCTATTAGATGGACACCGTTGAAAAAATTTACAGATGAGTGGAAAACAAATTCATCACGTGGTACCAACAAGAAGATCCACCCCCAATTTCAATTCCCACGGGCTATGCATTTGGATTCCACATGACAAATTCGGCGGGCAAGGATTGGTTCACACGTCTTCATGGTCATCTTAATGAGTTAGACCGAGAGGTATATTCTTTTGACTTCATTTTCATATTTCTGAAATTTTCATATTTATGATTTCATTATCTCTAACTTATTTTTGCATGCGTACAGCATATCGAGGCTTGTCTGGACCTGATACAACGGCAAATGGAAGCACATCCAGAATGCTTTAGACCGCATGCGGCCATTGCCTACTCTGATTTATCCACCTTTTGCAACCAGGGTCATAAAGATCAGGGAACAACGCCAGACAAAACGGACATTCCAGACTTTGCGATTCAGTACGTCAAGAATTGGGATGAAAACACCTTGATATACATTCCCTGGGCCATTTATAGTGGTCATTGGGCAACTCTCGAAGTGTCTATTGCCAAGTGGAAGATTAGGGTGTTTGATTGTCTATCGGGAAAGAAGTATAAGAAAGAAACTTTTGAAAACATGAAAGCATTTGGTGTTTCGTTTAGGAGAGTGTTGGAGACGGATGCTCATTTTGCTCAACTCCCAAAAATGCTGGATCCAGAGAATCCTCCTTTTGATGTCAAAGTAGTAAGAGCTGAAGGCATACCACAAATGCCAATTCCGTAAGTGTTATAAACTTCAAACTATTTATCATATTATACAGTTTACACTATTCTTACATTATTCATATTATACAGGGGTGACTGTGGGGTATACACGGTCAAGTTCATTGAGCATTTGATGCACAAAGAAAAGTTTACTCTGATCAATCATGAAAATATGCCGTTGCTAAGAAAGAAACTTTGTGTGCAGATATTTAATCAAATAGTAGATATGTAGGTATTTTCGTGTATTTTGTTTTGACAAACTTTGTGTAGGTATTTTTTGTGTATGTTATTTTTCGTATATTTGGTGTATTTTTGTGTAGGTATTTTTGGGGAATGTAATTAGTATTTACTTATTTTGGTGAATGTAATTTGGTGAGTGTAATTTGTGCTTACTGTATATAACACTAATTAAACATATGTGAATTCATCAAGTTGGTGTATGTTGTTTTGGTGTTTTGATGATTATTCAATCCGTTTAAAAAACAACTCAAATTCAAGTCATTATTTACACCATCTCTGTATCGAATTATATAACAACTTAAAATGCAACATTAAATATGAATTTCTCTACGTCCAAACGTGTATAATCTACGTCCAAACGTAGTGAATGCAATATTCTCTACGTCGCAACGTAGAGAACCTACGTCCAAACGTAGAGAACCTAGTCCAATGTAGGATGCAACATTCTCTACGTTGGACGTAGAGAACCTACGTCCAAACGTAAGGAATGCAACATTATCTACGTCCAAACGTAGTTTTTCTACGTTTAAGTGCATTTCTCTACGTTTGGAAGTGGTAGATGGAAATATTGTTGTTGTACAAGTACTTGTTCAATATATATACACCATATGAACGAGCCATTTCTTTCATTTCTTCAAACTCTTTTAAGTTCATCTGAATTTTCTAACCACTTCCATCTTTCAAGTCCATTTCTTCATCATTCAAGTAGTCAATTTAAACTAACCACTTCTTCACCTTTCAATTTATAATCCACACTGAAGCAAATGGATAATGATCGTTTCTTTAAAGTTCTGGATGGCGGTTTCGCAACAAGTTTGGTATGTCATTATTAATTAACTTACATTTATATCACTTGTATTATGATTGAACAAACGTGATATGTTTCTTTTTTCATAGACACTACCTCCAGCATATGTTAATATGTTGAACGACACGCTGAGGAACCTAGATAGGGCCGTTCTCAAAAGCCGATTAAGGACATGGGAAGTGAGGGTTGGAGCCACAAACAATGGAATTCTTCATTTGTTTGGGGAAGGTTGGGAGGACTATGTGGTGGCTCATTACTTGAATGAGAGGGAGTTTATAGTGTTTGAACACAGGGGAGATTTCACTTTCGACACTCTTGTTTATGATCACACTTCTTGTGAGAAGACTTTTTCTAAGTCCGAGAGTGAAGATGATGATGCATATAATGATGCAGGTTCAGGTAACCAAAATCCCCATTTTCGACGACTTGCCAAAGCGGGTATTTTCACATGGTTGTTATTATGTGGTGAGATATTTAAAATATTTTTAGTTGTTTTCTTGTTTTATCTTTTTTCCCCATGTTTGTGATTTGTAGAATATTCCAAAGGCATTTGCTAGAACAAACGACATGTTGCGAAACAAGACCGTGGAGCTCGCGAATTGCCACGGGGGAATCATGGCTGCTAGAATTGTCTATATGGTAAATCAAAAAGTTCGTTTAAGCGAGGTTGTATGATTTCATTACGGACAATGACCTAAATGCGGGAGATGAATGCGGCTTTGAAGTCATTGATCAACCTATAGAAAATAACATCGTGTTTAATGTGGTGATTACTAAATATTGAAGATCATTTATTTAGACGTCATCCTATCGTATTTAATGATCACCCTTAGTTTATTTAAGCGTCATCTTATTGTTATCTCAATGTATCATTACTCTTTGTTTTCATGTTTGTAAGTGAGGTATGTAAGCCAACGTATCATTACTTTTTTTTTTTTGTGTAAGCCCCGTAATAATTATGTTAGTTTTACAGAGGTAGTGTAATACAAGACAAACTTGATTCCGATTAATAACTGAATACAATCATTACTACACTCCATTAATAAAAAAACTACAATCCATTAATACGTTACACAATAACGATCCATTCTAATATCACCATAACAAAAACAATGACTTCCTACCGGTATTGCGTGCAACTGGCTCTGTTATGTCCTGGATGTTTGCAGTTACTACATACATTCTGATGGCATGGACGTTCCCATTCAGAAGGGATTCTAGTGGTATTAATTCTACCTCTTCTTGGAGCTCCACTGGCATCAGGTGCATATCTCATATTAGGCACTCCGACTTTCATGTTTCTTACCGCCTCCGGAACATCCAATCCTCCCTGTTAGAAACTGGATATATGCTATCCATGTAAATCTCCTTGAAACATTCAGCTCTATAATACCGTGAACAGAGTTTGGGTGGACTAATTCTGCGTGTTGCTGCGGCTGTTATAGCATGCGTACATGGTATTTCCATTTTCTCAAAATAACCACAATAACACTTCCTCTCTCGTAGATTAACCATCCCATGAAGCAAGTTATTTCCATGAACCTCAAACTCATAGGGGTTAATAGGATTAACCCAGAACTTCCTTCTAGCAGTAATATTCGAAGCCACTATTTTATCGATCTCCGGTGCTAACACAGTCGCACAATCAAGCGCCTTTTGTCATCTATCATTATACCATCTCTGCAGTGTAGCTCTAATGAATTCCAAGAGGTGAGGGACAGGCCAACGACGAGCTCCTCTAATCGCACAGTTGAAACTTTCAGCATAATTGCTTGTCATTAAGGCATATCTTTTCCCAGGAAATTTGGCACGTGCCCACCGTTCAACACCTATTTCTTCTAGTTTTAGATATGCGCCAAGACATTGTGCCTTGATTAGGGCATACTTTCGGAGAAATTCGGCCTCCGAGAATGCATAGGCTGTTTGATAGAATGTGTCTTCACAAAAACCGTAATCCTTCCATTTTTTGTTATATTGCCCTTTAAATGATGATAGAAAACACCGTGATGTGCATTGGGAAATACCTGACCAACCACATTTCTAATAGCCTTGTGTCTGTCAGATATAAAGCTCAAATTTTCTGCATGGATACCTTCAATGGCCACCCTCAATTGTCTCATGAAATACCCCCATGAACCGTTGCATTCTTTTTTAGCAATACCGAAGGCTACAGGGAATAGGTGGTCACCGGCATCTACAACAACAACAACAAATAGTTGCCCTGAGAAATGGGTTTTTAGATGAGTGGCGTCCACACACAAAATAGGTCGACAATACTTGAAACCACGATGACTTGCTCCCAAAGCCATGAAACAACTACCGAACCTTCCCAGATTATCAAGCTGAAAGTCAACATATGTCCCTTCATTGGCCTCACGAACCATCGGCATGTACGAGGGTATCGCATTGTAACACTCCGTCGGTGAACCTCTAAGCAGCATTCTCATCATCTCGTGAGCTCGGTATGCTTGGTCATAAGTCAATTGTACACTGTAAGTTGTGAGCATGTCCTCCATAATATGTTTGGGTTTATACTCATTGCCGAGTTCTTCCATTTTCTGACTTAGCAGACTCGCAATAACAATAGGTGTTGCTTGTCGATTGTCATTATCCGCATTACGAGAGGCACAAGTATGCACATCATTCAACGTTGTGATCTCAAATGTATGTGTTGTATTTGTCTTGCCTTTTCTCCCTTACATGCCATTTGCATGTATCGTTTAGACATGTGTAATACAAGCAACGTGTGTCCGACCTACCCAATCTCATTTGAAAATTATTGGCAACCGCATACAATTTTATTTTCAAATTAAAATCTTCTTTCGAATCATATTTCTTCCCAATGAACAATTCATTCACGTCATTCATATGTAACGTATCGGTAGATAGACACCGCGGTAAATCATCATCTTCAAATGTGGGAATCCTCCATGAATAATATTCTCGTACACTAGGCCTAGCATTGGCACCCTGATTATTGTTGTCATCCCTGCCCGTTTGATCGGTTTGAATATGAGGTGCAAACGGAGAAGCCAAAAAACTAGTGAGTGATCCACCATTGAAGGTTGGTTAGGAGGATACTGAAACGGATTATGTGATTGGCTATTTATAACATTATAACTTGGAGGACCGAATTCAAACGGAGCAGTGTATTCACCAACCATTTCAACACGAACATGACGACTTGAAGGTTGATTTGAAAGATTATGACTTGGTCGGCGGTTCATCTTGAAAGCTGTTGGTCCGAAGCTTCACCAAGACTTTGTTTAGAAACATGGTTTTCAAACCCACTACATCCATCTTGTTGCTCGAATGGATTAAAATTTGGATACGTAGCAAGTTCTTGTACCGGAGAAGGGAAATTACCAAGACTATAATCCGAATTATTGTTATCATCCGGGGAATTGCAATCTTGATTTAAATCAATGCCATCTTCCTCAAATATCGGTTCATTGTTTGTCTCCACTGGTGTCACATTCACGCAAAAAATTACATTTCTTGTCGAGGCCGCTTCGATGTAACCATTTACACCGAGCTTTGAAACGGACCAATCAATACCAAGCCTCACATGCAATTTATCCAACAACGCATTCAATCTTATGTTCTTTCGGACAAATAATGAGAACATCAATCCATTTACATGATTCCACCGGTTATAGAGAGGATCGTTCGTAAATTCTCCGTTGAACGAGACAACAATCATAGTGTTGCGGTTATCTTTTTATTTTATTTTAAAACAATTCAAGTCATTATTAAATCGTTCAATATCAACTTAGATAACAACTTAAAATGCATTATAGACATTCAATATAATAATTCAAAACGCTACCTAAGCAAATTTATCACAAATAGAAAACAAAATATACTTACACGAAAACCCTACTAATTAAACCCCAACAAGGAAACAAAGACCATTTTCCCCTTTTAAGATGTTTCAAACAAGGAAACAAAGAATTTTAACACTTAAAACTCTTTCACTCTAAATTTAAGTGTGATCAATATTTCCAATAACAATGGTCTCAGAAACAGATCCATTTTCAGTACCATTTTGGGTAGGAACAGCACCCTTATGCAAGATCAAACCATCAATATGGACAATTCCATTACTACCAACAACAAATTTCCCAACTTCTCAAATCAACAATACCAAAGTTTACTACAAACAAACAATACCAAAGACTTAAACACACTACTTAGATGTATAAACATGACATAAACAACCTACTTAAAACACACATTTCGGTTAAATACATATCATTACTACAATATAAATAACATAATCACTACTTAAAATACACATTTCGATAAATACATATCATTACTACAATATAAATAACATAATCACTACTTAAAACACACATTTCGGTTAAATACATATCATTACTTTCACGAAACCCTAGTAATTAAACCCTAAACAATAACACTAATTAAGAAAAGACTTAAACACACTACTTAAATGTATAAACTTTACATAAACTACCTACTAAAAACACACATTTAGTTTAAGTACATTTCATTACTAGCATAAATAACATAATCACATTGAGCACTTGAATTACGACAAATTAAATAGCAAAAACTTACCCATTTGCGCACTTGAATGATGAAGAAATAGACTTGAAAGATGAAGAAGTGGTTACAAAATTTATAATAACATGAAAGACTCTGAAGGAATGAGAAAAATAGCCCGTTAATATGGTGTATATTGAACAAGTACCTTACAACAACATTAATTGCCATCAACCACTTCCAAACGTAGATAATTGCTTTGTAAACGTAGAAACGATACGTTTAAACGTAGATAAAATGCGTTCTAACCTACGTTTAAACGTAGAGAAATATACATTTATTGTAACTTACCTAATTATCGAAATAACCTACGTTTAAACGTAGTTTCCTTACGTTTAAACGTAAGGATCCTACGTTTAAACGTAGGTTATTTCAATAAATTAGGAATTACATTTATTCAAATTTCTCTACGTTTAAACGTAAGGAACCTTACGTTTACCTGATTTTTAAAGTCGAAAAGGCATGACTGATTTGCAAGTCAAAGGTCGACACAACTTTGATTTTCCAATTCACGATTTATTGGTCGAGGAGATTTGCCGGATTACGGGAAAATTGATCGGGAACCTCAAATGAACGCTTGAATCTTCAAATCCGAAGGAGGGCACGATGGCCAAAATAGTGACGGTCTAACTTTAACCGGAAGAGTACCGAGTCGGATGCACTATAGTAGCGAGCAAGGTCGTATCCCACGGAGAATCAATCGAAAACCAAAGTCATAATCGAACTTAGTTTAGGTCAATCAAATGTTGTTCTCATTTTCAATGATGCTAAAACGATATGCAAACTAAAGATAATAAGAGATATAAAGAGATATAGCTAAATCATGATCCAATTGAATACTTTCGCCCCTCTAATCGATTATTTGGGAATGTAAACTACCAACCAACCATCCTAATGCTTATATCGACTCGTTCATGGGTGCAAACCCCTAAGATAGTACTAGATGCCATGCAACAACCTAGTAACCTTTGCCCGGTTCAGGGGTGCTTGACTTACACCGACAAACCTCGTTACCCAATCGATCTAAACAACTCATTCAATAGTAAATAACGATCTTAAAACCTCTTTTCCCACACCCCTTCGCAACATACATTTATAAAAGTGGTGTGTGAGTTCATGAATTAGGTGTACAGTCTTATTCAAGCATTAAGAACAAGTTTTAAGACATGAATTCATCGATATAACAATAATTAAACACTACCCATTCCCAAACACATCAACTAGAGGGTGATTTCTTCAACCTTCACATGGTTTGACTATGTAGTAATTATCTACTCATCACAAAGCATGAAATAACAATCAAAGAAAAGATTAAAGCCATAAAAGAGAAAGAGAATTAGAATTAATTACCAAAATCGTAGTAAAAGTTGGATTACATCAAATTTCTTCAACACCCATGTCCAAGGATGAAGATGAAGACCCAAGATGATATAATCCAAGAGTAGAGAGAAACTTTGAACTAGAAACTAAAATAATTTAAATATAATCTAAAGGAATTGAGGGATAGGAAGGATTTAGAGGAGTACAAGGGAAGGGGAGTATGATGGGAAGGAAAGGTTAGGTTCGAAATTCGATCCAAATTGGGTTTATATGACTGAAAACTGCTATCTGCAGCACTCGGCATGCGCCACGAAAACTCCGAAACTCTCTGAATAGCTACAGTGACGTTCGGCGCGCGCCACAATAAGTTGGCGTGCGCCTATTTCACAGTAGCTCATCAATATCGCCATAACTTGAGTTGTAGACCTCCTATTGATGTGATTCAAGTTTCATTGGAAAGCTCATTCAATTGTCTACAACTTTCAGGAAGACCACAAGTCCAGAAAATGCATGTATCGGGAAAAAATTTCAGATAAAGTGAACATAAGTCGAAAACACCAAGCTTGTTATTGATCCGTTTCCATCCCCGGTCTTCGGTTATGCCACTCTAAGTCTCATGCCTCATATTCCGGGCCGATACTTACCTATTTCCTGCATTTCCATAGCACAATATACCAAACATAATCCCGCAAGATAAATAGGGCTCGAAAAGGGTCAAAATACCGTAAAATGGTGAGGTTTTCCATCAATGTGACGGTTCACCTCAAAGTGAGTGCTCAATGTGTTTTTACCCTAGAAATGGTCTAAAACCACCCAGTATAAGCCAAAAGTGTCATAAATGGGGGTTAAAACATGCACCGAAACTTAGTAAAGTTGACTCTCATCAGGGCCTCAAATAATGACCGGAAAACTCAAGGCCTCGCTGGAGTTCTGCTTGCTATGAGGGTTCAGAATTACGAAAGTTTTAAGGAAATGGGAGGGCTCTCCTTTTATAGACAAAGGAAAAGTGATCTTACGGTTGGGATTAAAGGGATCGGATAGCCTAGATTTGGGCGGTCTTTTTGAATTTTGAATTTTGAATACCGTCATCATTACTGCACGATTGTCGAAACCTCTGTTAGTTCAAAGAGGTTACCTATATGTCCCTACCAATCATAAGCCATGACCACCGTCACGTCTGGAACGTAAGGGAACATCTTGACATCTGCACACAACCGTTAAGTCGAGTGCAACTGGACCGTCAGCGTCACCAAAGTCAGCCCGCTTGATAGTGCGGCACTTAAGTCAGTTTGCTAAAAATAAGATCGCCCGCTTCATAGCACGGTCCCACAGGCTAAGGTTATCTACCATATAAAGCCCGAAAAAGGCTAAGGCAATCCGTCATATAAACCATTAAAAGGCTAAGGCTATCTGCCATATAAAGCCCACGAAAGGCTAAGGAATCCGCCACCATAGCGAGCCACCACGGTATTTCAAGGTAATCAACCCATGAATAAGATTTACTCCGCGCCTAACATTTCGAGGAAATGCTTAAGGTATTGAGTATGGGGCCATTGATATGCCTGAAATGAAATCCAGCCCACGGATCTTTATTCGCGTCCGTTCGGTCACCAAAGTAGTGGATAAGGCCACCGACCACTATAATCCGCGACCCCACAGGCCATTTCAGGATCGCGAATAACCGACTTCACCACAAGCTTTTAGTCCAATGCTACACCGGTAAAGGCTAGGGGGCCAAACCGTGAGCCCATCAGGAAATCAGGTCCGCCAATGACAAAAGCACACAATATGAATAAGAGCATGCTACAACCCAAGGGTGACAAGATAAAGATACGGGAAACAGCTAAGTGTTGGGTCGGCATCTTATCGGCGACCCCAAACAACATGCCGCATAATTAGCATTTCACTACACTTATTTCTATCTAATTGTAATTAGTTAAACCATAAATTGTAGCTTGCCTATAAATAAAGGCTCAATGTATCTTTCACATATACACATTAATAGAAACACGAGGCAAAACTACGCAAGTTTCATACTCGTTTGCTCTCTACTTTGCACCACCATGATTTCCATTTCACCACCGTGCATCACCACTTTACACCACTCTTATAGTTAGATATCCACCACAAACCACCACTAAATACACCGTGATAATTAAGACATTATCACTATTGAACCTTTTAATGTGGCTGAATCATTGTGCCATTAAGAAAGGAATGAAGCAATGAATGTGGAGTATAAAACATTGACCATAATAACACCTGGGAGCTGGTCCTTTGTTCCTCACATTTTCAGTTGGTTGGTAATAGGTGGGTGTACAAACTGAAGTTGAGGTTTGATGGTACAGTCCTGAAACATAAAGCCCGGCTAATGGGAAAGAGGTATCATCGGTCCTATGGTGTTAATTTCACAAATACATTTAGCCATGTTGCTAAAGTATAAAAAATTGAAGGTATTTTGGCCATTGTTGTGTCTCGAGGCGGCCTATTAGATAGGTGGATATTGACAATGTTTTTGTAAATGGACCTCTCAATGAACCGATTGACATGTTACAACCTGGACAAAAATTTGAGGATCAAACTAAACCACATTAAGTATCTTTGGTACGGCTACGGGATTTTTGACATAGGGGTCAAAACTTTGTCAATTTTTTTTTCGTAGCACCCATATATTTGTATATTTAATTTTATACATGTACTTATGGAGAAGTAGATAAAAACATAGGGTCAATGCATAAAAAGGGGGTCAATGCAACATTTATGAATGAAATTCTGAATTGTTTAACAATAGCTTCTCTACCATTAGGAATGGAATGAAGCAATAAATGAGGAATTCTCTACTACATACAAGTTGAAGAAGGCTTTATTTGGTCTTAAACAAGACCCTGCAACTTGGTTGGATGTTTTTAGAAGTCAGCGGGAATCCTGGGGGTTCACAAAATCTGTGTCTGACAATTCCTCGTTTATTTATAGAATTGGTCAGCAAGTTTGTTATATACTAACGTATGTTGATGATATCTTGATTACAGAGAGCTATAACACTCTAATTCTGCTCTCAATGATCTTGGACTTGTTTCACATTTCTAGGAATACAGAAATACAGATATATTTCTTGAATATTTCTTACACAAACACATTTTGCTGGGAAACTACTTTAAAGATTGGAAATGGACAATGTGAATCCATGTCTAACACCTATGGTAAATGTCTAAATGACGTGAAATTGGAATAGACTCAGGGGAGCCTATGATTAATCCTGCACACTACAGAAGTGCAATATATGACCTTCAGTACTTAAATTTCAGCACACCTGATTTTTCTTATGCTATGAACAACCTGAGTCAGTTCATGCAGAATCCTGAAACAACTCATTGGCATGCTCTCAAGTAACTTCTTCAATATGTTAAACACACATTGCATAATGGTTTGCATTTCAAACTCTCTTGTGGTATACAGATCCGAGTTTAGGTTGTGGGTCTTATTGATAGAAGATCAGTGGCAGTATAATGTGCCTTTCTTTGGGAATCATTGGTGTTATAGAGGTCTAAAAAATAGGTTGTTGTCTCCATGTCAAGCGCATAATCGAGAATATCGCGCATTGGCTAATTTATCTTCTAAAATTCGGCGCGGTCGAGAAATAGGATTCGATTCTTTATTTATACATACAACTTGGTGTGACAACAACGAAGCAATATCCACGACCTTGAAAACATTTTATCATGCTAGGACAAAACATATTGAAGTTGATATGCATTACATCGAACGTTGGTTAAGAAGAAGAAGCTGGTTGTTCATTTTGTTTCTTTTAAATCTACACTATAGACCGTAAAGTCCTGCAATGGGTAATGGACAAACCATACTCCTACTGCGTTCGGGGTGGATTGATATATTGATCTAGTTTAGAAGTTTTTATTACTGTTATCACCAACTGCCAGTGTTGGATGTGGACTGAACAAATCAGTCTGTAACATCTTGAGTACAAAGACTTCAAGATCCAAGGTTGTTATTTATAGACTCTATCAGACCGATTTTGACAGTATAACCATCATTCTCTGTTTTTATGAGTTTTATAACCAACCTTTACTCAATGCATCAAGATATTTCACGATCTGAACGTGTACGCAAAATTTCCAGTCCTACCTTCAAGCACTCGGTGCTAAATGCCTCTATTTACGAAAGTGGGGTGAACCGAATTCACTCCTTATCCACAAATGCATAGGCATCTTTTAGGTAGACTTCTCGGTTTTTCATTACAACGTAAACCGTTATTTTGCAACCAATATCTTAAATAAGTTCAGGAGCGTATCGTAGCACATCAATAACTATGTAAGGCAAATTTATGGTGTATCCCTTAGTGAAAACATTCCACTGGAGGTAGGCCGAGCATCGATCCTGAAGATTATGCAATAACCTATTTCTGAGTATGGAATACTCTATCTCTGGTGAAATCAGAGATTCCTCCAAATATTTTGGATAAACTTATTGGAGTTTCGAGTAGTTATCAGAAAATATGTCACCACTCAGAAGCTCCCACTAGCTTGTATCTTTCATATGACCCGAAGGTTGAGATGAACAAGCTATGTAACTTCTTTAAATCTATTACCCTTTCCCGATTGAAAGGAAAGTTAGGCATTGTTCCTTTGAGACATGGTTCCTTTGACTGGGAAGTAGGATCACCCTAAGCCAGTCTTCAGATGTCTTTATAGGACATACACTAATTAACATAAAGAAGCGTTTATCAAAATACGGAAACCATTTGCGTTTATATTGTTTAAGACGTGTTACATATACTTATTCAGCATTTCTTAGTGGTTCTGACTTTATCAAACAAAAGTCTGAGTCTTGGGTTCGTGCTACGAATGTTATATTTATCGTCAATAAGACAAACAAATTATCCTATTGAAAATGAATATGTTCGTTCCAACGAATGCGAAACCGAGAAAATGAATTTTACGTGATACTCAAGAATTGAACGAGATTCATTTCCTTATATCACTCCCACTAGTCTATCTGAAATAACTGCCCGTTGTCTATTTTATTTATCGTTTAATGCAAAGCTACCTAGTTCTTCCAAAGAACTTCAGCTTTCGAGAAAATTGCGAAGGATGCATTGGTCAGTGATCCGAAATCACTTTCCGTATCCTCTAATTTCCAATTTAATTTTCCGGTTTAGCCTTAAAATTACTTAGTTTAGATGATTAACACGTATAAACATTCTTTCACATTCTCGACTTTCCTTAGATGGAAACAGTCTTGAACTAGCAGTTCGTTTGAGTAGACACTACTCTTGAACTGTGGGATGTTCAGTGTTACTTGCTTGGACTATCGATTTTTCTAATCGTCAAATCATAAGACCAAAGCTCTCAATAGTTTATTAGTTCCAAATACCGTCTAACTAGTAACACTTTGTTCGAATGGTTTGAGAGATCATAATAAAGCTCCCACTAGTTTATCGGTTCCAAATACCGCCTAACTAGCAATACTTTGTATTTATGATTTTTCAAAGATTAGAAAATCACTCAGAACTAAGCTCCCACTAGTTTATCAGTTCCAATACTATCTAACTAGCAACGTTTTATTCTTGTTTTTCCGATAAATGGAGAAACTCCTGTGCAGTCTATTACACATTTCTAATGACTCAGAAAAACAACAAATCATAAGACTAAGGCTCCCACTAGTTTATCGGTTCCAAATACCGTCTAACTAGCAACGCCTTATGTATATGATTTTCCAATTTAGAAATTTGTTGTGTAATTACACTTTTAAAATTCACTAAATGAATTTGTACGATAGTCTATATCATCTTTTGTAAAGCGAGTATGGTCGTCTCTCGTTCAACACGAGTGACATCCGTGACATACATATACTATGTCACTTAAGTTTTTAAATGCTCAAGGGAAAAATCTCTTCCGAAAAATTAACTGCATTTATTGATAATTACAACGTACTTGTTACTCTCCACATTTTTAATGAAGTCCTTTTACTAACAGTTTAGTAGCCTAGAGGTTTAGTTGTAAATAAAATGACAGAAAATTAAATTCAAAAAGTAAATTTTCACTACTAGATTTTTATTTTAGGAATAATAAACTTATATAAAGTCTATCCTACCAATCCAAGGATTTAACCTCGCATCATACCGCCGCCTTTAGGGTCGGTATCAGCACGATGACGGTTAAACTGAGACAATCTCTCTCAATGATTATGCTTCGAGAATCGAACAACTCACGGGAATCAGACATCACAGGCCTTAATCAATGATTACCTTCCTTTTTCTAGCCTAGATATTTCGAAAATATCCATAAAGAGTGTGACCTACTATATCAGATCTCAAAGTACGCCCCGAGTATGCCGCCTTTAGGGTCGGACAGTGACCCAACGAGTACCCGAAATCCTTTCCTTTCGGAGACCAAGCCTTGAATATTGATAGGAGTGAACACCATCCTTAGGGGGCCAGAATCAAAGCAGCACGAGGTGTCACCCTTCTCTCACATGGTAGAGGCCGTGGGGTTGGCTTTCGCCTTCCCCGCTCCCACTCAATATTTTGAAAAAAGTGGTGGGTTTACTAATTACGGTTTCAGTCTTGACAATAAGAAACAATAAATCAAAGTACTCCGAACATGGTCAGTTATGTAGGCAAGCCTACGCCGTCTTATTCGTTGGAACATATGTGACAGTTCAGGCCAATCCGGCAAGAGAAGCCCCGTTTAGCCCGAAGGCTTATCGGCTATGCTAAGTCTTGTCGAACGACTGTAACGTACATCACACGTGGAGGGGAGTCGATTGAGCCGAAACTCGGTTGAACTCGCCCAACCATGGTTAGACCATTTCCGAACCCACGTATTAAGATTTTCTGATTTCTAAATTATCAACCAAAGCGTAATCTCGTTTCTTTTTAAGGTAGGTTCACCGAAAACTCAACGATTTATCTAAGTGGGATTCACCGAGAATCCATCACTAAAATCGTAACGATTGACAAAACCCGGTTCCTCGGTTTTGATAATTAGTTACTTATTTTAATTAACTACCACACATTAATTAAAAAAGCTTTTTAACTAATTATACGAGTTATACATGCCTAATTTATTCGAAATAAACTAGCCACATGTATGCATTGGAGTGGAATCATGATATGATGCATGTGATGGCAATTTTCCGGTTTCTATCACATAATTTCGATCATACACGAAAAAATAACCGAAAAAAGAAAACACCGAGATGGATCGTTGGTACCCCGACTAACCTATTTTCTAAGGAAAAGTAACAACGTAATCTAATCTTCGAGTCTTGATCTTCAAACTTGAATCGTCCGGATCTCGAAAGCTTCGATCTCGACACGAACCACGAACGACGAGGAGAAGAGGCCGTAATATACCAATATATTTAAAAAATATATCTATATTATCAGATTATTTTGTAAAAAAAAAAAAAACTTTTTTTTTGTTTAATTTAAATTCTCGGTTGATCCAAAAAAACTATTTTTTTTTTATTATTATAACAGGCCCTCGGCCAAATTTAATATTAAAAAAAAAGAAAAATTCTTTCATAGACCTAATTGTCAAACAAAACAAAACAGGCTGCCGCAAAAGAAAATTGCCGAGACCAAAATTGTTGTTGCCGGGAAAAATAAAATAAAACAATCGGCCTCCTCCCGTTTTTACCTTCTTGATGATCTTCAACACCATGTTCTTCAACACCATGATCTTCATCGTCTCGAGCCCGGATCAAAATTAAATTACAAAGATCCTAATTTTCTACATTATTTTCGATTGCATGAAAATAAATACAAATCCTATCTTTCAATTGATCTAATCAAAAAGCTACAAAATAGATCTACGGGTAAACAATACCAACTACAATCCATCTCTTCATCCAAGACAATCACAAAGGCATACATACATGATATTTTCGCTTCATAAAAAAAAGAAAACAAAGCAATCTACACATGCTATTCCACTCCTTAGATCTAAAATTAACATACTTTGATTGATAGATCAAAGGCTCCGATACCACTTGTAAGATGTAATATCGCCGGATAGATCAAAAATCCACCCGATTACGCGGCGGAAAGTACAAGATCTAGATCTAACAACCAAAATACATAAAATAATAGATCTAAACACGCACGGGGGTTTACATTGCTTACCGCTTTATTGTGAATAAACGTCTAGAACAATCCGAGATCCAAGATCCAAGAATTGAGAAGCCACCGTCTTCCGCCGTGTATCTCCAAGAAACACCAAGTGGATGATGATTCAAGCCGCTTGACCTCCTCGATATGCTACCTTAGAAAAACCCGAAGTTTTTCTAAAACTCAAACCCAAGTATAGGAGCCAAAAATTCTAAGCTCCAATACTCCCAATATTTCGACTTTTGTGGGGTGTTATTGGCTTGGGAGAACTCTCTTTATATAGGAGTGTAATCCTTGTCCTCCAAAGATTAATTAATTAATACAAAATCAATCATATTAATTCTTTTCCTTAAAAAGATAAATCTAAAATATTCCTAAATTAATTAGGATATACAAAAGTTTTATTTACCTTAAATTATTTAACACATAAATAATTTAATCACATGTCTTATTATTTATTAAGAAAACTAATTTCCAAACAAATAACAACTACAAAATGTGCCACTTACAACCTAATTAATTAGATTATGCATCTTACACCACAATGGGCCGAGTCCACGAAAAATTTCTTTTCCATGTATTTAATTATCTAGTCCAACTAAAAAATTAATCCACATATCAATTAAATAGTCCAATCCAACTATTTAATTATAATTGAGGTGAAATGACGAGAAAACCTATATGCTATATTAGGCGGCACGTCGGGGACCATGGACCCATATTCAGTAGCTACAATAAATTAAATAATATTATCCGTCAGACCGAAGAACAATATTCAATCTATTAATTCCGGGATTACACCACCATAAACCCGAAACTAAACTACGCCGAATATAGATAACATACACTCAACCATGAGTTGATAAGCGTCCAACGATATAATCATTACATATGGATAAATCCTCCATGTTGTTCATTTCGAGTCGGGATATGTCCGTAAACCCTTATCGAAACATATTATCCTTATTTACCATTAACCCCCTAGTGATCAATTAGTTCACATACTAGACTAGTAGCTAATTAGTCTAACATGAACTCCCGGGAACGATCATTTTCTTAGGGCTAACAAATAAGGGAATTGTCTGTCTACTTTCCAAGGGAATGAATGGATTCCATATCTGTGATAGCACAGACTACTCACTCATCCCAGAATAGAGCCAACGAGAAGTGTTGGACCACATATTACGAAGTGATCCTTACTAACACATCAAACCCTACCCTAGTCTAAGCGGTTTGTCTGTGATCACCTCAGGATTGAGATTAATCCATATATGATCATCTTGTGATTCGATAAGACTTCTTGATTACGGAATTATATCGGGAACTCAAATCAAATCGGTCCGGCCCTATATGATTATCATCATATATAAATGCCCCTACTATGTACCCTATTACCGACGGTCCGGATAAGGCGTAACACCGTAAGGTGTTCTGGGCGTATTATTAGCATATTAATCATGAGACCCATACTCAGATTAATCAACGCTGCGGACTAAGTTAGTTTTAAATACATCTCACTAACTCAATCCTCTTGTGTATTGCCATACACTAAGTTATGTGATTACATAAACGAGGTACTTAGGGTTTTCAGTAGTGTCTTAATTATAAGCATACATGCATATAATAAGATGAATTATTAATTCTGTCCTAAAACAATTAGATAATTGTCTTTCGGGCACTACACCTAACAATCTCTCACTTGCATGAAAGGCAAGTGGATTAATTGTTTTAGAGCACACCCTTTATATCTATATCTACAACATTCTCCCACTTGCTCAAAACAAGCGAGACATATCCCTCTAATCTGTACCCTCCAAGCGCATCTTAGTAATTCATCCTTCCAAGCACGACCGGAGTGTGCCGCCGTAGGGCAGGTCAGTGACCCGGCGCGTACTTAGAATCCGAATACCATGTGACTTGGTACACTGATCAGGTAGGTTGGCAGCTTGGGTTAATCTTTGGGATCGAAACGTCGCTTTTCTATCTAATCCGGTGGTACACTTTCAATATGCCTTTGAGTCAACACTGAGGACAAGATCGACTTAACGATCATCCTTAATCCGACCTAAAGCCAAAATCAGTGTTATCACTTATATTCTAGTTTGCACCTGAATATACTGGCATATTATTTCTCATTCTCCCGAAGAGACTTGAGGATTCACTAAACATCCCATTTAGTATTCATCTGCAGGTTTAGATAACCATTCCTGAGAGGTAGGGTAGACTACATCGTTGAATGTTGCATAAATGCAAGAATATCTTAACCAGGTGAATAGATGGGATTCCCAATGATCGATTCTCGAGAATTTGAGCAAATCAAATCCTTAAGAATGAATCCCGATGGCATGTCAGACTCTGACTTCAGATAACACACCCATGTTGTTTCCAACTGTTTTAGTGTTACCATTCACAAACACTAATGTACATACTACTTTACTAATATTGATGCCCAGTCTATGAAAGACTTATCAACATTCTGGTCAAGTCCACATATTAAAATATATGACTTTGAAATGACCGAGAGGTTTGCTTTAATCCTTAAAGGATATAAGCTATGGCAGGCATCCTGCCAAAAGTTCTTTTTGAATAAATTAAGATACCGTTAGTCTCGCAAAAAGGTCTTAGGGAATCACCCATATTTTCTGCTTTGTAACGAATCCGTTATTTGTTCTTAGCTAAAACCCTTCTGTTCTGAATGAATTCAGATTCCGTTGTTCGGCAAGGAAGTCTTAGGGAATCACCCATATTTCCCGCTTTCTGACGAAATCAAGCAAGATTGAGTGGTAAGAGAGATCACGGTCTGGTTAACTCTCTACCTTTTAGGGAATCACCCATAAATTACTCAGCTTTGCGTTGAAAGGTAAACTTTTCTATTCATTCGACTCTTCTCCTTGTAGTTCCAATTACTCCCACTGGGCCTGAGATACTTAGGTGGTTCTATAAGAGTTCCAACAAAACTGGAGTATCAAACTCCATTAACAGGGTTATGGATATTAAACCAACCTCTATGATCAGGATCCTACACAGCCCATGAAGGACTAAAGGTTATCAATCTACACTATAGACCGTAAGGTCCTGCAATGGGTAAAGGACAAACCATACTCCCACTGCGTTCGGGGTGGATTCATATATCTTGATAGTTTAGTAGTTTTTATTAGTGTTATCACCAACTTGCGCGGTGTTGGATATATGTGAACAAATCGATCGGTAACATCTTGAGTACAAATACTTCAAGATACAAGGTTGTTATTTATAGACTTTATCAGACCGAGTTTGACAGTATAACCGTCATTGTCTGTTTTTACGAGTTTTATAACCAACCTTTACTCAATGCATCAAGATATTTCACGATCTGAATGTGTACGCAAAATTTCCAGTCCTACCTTCAAGCACTCGGTGCTAAATGCCTCTATTTACGGAAATGGGGTGAACCGAATTCACTCCTTATCCACAAATACGTAGGCATCTTTTAGGTAGACTTCTCGGTTTTTCATTACAACGTAAACCGTTATTTTCCAACCAATATCTTAAATGAGTTCAGCAGCGTATCGTAACACATCAATAACTATGTAAGGCAAATTTATGGTGTATCCCTTAGTGAAAACATTCCACTGGGAGGCAGGCCGAGCATCAGTCCTGAAGATTACACAATAACCTATTTCTGAGTATGGAATACTCTATCTCTAGTGAAATCAGAGATTCCTCCAAATATTTTGGATAAACTTACTGGAGAGTAGTTATCAGACAATATGTCACCACTCAGAAGCTCCCACTAGCTTGTATCTTTCATATGACCCCGAAGGTTGAGATGAACAAGCTATGTAACTTCTTTAAATCTATTACCCTTTCCCGATTGAAAGGAAACTTAGGCATTGTTCCATTGAGACAGGGTTCCTTTGACTGGGAAGTAGGAATCGCCCTAAGCCAGTCTTCAGATCTTGTCTTTATGGGACATACACTAATTAATAGAAAGAAGCGTTTATCTAAATACGGAAACAATTTGTGTTTATATTGTTTAAGATGTGTTACATATACCTATTCAGCATTTCTTAGTGGTTCTGACTTTATCAAACAAAAGTCCGAGTCTTGGGTTCGTGCTACGAATGTTATATTTATCGTCAATAAGACAAACAAATTATCGTATTGAAAATGAATATGTTCGTTCCAACGAATCCGAAACCAGAAAATGAATTTTCTGTGATACTCAAGAATTGAATCCAAGATTCATTTCCTTTTATCACTCCCACTAGTCTATCTGAAATTACTGCCCGTTGTCTATTTTATTTATCGTTTAATGCAAAGCTACCTAGTTCTTCCAAAGAACTTTAGCTTTCGAGAAAATTGCGAAGGATGCATTGGTCAGTGATCCGAAATCACTTTCCTTATCCTCTAATTTCCAATTTAATTTTCCGGTTTAGCCTTAAAACTACTTAGTTTATATGACTAACACGTATAAACATTCTTTCACATTCTCGACTTTCCTTAGATGGAAACAGTCTTGAACTAGTAGTTCGTTTGAGTAGACACTACTCTTAAACCGTGGGATGTTCAGTGTTACATGCTTGGACTATCGATTTTTCTAATCGTCAAATCATAAGACCAAAACTCCCACTAGTTTATCAGTTCCAAATACCGTCTAACTAGAAACACTTTGTTCAAATGGTTTGAGAGATCATAATAAAGCTCCCACTAGTTTATCGGTTCCAAATACCGTCTAACTAGCAACACTTTGTAATTATGATTTTTCAAAGATTAGAAAATCACTCAGAACTAAGCTCCCACTAGTTTATCAGTTCCAAATCTTTGTCTAACTAGAAACGCTTTATTCTTGTTTTTCCGATAAATGGAGAAAATCCTGTGCAGTCTATTACACATTTCTAATGACTCAGAAAAACAACAAATCATAAGACTAAGGCTCCCACTAGTTTATCGGTTCCTAATACCGTCTAACTAGCAACGCCTTATGTATATGATTTTCCAATTTTTCAATTTAGAAATTTGTTGTGTAATTACACTTTTAAAATTCACCAAATGAATTTGTCTGATAGTCCTATATCATCTTTTGTAAAGCGAGTATGGTCGTCTCTCGTTCAACACGAGTGACATCCGTGACATACCTATACTATGTCACTTAAGTTTTTAAAGGCTCAAGGGAAAAATCTCTTCCGAAAAATTAACTGCATTTATTGATAATTACAACGTACTTTTTACTCTCCACATTTTTGATGAAGTCCTTTTACTAACAGTTTAGTAGCCTAGAGGTTTAGTTGTAAATAAAATGACAGAAAATTAAATTTAAAAAGTAAATTTTCACTACTAGATTTTTATTTTAGGAATAATAAACTTATATAAAATCTATCCTACCATTCCAAGGATTTAACCTCGCATCGTACCGCCGCCTTTAGGGTCGGTATCAGCATGATGACGGTTAAACTGAGACAATATCTCTCATTAATGATTAAGCTCGAGAATCGAACATCTCACGGGAATCAGACATCCCGGGCCTTAATCATTGATTACCTTCCTTTTTCTAGCCTAGATATTTCGAAAATATCCATAAAGAGTGTGACCTACTATATCAGATCTCAAAGTACGCCCCGAGTATGCTGCCTTTAGGGTCGGACAATGACCCAACGAGTACCCGAAATCCTATCCTTTCGGAGACCAAGCCATGAAAATTGATAGGGGTGAACACCATCCTTAGGGGGCCGGAATCAAAGCGGCACGAGGCGTCACCCTTCTCTCACATGCTTGCATCTATTGTAGAGGCCGTGGGGTTGGCTGTCGCCTTCCCCGCTCCCACTCAATATTTTGAAAAAAGTGGTGGGTTTACTAATTACGATTTTGGTCTTGACAATAAGAAACAATAAATCAAAGTACTCCGAACATGGTCGGTTATGTAGGCAAGCCTACGCCGTCTTATTCGTTGGAACATATGTGACAGTTCAGGCCAATCAGGCAAGAGAAGCCCCGTTTAGCCCGAAGGCTTATCGGCTATACTAAGTCTTGTCGAACGACTGTAACGTACTTCACACGTGGAGGGGAGTCGATTGAGCCGAAGCTCGGTTGAACTCGCCCAACCATGGTTAGACCATTTCCGAACCCATGTACTAAGATTTTCCAATTTCTAAATTATCAACCAAAGCGTAATCTCATTTCTGTTTAAGGTAGGTTCACCGAAAACTCAGCGATTTATCTAAGTGGGATTCACCGAGAATCCATCACTAAAATCGTAACGATTGACAAAACCCGATTCCTCAGTTTTGATAATTAGTTACTTATTTTAATTAACTACCACATATTAATTAAAAAAGCTTTTTAACTAATTATACGAGTTATACATGCCTAATTTATTCGAAATAAACTAGCTACATGTATGCATTGGAGTGGAATCATGATATGATGCATGTCATGGCAATTTTCCGGTTTCTATCACATAATTTCGATCATACACGAAAAAATAACAGAAAACATAAAACACCGAGATGGATCGTTGGTAACCCCGACTAACCTATTTTCTAAGGAAAAGTAAAAACGTAATCTAATCTGCGAGTCTTGATCTTCAAACTTGAATCGTCCGGATCTTGAAAGCTTCGATCTCGACACGAACCACGAACGACGAGGAGAGGAGGACGTAATATACCAATATATTTAAAAAGAATATATCTATATTATCAAATTTTTTTTTTTAAAATTTAAATTCTCAGCTGATCCAAAAAAAAACTCTTTTTTTTTAAATTATTATAACAGGCCCTCGGCCAAAATTAATAAAAAAAAAATTCTTTTTCTTTCATAGACCTAATTGTCAAACAAAACAAAACAGGCTGCCCCAAAAGAAAATTGCCGAGACCAAAATTGTTGTTGCCGGGAAAAATGAAATAAAACAATCGGCCTCCTCCCGTTTTTACCATCTTGATGATCTTCAACACCATGTTCTTCAACACCATGATCTTCATCGTCTCGAGCCCGGATCAAAATTAAATTACAAAGATCCTAATTTTTTACATTATTTTCGATTGCATGAAAATAAATACAAATCCTATGCTCAATTGATACTAATCAAAAGAGCTACAAAATAGATCTACGTGTAAACAGTACCAACCCCAATCCATCTCTTCAACCAAGACAATCACAAAGGCTTACATACATGATATTTTCGATTCATAAAAAAAATAAAAAATAAAGCAATCTACACATGATATTCCACTCCTTAGATCTAAAATTAACATACTTTGATTGATAGATCAAAGGCTCCGATACCACTTGTAAGATGTAATATCGCCGGATGGATCAAAGATCCACCCGATTACGCAGCGGAAAGTACAAGATATAGATCTAACAACCAAAATACATAAAATAATAGATCTAAACCTACAAGAGGGTTTAGATTGCTTACCGGTTTATTGTGAATAAACGTCTAGAACAATCCGAGATCCAAAATCCAAGAATTGAGAAGCCACCGTCCCGGCGTGTATCTCCAAGCAACACCAAGTGGATGGTGATTCAAGCCGCTTGACCTCCTCGATATGCTACCTTAGAAAAACCCGAAGTTTTTCTAAAACACAAACCCAAGTATAGGAGCCGAAAATTCTAAGCTCCAATATTCCCAATATTTCGACTTTTGTGGTGTGTTATTGGCTTGAGAGAACTCTCTTTATATAGGAGAGTAATCCTTGTCCTCCAATGATTAATTAATTAATACAAAATCAATCATATTAATCATTTTCCTTAAAAAGATAAATCTAAAATATTCTAAATTAATTAGGATATACAAAAGATTTTTTTCCTTAAATTATTTAACACATAAATAAGTTAATCACATGTCTTATTATTTATTGAGAAAACTAATTTCCTAACAAATAACAACTACAAAATGCGCCACTTACAACGTAATTAATTAGGTTATGCGCATCTTACACCACAATGGGCGAGTCCACGAAAAATTTCTTTTCCATGTATTTAATTATCTAGTCCAACTAAACAATTAATCCACATATCAATTAAATAGTCCAATCCAAGTATTTAATTATAATTGAGGTGAAATGACGAGAAAACCTATATGCTATATTAGGAGCCACGTCGGGGACCATTGACCCATATTCAGTAGCTACAATAAATTAAATAATATTATCCGTCAGACCGAAGAATAATATTCAATCTATTAATGCCGGGATTACACCACCATAAACCCGAAACTGAACTCTGCCGAATATAGATAACTTACACTCAACCAAGAGTTGATAAGCGTCTACTGATATAATCATTACATACGGATAAATCCTCCATAGATTGTTCATTTCGAGTCGGGATATTTCCGTAAACCCTTCTTGAAACATATTATCCTTATTTACCATTAACCCCCTAGTGATCAATTAGTTCACATACCGGACTAGTAGCTAATTAGTCTAACATGAACTCCCGGGATCAAAAATTTTCTTAGGGCTAACAAATAAGGGAACTGTCTGTCTACTTTCCGAGGGAAGGAATGGATTCCATATCTGTGATAGCACAGACTACTCACTCATCCCAGAATAGAGCCAACGAGAAGTGTTGGACCACATACTACGAAGTGATCCTTACTAACACATCAAACCCTACCTTAGTCTAGGCAGTTGACTGTGATCACCTCAGAATTAAGATTAATCCATATATGATCATCTTGTGATTCGATAAGACTTCTCGATTACGGAATTATATCAGGAACTCAAATCAAATCGGTCCAGCCCTATATGATTATCATCATATATAAATGCCTCACTAGGTATCCTATTACCGACAGTCCGGATAAGACTGCCACACCGTAAAGTGTTCTGGGCGCATTATTAGCATATTAATCATGAGACCCATACCCAGATTAATCAACGCTACGGACTAAGTTATTTTTAAGTACATCTCACTAACTCAATCCTCTTGTGTATAGCCATACACTGAGTTATGTGATTACATAAACAAGGTACTTAGGGTCTTCAGTAGTGTCTTAATTATAAGCATACATGCATATAATAAGATGAATTATTAATTCTGTCCTAAAACAATTAGATAATTGTCTTTCGGTCACTACACCTAACAGTTAAGTTACTCCCTTTAACATATGTTGAAAGCGGGTCTTCATCTCATCCATCTGATCATTAAAACGTCGTTCTATTTGCTCAAACAGAGAGATATTGATGATCCACCCCTTCCAACAGCAGGCGAGTCGGTGTGGACTTGTAAAAGCGGAGCAGACCTTCTTCGACCACCAGACGAATTGCCTGATCTCTATACCGGAACAGATGAGTCTGAGGAAGACATAATCGGATTCGTTCAACATTACCAAAGGCAAGCTGCCGAAAAATCATCTATTGTGATGACCGGAGTAAAGGAGGTCACAATTCCTTTGGAAGCGTTGAAAAAGCTGCGGCGGCCATGGCGCCGAACTCTCATTATCAAAGTTCTTGGTTGGAATGTGAGCTTCAAGGCCCTCCGGGCCCGATTAAGCGATATGTGGGCAAAGGGGAAGCATATTTTGAGATCACCGATCTGGAAGACGGCTACTATATCATTCGGTTTGTATCCATGGAGGACTACGACTTCGTCCTTAAAAATGGCCCATGGCAAATTCAGAATCACTATATCACTGGTCCGAATCACTTTCACGTTGGCACTATTCTGGAATTAGTGAGAAGTGTGTGTTTCACAAGATATGGAATCCATTCCTTCTGTGGGAAGTAGAAAGACAATCCCCTTATTTGTTAATCCTAGAAGCGATCGATCCACGGAGATCGTATTGGTTATGAACTAATTGATCACTAGTGGGTTAATGGTAAATAAGGATGAGATGTATTGAAGAATGTTTACGTAAATAATCCCGCTTCATTACGGATAGTCTATGGAGGGTTAGTTTATATGAAATTATTATATCAATGGACACTTATCGACTCGACTCGATGTTTTGAAAATAAGTTATATCTAAAATCGATAGAGTTCGAGTTTTGGATTTATGGCGGCGTAATTCCGGAATTAATGAATTAAGTAGAAATATTATGTTCGATGAATATTTTATTCAATTTATTATAGCTACGGTTATAGGTCCATGGTCCCCGGGTTGGCTCCTAACACGCGAGTGTTTTCTCGTTTTAAGGAACCTCGAGAATAAATTAAATAGTTGGCCTATTTAATGAATATGCAGTATTATTTATTTGGTAAATAATATGTAAAATAGAAAAGACAATTTCTATTAAATTGGCTAAAAAAGGTGGCACCTATTATGGATAAATTGAGAGAAGAAATTTCCCTAGATAATCTCGTATATGTAATTAATTAATTATCTATTTGTTGGATAATTAATGGAAAATTAAGAGATTGATTTTTTGGGAATTATCTCTTATTTTTGTAGCAAAAATATCTTTTCCTTTTGGGAATAGGTAATTGTGGTGTGAAAATGATAACTCTCTTGACTAGTTATTTTCATATATAAAGAGAGTTCCTCTTAGCACAAAATACAACACAATTTGCGCCACCAAGTAAATAAAAAGAAGAAAAAATAGTTTCTTGCCTTAGTCATTCGAGAGAAGAAAAACCTAAGGTTTTTCTTGTGCATATTCGAGGAGGTTCTACGGCGAGGATCGACGTCCACCGGTCGTCGCTAGGAGATACAATCCGGAAGATTGTGGCTTCTTCCTTTTGCCGAAATTCTCATCTTTTTTCGTTGAGGTAAATCTACTAATCTTCTTGTAGATTGTTAATTAATTATGTGAATTAAAATCGTGGTAAAATCGTATGCGAATTTATTCGTAGCTTCCGCCGTGCTAGATTGAGTGTCTCGATCGGTGCGTGCATCGGATCGACGATCCACTTATGGATCGGATCCGGATTCGGGTTTACGTATATCAAGAATGTGGTATCAAAGAAAGATTAAAGCGATTTTGCGATCTTGATTGCATAATTAATTAATAAGGAGTGGAATATAATAAAAATTGCATCTTTTAATTTTAATTTATGCGATTGAATGTTTGGTTGACGAGATGGATTGGGGTTGGTACCTGTTTACCGTTAGATCTATTGTAAACCCGTTTTTTGGGTATAGGATATCATGTAATTTAATTTTACAATTTAATTTTCTGCATTATATTTAATTCGGCCAAGGCCTTATTTAAATAAAATCGGATGAAGAGCATCAACAAGATGAAGCATTGGTGCAATGGTCAAGTCATGGTTTCTATGATTTGTAGACCCGAGTTTGAATCCCCTTGGCTGGTTCAATTTCTTTTTTTTTTTCAGTCCGAAATAATTTTTATTTCACTGTTCGTATTTTTTTTACTGTTAAAAAAAAGGTGAGCTGGGAATCGAAATCGGGTGGTGATGAAGGAAGAAGGAGCTTCAACCAACTCAGCTAGAAGAGCTTTTGTTAAGATCTGGACCAGAAAATTATATACCAAGAAGCGGCGGCGGTTCATTAAAGATTAGAAATTTTTTTGAACCTAGGGTTTATTTATTTTATAGATTAGATACGGGGGTACCAACTACCAACGGTCCATCTCAGTGGTTTATTTTTCCGCATTTATTTTCTCTTGTTATTATTTATTAGATATAACCATGTGATGCATCATATTCATGAATTCCACTCGTAGCATATGCATACATGTAGATAATTAATCGTGATATTAATTAGGCATGTATGAGACGTAATTAATTTAGATTAATTTTGGTAATTGATTAAATAAATTAAAACGAACGGAATTTTATCGGGATATGAAATTCACATGATAAAATAAATTTTACTTGGTAAATATATTTTGGGATCTAAAAATCATTCGTGATTTTTGATCATGTAGTTACTACATAAAAGAATTTTAATAATTAAAAAAATTGGAAAATCCCGAAAAGTGGGACACCAACTGCGCAAAAGGTTCGAAAATTGGTTCGGGCGGTCAAAGGGCTTCGGCTCGACTCGACTTGTCCATCCAAGTACATGGTTAGCCACGGGGGTCCGGCAAGGTCAAGTTATCCAGCGAGCAGGGGCTCAATAGGGAAACCTTAGCCCGATTTTCAACCCAGCACCCGCACACGTGCGACATTAGCGTCGTATATGAGCCAACGAAGAGGACGGATCGGCTTAGCCAATCCTGACACTGTTCGGTGAACTCGGTTAAAGCTCAGCCAGGGTTTAATACCGATAAGTTGGTGATTGCCTTTCAAGATTTATTGTTTTCAAATTATTGAGATAAAATTCTACGATCCTAAAATTTTATCATGACTAATTAGGACTTTAAAATTCTTTTGTGAATTTTAGTTTTGTAGTGTCTACACAAGAAATTTCTAAATATTCGAAAAATTGGAGAATCGTGAATACAGTGTCACTAGTTAGACGGTATTTGGAACCGATAAACTAGTGGGAGCTTTAAATTTTATGATTTATTGTTTTTTGAATTATTAGAAAATTCATAAAGTCCTAATGTATTGGGATTATAAAATTCTTGGTAAATTTTAATTGTGTAGCGTGCGTCCACACGAGGAATTTTAATAAATCCATAAAATTGGAAAATCATGAATAAGTGACACTATATAGTTAAACGGTATTTGGAACCGATAAACGAGTGGGAGGATAAATTTAAATATTCATGATGTATTGTTTTTCGGATACTTAAAAAATTATGAAAATCCTAATGAGACTACCTAATTTTCAAAATAACGAGTGGGAGCGGAGAAGGTGACAACCGACCCCACGGCCTCTACTGTTGACACAAGCACGTGAGAGAATGGTGACGCCTCATGCCGCTTTGATTTCGCCCCCCTGAGGGTGGCTTTCACCGCTATCAAAATACAAGGCTTGGTCTCCGAAAGGATAGGATTTTGGGTACTCGTCGAGTCAATGACCGACCATGAGGCGGCATACTCGAGGCGTACTTTGAGATCTAAAATAGTAGGTAACACTCTAATGGATATTTTAAAAAATATCTTGGCTGGAAAAGGAAGGTAATCGGCAATTAAATAGAGATGTCCGATTCTCGGTTAGTTGTTGAGAGAGATTGTCTCAATTTAATCGTCACCTATTTGACCTACCCCGAGGCGGCACCTTGTAGGTGAGAGATTAAATCCTTGGAATGGTAGGATAAAGTTTGCATGCATGACATCATTTTTATTATTCCTAAAATTATTATATGTTGTGGTGTATGATTTGATTTATATTTATATCATAAATTATTTTACAACTACATATCATCTCAAGGTAACTAAATTGCTAAACACGATAAATTGACTAGTAACGACTTCGTAAAAGTGGAAAAGCAACAAGAACGTTGAACTCAATAATCGAGAATGCAAATTAATTTTTTGGAAGAGGATGTTCCTCTTAAGCCTTCAAACTTAAGTGACATTAATAAGAATGTCACCGCTTTGTCACTTGTGTTGAACGAGAGACAAAACAAAATTAGTTCAAAGATGACGAGAATGATTTGGTATCAATCTCATTAGGCATCCCATAGTTCACGAGTAGTGCCAACTCAAATGAAGCTTGCTAGTGCACGACCATTTCCTTTAAAGAAAGCCAAGAATGGGAAGGAAAATGTCTACAAGTACAAGTCATCTAAACTAAATAAGTTAAAGGCTAAACCAAAATATTAATAAAAGAAAGTATAGGATAAGGAAAGTGATTTCGGATCACTAACCTATGAATCCTTAGCGAATTTCTTAACCGAGTAATTTGACTCTAAAGCTAAAGTTCTTTTGTAAGAACAAGGTAGCTGGGCATTCATGAGGAAGAGTAGACAACGGACAATCATTTCAGCTAAGATAGTGGGGTGATATAAGGAAATAAATTTCTGATTTTAATCCTTGAATATCAAAGAAATATAATTTATGGTTTCAGATTCGTTGGAACAAATGGATTCACTTTCACATCGATAACTTAGTTGCCTTAAAGAAAGTGAACGAGACATTTGTATACGATTATGAGACTCGAACTTTGATCTGATAAAGTCAAAACCACTAAGTAATGCTGAAAAGGTATATGTAACACATCATAAACTCGTTAAGACAATTGGTTTTTGTATTTTGATAAACGATTCTTGACATCTATTTATTAGTGCATATATCCTAGAGATAAGATGCGAAGATTGGCTAAGGGTGATTCCTAACTCCCAGTCTAAGAACACTATCTCAAAGTCGAATACATAGCAGCTTTTGAGCAGCTAAAGAGGCAGTGTGGCTTGAGAAGTTCTTTGTTGGATTGGGAAGTGATTCCAGGTCTCGATTAGCCGATATCATTTTACTGTGAAAACAGTTGAGAGGTAGCTCATGCAAATGATCTTCGCAATCATAAGAGGTCAAAAGCATATTGAAAATTAAGTACCACTTGGTCAGACAGATCGTGCAGAGAGGCGACGTTTCGGTCTTAAAGATCGACTCGAGCCGACAACCTAGCTGATCAGTTTACCAAGTCGTGTGGCATCTAATGTCACTGATAAGCGCTTGGCGGGTATGAAATTAGGAGATATGTCTCATCTGCTTTAAAGCAAGTGGGAGAATGTTGTGGATAGAAAGAATAAGGGTGTGGTGCTCTAAAAACAATCATTGCTTGTCTTTACGGGCAAGTGGGAGATTGTTAGATATAGTGTGCCCGAAAGACAATTGTTGCTTGTCCTTACGGGCAAGTGGGAGATTGTTGGAAGTAACGCCCAAAAGAAAATTTATGTAATTGTTTTTAGAATTAATAAATGATAGATTTATTCTCATCTTTTTACTTGCTTCATGCTTGTAAGTAATACACTACTACGAAAACCCTAAGTCGTATCATATGTAGCCATATAACTTAGTGTGTGACGCACGCGAGGATTAAGTTTATGGTGATACACTTGAAATGTTAGTCCGTGGTGAACTTAATCAAAATATGGGGTCTATTGATTAATCCACCATTAATGCGCCAAGAAAACCTTATGGTGTGAGCGTCTTATCCGGACCGTCGGCATTGGTTGTCTAAGTGGGGCATTAATATATGATGTAGTCATATAGGACTTGACCGATTTAATCCGTATTTCTCATATAATTCCGTGATTGAGAAATCTCATTAAATCACAAGATGATCAAATATGGATTAACCATAATCCTGAAGTGATTACAGACTCCTACTTTTCAGGATAGGGTTTGATGTGTTCGTTAAGGATCGCTAAGAGGCGTGGTCCGAATCACTTTCACGTTGACACTATTCTGGAATGAGTGAGAAGTGTGTGTCTCATAGATATGGAATCAATTCCTTCCTGCGGGAAGTAGAAAGACAATCCTCTCATTTATTAATCCTAGAAACCGATCGATCCGTGGAGTTCGTATTGGTTATGAACTAATTGATCACTAGTGGGTTAATGGTAAATAAGGATGAGATGTATTGAAGAAGGTTTACGAAAATAATCTCGCTTCATTACGGATAGTCTATAGAGGGTAAGTTTATATGAAATGATTATATCAATGGACACTTATTGACTCGACTTGACGTTTTGAGAATAAGTTATATCTATAATCGATATAGTTCAGTTTCGGATTTATGGTGGCGTAATTCCGGAATTAATGAATTAAGTAGAAATATTCTATTCGATGAATATTTTATTCAATTTATTGTAGCTACTGGTTATAGGTCCATGGTCCCCGGGTTGGCTCCTAACACGCCAGTGTTTTCTCGTTTTAAGGAACCTCGAGAATAAATTAAATAGTTGGTCTATTTAATGAATATGCAATATTATTTATTTGGTAAATAATATGTAAAATAGAAAAGACATTTTCTATTAAATTGACTAAAAAAGGTGGCGCCTATTATGGATAAATTGGGAGAAGAAATTTTCCTAGATTATCTCGTATGTGTAATTAATTAATTATCTATTTGTTAGATAATTAATGGAAAAATTAAGTGATTGATTTTTTAGGAATTATCTCTTATTTTTGTAGCAAAAATATCTTTTGCTTTTGGAATAGGTAATTGTGGTGTGAAAATGATAACTCTCTTGACTAGTTATTTTCCTATATAAAGAGAGTTCCTCCTAGCACAAAATACAACACAATTTGTGCCACCAAGTAAATAAAAGGAAGAAAAAATAGTTTCTTGCCAGTCGTCGAAGTGGATATTCGAGGAGGTTCTACGGCGAGGATCGACGTCCACCAGTTGTCGCTAGGAGATACAATCCGGATGATTGTGGATTCTCCCTTTTGTCGAATTTCTCATCTTTTTCCATTGAGGTAAATCTACTAACCTTCTTGTACATTGTTAATTAATTATGTGAATTAAAATCATGGTAAAATCGCATGCGGATTTATTCGTAGCTTACGCTGTGCTAGATCGAGTGTCTCGATCGGTGCTGTGAATCAGATCTGACAATCCAATTATGGGTCGGATCTGGATTCGGGTTTCTGTATATCAAGAAAATATACCCACTGATTCTAGCCTATTTGGCCCTTGGATGCTAGCCTCAAACCGGCATCCAAGACCTACAGTTCAGCGTAATTCATCGCATACGACTCCCCCAGTTGTTGATCCTACCAATACTGGAGCCACAGCCCATCTAAACCATGCAGCTGCCCATTCTTAGCCTCAAAATACCCCTATAAATAGGCCAACTAGCAACCGTTACTCCATACTTGTTGATGAAGAATCTGTAGAAACGTCAGGAACTCCAGTAACCACTTTGCAGCAACAATTCGACAACCTACACAAGTTCAATGCCAGGCCGCAAATCCGACAAGCTACACGGGGAGACCGTAACACAAATACCCAAGGTAGAGGACATGGGAGCTCTTCCCGTGTTTCGAACCAAGACAGGGCTCAGATCCCCCAAAATAAAGGCAAAGAGATGACTGTTCCAGGTCTAGAATCATTCCTCCCTCTTCAGTTTGATTTGCGGGATCCCCTCAAGCACCCCTTAATGATATTACTAATGTACCTGAACCCTCCTTTGATTGAAGAGATACCGTAGCAAAAGCTGTTGGAGAAGCAATGGCTGTGGGTGCTATTCTTGCAGAGGAAAGTGCGCGTACACATGATTCCACCTACAACAAAGCCAACCCACCCGATAATTTGGAGGTGATTAATTCTTCCATTACCAAGCCACAGCCGCTGAGTGATACTTCCCCTGGGCATTTTGCATTTATTCCTCCTGATTCTTAATGAATGTCCTATCGTTGAACTGCCGTGAAGCAAGCTCTCCCGCCTTCTTCCGCCATTTAAAATCTTTGTTGTTGGAACACCAATTGACGGTTCTTTTTCTAATGGAAACCAAATGCCCGAGTAATAAAGCGGACCGGATCCTTCGTCTGTCAAATTTTACAAACATGGTTGCGATTGAAGCTAGGGGTTTCAGTGGAGGACTTTGGGTTTTTTGGGACGCGTCTTTCATCGATCACCGACCCTTGTATGCTAATAACCAAACCATGGTAATGGTAGGCGTAAGTCAACATTTGGTAAAGTGGATCATCTCATATACTTATGCTTCCCCAACTCCTTCTATTCGTGATAAGCTTTGGGATCTTTTTGAACATATTTCTACTTTCATTTTGGTACCTTGGTGTATTATTGGAGATTCAAACCAGGTGATTCATGCTGAAGCGACCGCGTGATCTTATTACTAGGGCCGAGCTTTATGAGCTTCCTTTCCATGGCCCTCGTTTCACGTGGTCTAGCTCTATACACAGTTCTACAGCTATTGAGCAACGCATTGACCAGGGGATTTATAACTCATTTTGGTGGAACAAGTATCTAGAGTCTTCTATCTATCATTTGCCGCGGGTTCACTCGGACCACTATCCCATCCTCCTATCTCTGGAGAATTTATTTATGCAGTACCATATTGAAAAGGCCTTCCGCTTTCAAGCATACTGTTTGAAACATGCAGACTTTAAAATTTTCTTACGGGATTCTTGGCATGTTATGAAAGATGATTTATACGCAGCACTTAACAGGTTTAGCACTAAAGTTAAGATTGGAATCGATCTCGTTTTTGGGAATATCTTTAACGGGAAAAAATGTTGCAAGGCCGGGATTCCGGGATCCAACTTGCTCATCCAAGGCTCCATCAACTTTTTTGACAAATTTGAACAAATCTCTATTGCGGGAATACGATGACATTTTTTGCCGGGAAGAGGCCTATTGCATCGAAATCACGGCTTAATTGGATTGAAATGGTGAGAGAAATACTCGGTACTTCCACATGTCTAGCAAACGTAGGAGGAGGAGCAAGTCAAATTCTTTAATTAAAAGACGAGTTCCGGCAACTTGATAAATGACTATGCGGCCCCGACAGATATGGTTCGGCAATTTTATGTTGATCTTTATACGGCGGAACCAGTTACTCCACTACTAGATGGTATTTTCGTGCCTTTCATCAATCATGCGGATAAACGGCTTCTTAATCGCCCCGTTAGCTCTTGTGAGGTGAGAAGCGCAATCTTTGATATAGGGCCTCTCAAATCTCCGAGGTCCCGACGGCTTCCATCCCGCTTTCTATCAATAGAATTGGGACACAAGTGGGTCCTCTCTCGCCACTTGGGTTCTCAAAGCCTTTCACGATCGGAACTTTCCCACTTCCATGAACCGGACCTTCATTTCTTTAATACCAAAAGTACAACCACCGGAATTGGTTGCTCAGTTGCGGCCTATTGCTCTCACAAATGTCACAGCCAAACTCATCACTAAGATCGTTGCAAACCGTATGCGTTTAATTATTGGAAAGATTGCGGATCACAGCCAAAGCGCTTTCATTCCGGGAAGGCAGGCTTCTGACAACATTATTGTTGCTCAAGAAGTTCTCGATACTATGAGGCAGAAGAAAGACTCTAAAGGAATCATGGTCATTAAAGTCGACCTCGAGAAAGCGTATGATAGAGTAAGTTGGGACTTCCTCCACCATATCTTATGCATTTTGGGCTTCAACGATGCACTTATTGATATTATCATGTACACCTTATCGAGCACTTCACTTGAAATTCTCGGGAACGGGTGTCCCTTTGAAGGCTTTAAACCCCACCGTGGTCTCAAACAGAGTGATTCTCTTGCTCCCTATTATTTTGTCATTGTCATGCAAGTGCTGAGCTGTCTTATTCAACAGTCCATCAAGGATGGAAAATGGAAACCGATCTCGGTCTCTCGAGGGGGGACGAAAATATCTCATTTATTCTTTGCGGATGATCTACTCCTATTCGCGGAAGCATCTGTCGATCAGGATATCGTAATTGACAAGGTCCTCTCACACTTCTGTAGCATATCAGGTCAAAAAATCAGTGTGGCTAAATCAATGTTTGCGGCGTCCTCAAACACTCATATCCACACCATCTCTCGCATTGAGGAAATGCTAGGCATGACGTAACAAAGAACTCCACCGCCCAGACATACCTCGCCCCCTGAAGTTGATTTTCATCTCTGAATCTGTTCGTCGAGCCCGCGATCTTAGACTAGCTTGGCCTGATTTTCCTTTTGGTACGTTTATAAATGAGTGGAATTTTTGCTTCTTGCTTTTGAAATTCGCTATGTAAACTTTTGTACGGCTTTGTACGAGTTATTTAAAAAAATGTCCAGTTTCGACCAAATAACATATGCAACAAAAAGAAGTCAACCGCAAGTGACTAACAAGAAAGAGATCGGATTGATCGGATCCCTTCTTTATATTTTATTTTATTTTTGTAAATCGGGGTCGCATTGCTTCCGGGGAAAAAGAGGAAAAAAAAATTCCCTTTTGTTTAAAGAACGAGGAGTACGCAAGAAAAAAAAATAAGTGCGGCCGAGGTCATATGGTGGGAGGAGGAGGGGGGGAACCGATTGAAGAAACAAAAAAAGGTTGAACTTTACTGGGAATTTTTGGGGATATTGTAACATCCCGACTTTTCAGAAAAGGGTAAAAGAGCCTTTAACTAAAAGTCAGTTTTTCGTGTGATTTAATTAAACGATTTAAGGTATATACGTAAATATATATATATTCGAAACCTATATAATTAAAAGGAAAATCAGTTTTGTTAAACAAGGGCATTAAAGGAAAAGCTAAGGTTAGGGGAGTGGGTATATAAACGGATTTGTTTGCAAAGGCTAATCACTAACCTAATTAAAAACCAGAATTCGGCCCCTTCCCCTTACCCTTGGGCGGTTTGTGAGAGGGGAGGAGAGAACAAGAGAGAGTTCAACACAATTCTAAGAGAAAGACTCATCTCTTTTAGATCGAGTTTAAGGCTTGGAATCGTTGCGAAGAGGGCTACGGATTCCTATCAGTTTGGCGGTGTTGCAGCAGCTTCCTCTGAGTTTTGGAGCAGTTTTCTGGGCTGCATTAGGTAAGAAAAGCTATTCCTATGATTTCAATTCTTAGTTGTAAGGATTAGATCTTTTCTCAAGAAGTTTTGGTGTTAGAGGGATGAGGGTTGCATTGGTTAATGTCTATAGAGTATATGGAGTCTTTTGATGAAGATTTTCTGTGCTTACTGTGTTAATTTGCGTCTTGTTTTGGTTGAAATACGATCCGGAAATCGCATGGTGATGATATTAGGGTTTTGGTCGAATCCGGGTGGACGGGCGTCCGGTTATCCGGACGGGCGTACGCTTAGGTTGTGTCTCATACGGGCGTACGGCTTAACCGGACGGGCGTACGAAGTGCTATTTTTACATTCGGGATTGAAAGCGTGTTAGGTGGACGGGCGTCCGGGTATAGTGGACGGGCGTCCAGCTTTGGACGGGCGTTCAGTAAGATTCAGACGGGCGTCCAGGGGCTTAAACGGGCGTCTAGCTTGTTTTGTCCTTCTTTCTTTGTGGGTTGTTGTTCAGCCATATAAACATGATTTATCTTTATGAAACCTTTATATATGATATGTTAATATGGTATAAATATAGACAAGCCTGAATTGAGCTTCTGATTCGTTCAGTTAAAACACCGAATGTACTCTTAAAGGGAGTTGAAGTTCGGATCCGTCGGAAGAGCATGATAGGCTTGTGCTTTGATGAATTAGGATTCATCAATGTACGTGTATGTGCTAGGACGGGTCCGTGTCTAGTGGTCTAGGAAGAGAGTAGTATGGGTGAGGGAGATTATTTGAAAACACTTAGGTTGGCTAGTCAATAACTTAATAAACAACGTATGTGACTAGTAAAAGATTAAACAACATGTCTCTCTTGGCTAGGCACCGAGCTAAATCGCGATGCATGTGCTACCTCTCGAAGGTGGAAGAACTTCGTAGGTCAAAAGACCCTAAGTACGGAGGGACTCGCCGAGGTGTGCGTGCTATCGGAGTCTACCTTTTCTAGACTTCGTGGATATTGGTGTGATCCACTAATATGTTGCAATAGAGTGTTCCCAAGGTAGAATAACTGCGTAGGTCAATGACCCTAAGTACGAGAGGGACTCGCCGAGGTGGATGCGCGTAGTGCCCTTGAGTGCGGTTGTAACATAGATAAGCTAAGTTAGAAACGAGTTAGTCACGACGTGTTGATGAGCATGAAGTGAACCCTAGATTGAGTCGGTCCCGCTTAAATAACTAATTAAATAACTATCTTTTCTTTATAACAATAATTGTTATCATAGCTTCTCTTTCTTACTAAGTACGTTGTACTTACCTCGAATGCATATTTTTCTATGTGTTTGGGGGTGAGAAGACGAACAGTTGATCGGAGTTTTCGTTGAGGAGTTCGAGGACGTTTTGATGGCATTGAAGCCCTCTCGATGTTTTCCTTCACTTTTCTTTTAAAGGTTGTACGGTTTATCTTGTAGATTCTCTTATAAGTTTGTTGTACTTTTATTTCAAGTTTGTAAGACTAGCTTTGTATCTTCTCTTTGGGACATCGTACGTTGTAAGCTTGTTACCGTTGTTGTAAGCTTTTCCTTTTTACCCCTAGACGGTTTGTTTTCTATTCTAGTAGCATTTATGGTTTTTACCCGAGTCATTTGGACTTCCGTTGCTTTATTTTTGATACGATGACGTAGAGGTGGCGTATAATTTTAGATTTATTTAACGTTATACGCGCCGAACGTTCTCTTCCGGATAAGGGCTCGGTATCTGGGAGCGGGGCGTTACAGTTGGTATCAGAGAGAAGCGTTCCTTGCTTTTCTAGGCTTCCCTTTCTTAAGATAAGACCTTTAAGATCGCTTAGTAACCATTCGACTTCTTTGATCTTTCGAATTGCAGAATTCATAGAAGTTTCTTTGCTTGACCTAAACTTTTGTTTTAAGATAAGGTATCTTAGATCTTTTAGAACCTTTCGACTTCTTTTGTTCTTGGTGGCAAATCGTAAAACTAAGAATCTTTAGACCTTGGTCAAGTTTCACTAGGACCTGGTGAAGAGTCTTCCTTGGCAAAGGTTAGTTAGAGTTCCAAGCTCACATCCTTTATGTGATGCCCTCTAGTGTTCCTTCTAGGATCTTTAGCGAGAACCCTTCTCTTCTTTTGGAGCTTCTAGACTTTTCTCCTTTTGCTCTTTCCTTGGAGGATTTAAAGTTTTCTTATTGCGACCTTTTGATTCAATCATTACCTTGATTTTGTATTTTGGTGTTATGTAAAACGAGTAAAACAACTTTGTTCACGTTTCTATATGTCTTTTAATATTACCTCTCGATGTTTCAAAAATTCTATAAATTTGCAGTCACTTAGGAAATTGCCTTATCTACATTTTCTATTTTGACATCAACTTAGTTTTCAATATGGATTGTTCATAAAGTGTTTAACAAGGAGGAGTACTCTGTTCAGAAAATTCTGCAGCGGTACTCTTACTTACGAGTCTGTTTTGAATAAGTTAAACATTTTCAAATGACTTGAATTTTTGATATGTTGTAGAAAACTCTCTGATCTGAAATTTTTGTTTTGGAGTCAAGTGCTAATTCTTTCTAATTTGAGTTCAATCTGCAAAATAATGTAGATTATAAATTTCTGAAAGTTTTGACAGCTTGCGGCAGTAGACAAAAATAATTATTTTTAACCAACTTATGCTTTTCCATAAATTCTGAATTTTGTGTAGCATATGTAAAGCTTGTATACCTACAACTTTTCTTTTTACATCATGTTCAAAATTAGTTTGGTTTGTTTTGTACTAGTCAATCATTTCATGGTTGACGTACGTACTTAAACTTTTAAAATTATTTAAGTACTTGTTCATGAAAGGCTAGACAACATTCTTTCACCTTGGAAGTTTAGGTGTGGGGTAGTATGTGTTGGGAAGGCTTTGAAGCATAAGACCCTAACTTACTTGTTATCCAAAATAAGAAGTTTAGTGAGTAGATATTAAGTGTTGTAGATTTAATACCCTTTTTTGTGACAAGAAACACTTACATGGTGACTTTCCAATCCCATGTTTTCTTTAACGAGGTACTTTTTATAATCATTTGGATTCACACTTAGTTACCTCTAATTTCAAATGTTTTTCCCCTTGCATACTATTTGTGACCAATGTGGTAATTTGGATCATCCGTTTGAAACTTTTTGAACTCGGTAAGAGTTCTTCCATTGCGAAGTTTTATTCTTCAAGTGTGCACATACTTTGATGTTTATTTTTTTTATGAAGATGTTTTCATAGTGTCAATGCTTGATTTAAGGAAATGAGTTTCTCACCCTTCGAACTATTTGACCTGGCAACTGCATACCCTTTCATTGCATCATGTTTAGCAAATTTGGGTCAATACACTTTTGCATCCTAGTGATTACCTTCAATGCATCCCATACACGATGTTTTAGTGCAGAAAACTTTTGTTTAAGGACTCAACTCTTTTATTAGAATTTTATAAATTTCGAAACCGGGTGGAAAGATCAAAACTTCCTCATAACATCCATTTTAAATACATATTCTTTTGTCTTCCGGAAAGAATACGTGAATAACCATTTCTTACCTAAGTGTCTTTAAATAGCTTCAAACTACTTTTAGAAAATTTCATATATACATATGTTCAAAAGCTCTATTGATAATTCCTTTCAAAGTACTATATCCTTTACTTCCTTATGAAATTTTTGTTTTGAATAAGCGAGTAGTTGAACCTCCTTTACAACTCATGCACGTCTTTTAAAGCTACGTTTGATGAAGGATTTTAGCATACAACTTATTTTGTTAAGAGTTTTCCCTCGACAAAAGAAAAAAAAAATTTACTACAGGTGTTAAGTCGTTTTGTTTTATTCCAAACCTTCTTTCTTCAAATTGGAAGAAATGACTTTCTGATTTTTATTTTTTATTTTTTTTAAATAAAAAAAAAAAACAAAGGGTTGTCCTTATCCTTTGAACACTTTCATCTTCGATTCAAAACTTTTTAACAATATCACAATAGTTCTTATTGTGTTAATCTTTGAACGACACAAAAACATGTACTATTCGAAACTCTTGTGTTTTCTTTACTCAGTCGTTACTTATGATTTCTTCACGAAGCACTTCTCCGGTTTACCTTTATCCTTGAACCTTTGGAGAAGATGTTTCCCCGCTTTCAAAAATAATATTTTAAGCGCAACGGTTGTTGAAAGAAATAGAATATGCATTTTCGAATTCTTTTACTTTCTTTTCCACGTAATCATTCATGACCCCTTTCACAACATTTCACCAATTTACTTGGATTTTCAACATGAAATCTTTCGAGAGAATATCGTCGTCTTCAAATCTTTATATACATTTATCATATGTATAAGTACATATTTGAATAATATTTGAGACTTCTTCCACTTCTAGACCTTTCTATTGAACTCTTTAATAGCAAGTTTGTCTTTCTTTTGCATTCAATCATACCAATAATTTCAAGAGAAAGGAAAATGTTTCAATCGGATTTTGTAGAATGACCTCGGCGTTTGTGATAAATGTCTCGGTCGAGTACTTTTGTTTTTAGTGACTTATCACAAGTACCCTCATATAGGCAAATTTTATATATCATCCATTTTGCATTATCTAAACAAATGTTTTATCATATGCATGTGAACCAAGTTCAATCGCCTTCATTTCGTATTACACATCTCAAGATTTTCCTATTTGCTATCTCCCTTAGTAGTTTCAAATTTTCAAAAGATTTGCATAACCATTCTTACCCTTCTTACGGAATCAAGGTGAGGACAAGTTTAAAACTTTGTTTCTTATAGATGTGTTGTTTAAAAATAAACTCTTTCACAACTCCAATATTCGTTGGACTATAAAGTTATGGTTGCTTGATAAACTCACTATCAAAGTTGTATTCTTGTCTATAGGAAATCCTTGTAAGTCTGGTAGAAGAAGTTTATGTGGTTACCTTTTTTTTGGAGACTAGTAAAGATTGAAGTTTGTCTAGGGTTTGGGTGTTATAGATGGTTTAGTCTTTGAATTGATAGCAAGGCGGAATTGAAGTTCCTTAAGTTAATAGTCGGCTCTCGAGGGTAAGGCGAATGTATAGATCGAGTAACCTTTGCGTAAGTCCGGAAACTTCGTAAGGGTGATGAATGGACAAAGAACCTGGAAGAATTCTCTTGTTAATTAGTGGATGGATGTATGACTCTTGGGACACGGGGTTCTAGGAAGAGCTTAAGAAGTTGGGTTAGAAGAGTTGAGTATAAGGTAGATGTTTTGTGTGTGGATAAGATAGAATGGTGCTTGGGTCTGAAGTACTAGATTAGTTGTGATGGACGCGTCGAAGTCTTGATGTTGAAAATAATAAGGTTCAAATCAGTTGGAGATAATGTTTGTTTTTGAAAGTGAACTAGAAAGTGGGCAAGTGGTATCTAAGATGAAAGTGGAGTTGGTTTGTCAAGTTTCGAGGACGAAACTTCTTTAAGGGGGAAGAATGTAACATCCCGACTTTTCGAGTAAAAGGGTAAAAGAGCCTTTTAACTAAAAGTCAGTTTTTCGTGTGATTTAATTAAACGATTTAAGGTATATACGTAAATATATATATATTCGAAACCTATATAATTAAAAGGAAAATCGGTTTTGTTAAACAAGGGCATTAAAGGAAAAGCTAAGGTTAGGGGAGTGGGTATATAAACGGATTTGTTTGCAAAGGCTAATCACTAACCTAATTAAAAACCAGGAATTCAGCCCCTTCCCCTTACCCTTGGGCGGCGGTTGTGAGAGGGGAGGAGAGAACAAGAGAGAGTTCAACACAATTCTAAGAGAAAGACTCATCTCTTTCGGATCGAGTTTAAGGCTTGGAATCGTTGCGAAGAGGGCTACGGATTCCTATCGGTTTGGCGGTGTTGCGGCGGCTTCCTCTCGAGTTTTGGAGCAAGTTTTCGGGCTGCATTAGGTAAGAAAAGCTATTCCTATGATTTCAATTCTTAGTTGTAAGGATTAGATCTTTTCTCAAGAAGTTTTGGTGTTAGAGGGATGAGGGTTGCATTGGTTAATGTCTATAGAGTATATGGAGTCTTTTGATGAAGATTTTACGTGCTTACTTGTGTTAATTTGCCGTTCGTTTTGGTTGAAATACGATCGGAAATCGCATGGTGATGATATTAGGGTTTTGGTCGAATCCGGGTGGACGGGCGTCCGGTTATCCGGACGGGCGTACGCTTAGGTTGTGTCTCATACGGGCGTCCGGCTTAACCGGACGGGCGTCCGAAGTGCTATTTTTACATTCGGGATTGAAACCGTGTTAGGTGGACGGGCGTCCGGGTATAGTGGACGGGCGTCCGGCCTTTGGACGGGCGTTCGGTAAGATTCGGACGGGCGTCCGGGGGCTTAAACGGGCGTCTAGCTTGTTTTGTCCTTCTTTCTTTGTGGGTTGTTGTTCAGCCATATAAACATGATTTATCTTTATGAAACCTTTATATATGATATGTTAATATGGTATAAATATAGACAAGCCTGAATTGAGCTTCTGATTCGTTCAGTTAAAACACCGAATGTACTCTTAAAGGGAGTTGAAGTTCGGATCCGTCGGAAGAGCATGATAGGCTTGTGCTTTGATGAATTAGGATTCATCAATGTACGTGTATGTGCTAGGACTGGTCCGTGTCTAGTGGTCTAGGAAGAGAGTAGTATGGGTGAGGGAGATTA